>JAAIXJ010000516.1:5384-43552 GCA_013403705.1 Heliconius hermathena | reverse complement strand
TTTTATACATTTTTGGAAACCCGACGTTTCGAACACTTTGCAGTAGTCCGTGGTCACGGGTAGACTGAGGTGGCATTCGTCTGTCAGTTGACATAATTATTATATCAAACTACCGCCAACGATTTCTTAATTGCCTCGCGTTCTACCCTGGATTCCTGCAGAATGAGCTGATAGTATCTTGCCCTCTGGTATGGTGGGTTTGAGACTTCAATGATTTAATGAGTGGGTCCCAGGTGGTAGAAAGCTTCCAGCCATCCTCTCTATTGAAATTAGGATATTTTTGTATTTCAATAGCCTCGCGGATCATTCTAGGAATGTATCTGTTTTCCTTAGCGAGGATTTGGGGTTTATCAAACCTAATGTAGTGGCTGGGTTTATCCACAGTATGCTCACACACAGCTGACTTCGATACATGCCCAGTCTTGATATCAGAGATGTGTTCCTTCACCCTAACACCGATGCTCCTCTTTGTTTGACCGATGTATGATAAGCCACAGTCACAATCCAGTTTGTATACACCTGCACTTTGTAAAAAATATTACTTTTCACTGGTTTCAAGAATTGGCTCACTTTCTTGTTAAGCTTGAATATGGTTTTTATGGAAGCTCTTCTTAAGATATTGCCAATCATGTCTGTAACTCCCTTCACATATGGTAGAAGTGCCGGCTGTCTCTCTACTGTGGGTGGCTTGTTGGTCTTCTGAAATACCACCTCAGTCTACCCGTGACCACGGAATACTACAAAGTATTCGAAACGTCGGGTTTCCAAAAATGTATAAAAATACAAAATATACGCGATTAATCCGGTTAAAATAGTTTCATTTAAAATTAAAGTTTGTTTCATCAAAATCAGTTAATTAAAAACCGTTCAGTACGTATTTAGTAAAACGTATAGTATGTATTTAGTAAAACGTCGTTTTCGATTAGTATAATTATATATTAAGTGAAATTTAACATAAAACGGGATTTTTTATGTGTCCGAATAGTTATAGTTTAACTTTAAGCCCAATAGATGGCGATGTGCATAAAGCATCATTTTCTGGATCGCACTGATAAGATTTTTGGCTAAAGAATGATATTGAAACGAAACGTCTTGGTTATATGACTGTTGATAAAAATATACTTTTTTAAAGCACTATTGTTTATAGTACAAACAATAAAGTAAACAAAATTTAATTGTTGGTGAAGGTTACCTTCATAAATAGTACAGTGAAGTTTAAGTCGTAGTTCAAGCGGGCGAAGCCGCGGGCGGGCAGTTAGTATATTATATTTGTTTTGATTTGAGGCCAGTCGTGGCGCAGGGGCACAGGTGTGTGGCAGGTGAATTCCGCCACTCAACACGCAATGCCTTCAGAATTCGGCTGAAAATGGGGGACGGTGTCATAACATAGGTTCCCTCTGCGTACCTTGCTGTGTGCAGGTTACAGCGTGAAGCTGATATAATTATTATATTTAATTTTACTTCGTCTCTTTCTTTACTACTCACCATCTCTTAAGAGATACCAAGAGACAGACTAACATCTACTTTTTATTTAGCCTTCCTTCCCGCACAGATCAACATTCTGAGGGACACTAGGAACCCAGTGTTAACATTCCGTTTCCATTTAGACAATTTCGTTCTCCACTGTCCGTCGAATTCTGACGGCATTGCTTATGGAGTGGCGGAACTTAATATAATTATAGTATAAAAAGTATAAATATAGTTAAAGCCATAGAATTAGGCGTCGATATTCATTCAAGGGGCATGGGGGTAAGAATAGGGATGACTCCAAAATTTTTTTACAGCTATAGGAAACTGTATTTCAATTACTTATTAAGAAAACGTATAAAAATTAGAACGTAGAGGGATTTGAACCCGTGCCTCTTTGGAAACCATCCAAGCGCTCTGACCAACTAAGCCGAGCCGAAGAATAGGTCGATATGTTGTTATCCAGCTACGTCGAAATTCTGCATTTCAATTATTTTCGTTCATTTTTCTGGTAGAAAAACACCACTCATCACGCGATGTCTTGAAAAGTTGTTAAGTGTGTGTGTAACGCATAGGTTATATTGTACTCCTACAAAAAACTTTTTTAGCTTTATGCTGTATCCCGCACACGTGTAGCTAGGTAGGCAAAGGGAACCTTTGAATCTAGTGTTAAGATAGTCCGATCATTCCCTTGAGTGGGAATCGAAGCCGCTACCATTGCGTTTACAGTCACATAGAACCTACATACATACATCCGTAGCGTTCCTAGTGAAAACATATTCGACTGTACCCGGACGGTTAAAATTTGTACTTATCTATGATAGATAAGTAAATAAATGGTGAAGGAAATTATATATACATATATATTACATACATAGGTAAATGAATGGCCGACGAGATAATAAATATTGTTTGCTATCATTTCGATTATGATACCAGTTTTTTTAACATTGACATACTTGTGATGTAATTCCTTACACAATATTCTAATGAAACTTAAAGATAGAATTATAGTAATTTACTTATTAAAGTAATATACTATTTTTTGGATTCGAGTCCCGCAGGAATCAATCCAACAACCGTCGCTTTTACAGTCGAACGCTGGTGCTCCTGCGTCATGTTTCCTCATTTTACCCTAAATTGTAAATAAAATTATATTTTTTAAATTTATTTGTCATCAGAAACAATATCATTTGCCGATCTACCACCACTCTACCACTTAGACGAGTGGTCAAAATGCCAGCGGCCAAAAGATGTGTATTGTCTCGTAGACGCAGCGTTGATATCGCCAGCTCCATCTCCACTATTCGATTTTCTAAAGGTAAGTTTATTATGTATTTTCCGCCGTTAAGAAGCCGTTGTGGTGTAGTGACACTGTAAACGTGACGTTTCTGGGTTCGATATCCAGTCGTGGGAGTGATTTGTTAAATATTTCCATTTCCTTGTTATGGTTAGCAAAGCGCGGTATTGAATTCAGTCACTGAATACGCATTCCTCGATAATTTGTGCGGACAGTGGGGAACGAAATGTCTTAGTACTAGGTTCCCTCTACTTAACCTACATCCGGGATACACGATGAAGCTTTTATTGAGATGTTAGTTCGTACGATGCGATTTGAAGCAACGACCATTATATTCAATCACGTTTATCCCAACTGTGCCTATGGCTTCCAAAAATTGATTAATAGGTCTCTTAATATAAAGAAATAAAGAAAAATAAAACAAATTACTTAACAAAAACATTTTAACTTAAAACCCATTATTGAAGTGTTGTGAGGTATTTGAACTTACTGGGTTAAGGTCGACCACATGTAGAGTGGATTTTGATAGTGTTGTTCATTTACTTTTTTATTGCGGCCGCGTTTTAAATATATTATTATTAAAAGAGTGAGGAGGAAATAAATTTATTTTTGATTTATTTATTAAACTGATAAATTTATTAAACAAAGCAATATAATTATATTGCTTTGTTTAATATTATTATTTCTACACTAAGACTCATGGTCCGTAATTTATACTATCATATGCGAGTACATTTCTGTTCTTTTTTTTTAGATATTACTTAAAATTAGACTTATGTAATGGTATAGGTACATCTATACTATATTTATATAATACTAGTGGCTCAAAAACAGTTTCACTCGCTCAAACTTATTTTTATATTTTAGCCAAAGGTTTTTTTTTATAAAATGCTAATGTAATCTAAAATTACATTAATAAATAATGGGTTAACTGAACTTAACTCTTTTAACACTAAATTGTTTACAAAAAATAAGTACAAATTATGTTCTATAAAAAGAAATGTAAAATGTAGAGTCACTTTGATTATTGGCTATAGATTTTGTTTTTTTTTTTAAATGTAGGCATTTTTTTTAATGGAAAAAGAAAAGGCAAACGAGCGTACAGGTCACCAGTAAGTGATCACCACCGCCCACAAATACATATAATTTAATGTTTGAGCGATATATACATTGTTGTTTGTATTTCACTTTTAAAGAAATATTGTATTATTTAAATTATTTTTTCTGAATTTAATGTGTGGGACATATAAAAATGTTTGAAAGGTTAAAATACTCAATAGATTTCAAGATTCCAATTTTGATTGGGCCCCAACTTTGATAGCACCTGATAAGATATACAGGTTTTCTTAATCGTAAGAATAAAAAGGAAAATAATTAAATTAAAAACTTTTATATTGCCTTCAAATTGTTTTTATATCTGTATGAAACAGAGCGACGAAACGATGCCCGAGGCCAGTCGTGGCGCAGGGACACAAAGTGTGATTGGAAACGCGACATGTGGTGGGTTCGATTACCACTTGAGGAAATGAAATATTTCATATTTCTATTTTTTTTTGCTCCGGTGTTGAGGCATAGCGTGGCGTTGAGTTCACGAAACGTATACCTTTGTAATAGTTAATTAAATTATATTAATAGTTGATTAGAGTTAAAATATATGCTTATAAATATAATTCTGGAGGTATTGCGTGATGAATGGCGGAACTCAACGCCACGCTTTGCCCCGTTGCAAGCTTAAGGAAATAAAAATATTTAATTCCCCCGAGTGGGATCGAACTCATAATCGTAGCATTTACATTCACGTTTTGTGTCGCTACGCGACGACAGTCTCAGGCATGCCTATTTATATTTAAAATCCCAATATTTACTTTACAAGTTAATTCAGAGTTACGTATCTAATTACTTATATTATGTCATCTAAGCATATAGAAACGAATTCTTATCTCTATATATAATAAGACAGTAAAAATATCTTGTCTGTACATTTAGTAATTTTGACTGAAATGGATAGAGGGACACTTAAAAAGAATAATAAAAAGCAAAAAGCTTTTTTTTGAATTTGTTTTTTTTTGTGTTTGTGTCTGTCTGTCGACATATTTTTGTCCGCATTTTTCTCTGAAAGTACTGAACCGATTTACTTGAAAATTTCACCAATTGCTTTGTTTTAACTCAACTTAACTACTAAAGTTTAGTTCATCAAAATCGGTTCATTAAAAAAAAAGTTATCGTCATTTGAAAGAAGTCGTAATTAATTCAACACAGAGATAAAGAACGATCTTGAAAGAAATATCAAGTAAATACAAAGATTTTTTGGTTGGTTCGTTCATATAATATATGTAACTAATTTAAAAACTGTACAGGAGTTAATATGCAATTATTACAGTTATTTTACAAAGAATATTATGAATCCTTCAAATCAATAATTTAACATTTAAGGCTGTTTCTGAATGAGTAAATTAAATTATTCACTGACATCAGCACATTTAACAGAGTATATTATATAGGTAAAAAGAACAGAAAGTTACAAAAATATATACGTGTAATAAATAATTAGCTTTTTGTATATTTTATAAATATCAAATATCAACATTGGTCTTATTTTTTATTTAAAACAAACAAAAATTCTTTGACGAAAATTCTTTGACGATAATGTCGTAAAAAAATCATATTAGAAGTCATTATAGTCGTCAATCAATTCTGCTTATTAAATCAATAATCATGTATTTTAAGCGGGCGAAGCCGTGGGCGAGCCGCTAGTTTTAAATATAACCAATTACCATATTTTTATAATATTATATAATCTTCTTAACGCAGTGAAGAAATGTATGACACGATTAATTATATAAATATTTTAGGCCGTCGTGGCGGAATAAATGATTTCCATTTACTCGCACTAGCAACAAGAAATAGCGCGGCGTTGAGCTCTGTCATTCAACAAAGTGTGTTTCAGAAACTCGGGTGGAAAGTGCAGAGAGTGTCTTTCCTGCTATAAGCGATACTATATTGTGAGAAAAGTTCTAATGTTTACTTTACAATTAATTTCAAGGTTACGTATGTAATTAAGCATGTTAGAAGGGATTTCTTAGTTTAAATATAATAAATTACCATATCTTTTTTATATAACGTCTTCTTGACATGGTAAGATATATTTGACTATACGCGATTAATTATATAAATATTTTAGATATGCCATTGTGGCGCACCATCAGTCTGACTATGAGCGCAACGTTTGCGGGTTCGATTCCCACTCGGAGGAATAAATGATTTTCATTTACTCGCACTGGCAACATGACATAGTGCGGCGTTGCGCTCTGTCGCTCAATACACAATAATTTTGAAACATTGGCGGAAAGTGCATAGTTATATTATAGTAAAGTGCCTTAATCCTGCTATAAGTGGGATATAACGAGAAGCTAAAAAAAATACTTGAGACCAGTCGTGGCGCAGGGGCATAAAGTGTGACTGTAAAACCGACTAGTTGTGGGTTCGATCCTCACTCGAGGAGATGAAATATTTACTTAAATTTATATTTCCCTTTCTTCGTTCTGGTGTCAAGGCAAAGCGCGGCGTTGAGTTCTGCCACTCCACACGCAATGCCTCCAGAATTCGGCAGAAAGTGGGGAACGGAGGGTCCTAACACTAGGTTCCCTCTGCATACCCTGCTGTGTGCGGGATACAGCGTGAAGCTGATAAAAAAAGTATAGAGGAAATTCCTAGGTTTTATTTCGTGTTATTTTAATTAGTTTCTGAAAATATCTTTGATCAGCTTTTGTCATCATTTTAATAAATACATAAACAAAGTTCTATATAACAAAAATATGATAAAAGAATTACCCACGTATTTTTATAAAAATAATTAAATGTGAATTATAAAATATGTAGAAGTGCCAATCTTGCTGAAATAATTTGAATGAATGTTGGCTTACATATGTATTAAAATAGTCAAGGAATGGTGGAACTAAACACTGCGCTTTGCCTCGTTACCAGAGCCAGAAAAATGAAAATATTAAATATTTCATTTAACATGAGTGGGAATTGAAATCACAACCTGTAACAATTACAGTCGCAATTATGTAAAATTTTTAAAATAAAATGAAATAAATGTTAAATTTTGACATTTATTTTTTGTCTTTAAAATGATTATTTGAGCACGTAAATACATTTAAAATAATAGGTAAAAAATATTTAAGATGATAAATAGGCCATTCTTATCTCTATATATAATAAAACAGTAAAAATATTTTGTCTGTACATTTAGTAATTTTGACTGAAATGGATAGAGGGCCACTTAAAAAGAATAATAGAAAGCAAAAATATATTTTTTAAATTTCTTGTCTGTCTGTCTGTCTGTCTATTTGTCTGTATGTATGATCACGTTAATCTCCGAAAGTAAAACTTTCACCAATTGCTTTGTTTTAACTCAGAATAACATTTAAGGTGTTCTTTCATCAAAATCGTTTCATAATAAGTTATCGTCATTTAAATAAACTCAAGGCATTAGTTTGCCTGCGAAAATTATATAGCAATCTATATCTTATACTTATAATAAATGTATAATTGTTTGTAATATTTTTTTTATTTTTAACTGTATAGTATGTATTTAGTAAAACGTTGTTTTCGATTAATATAATTATATATTAAGTGAAATTTAACATAAAACGGCATTTCTTAACTGTCCGAACAGTTACAGTTCAACTTTAAGCCCAATAGATGGCGCTGTGCATAAAGCATCATTTTTTGATTCGCGCTGGTAAGATTCTGGACTAAAGAATGACATTCGAAACGTCTTGGTTATATGATTGTTGATAAAAATATTTATTTTTAAAGCAGTATTGCTCACAGTACAAACAATAAAGTAAACAAAATTGCATTGTTGGTGAGGGTTACCTTCATAAATCATAACACTNGAACTCGATATTGAGTTCAACTTAAATGGTTGACACTGCGGTAAAAAACGACTTGATCTTCAAAGAAATATTAAGTAAATACGTAGATTCTTCGGTTCGTTCGTTTGTTTGAAATAAGTCTACATAAAAATGTAAAAATAGCCTTTCTACGTATACTCTGTAATAACTACATATTTATCAATTGTACTTATTTTTTCAACTTCACGCTGTATCCCGCACGCGGCAGGGTAGGCAGAGGGAACCTAGTGTTATGACACTCCGTTCCCCACTTTTCGCCGAGTTCTGGAGGCATTGCGTATTGAGTGGCGGAACTCAACGCCACCCTTTGCCTCGACAACAGAGCGAAGAAATAAAAATATAAATGTAAATAAATATTTCATCTCCTTGAGTGGGAATCGAACCCACAATCAATCGATTTACAAGCACACTTTGTGCCCCTGCGCCAAAACTGGTTTTAAACTGTTAAACTAATTTAAAGACTATATAGGAGTTCAGCAATCATTTTACATAGAATATTATGAACTCTTACCCAAGTCAATAATTTAACATTTAAGGCTGTTTATGAAGGAGTAAATTAAGTTATTCACTGACATCCCCACATTTAACAGAGTTTTAAAATGATGGTAAGACGTCCATAAAATAGGTAAAAAGATTGTTATGTTACAAAAATATATATGTGTAATAAATAATTAGCTTTATGTATGCTAATTATTTATTACACATATGCAATGCTCAAAGTATATTGTTATAAATATCAAGAATCCACATTGCACAAAATAATCATAAAGCCTTATAGAAATTACGATAATGTAGTAAAAAAATCATATTAGAAGTCATTATAGTTGTCAGTCAATTCTGTTTATTAAATGAATAATCATGTAGTTCAAGCGGGCGAAGCCGCTGGCGGACAGCTAGTAAAAAATGAAACCTTTGTTCGTTGCCCAAAGAAACTTCTGAGATTAGCGCTTTCAATGTAACAAGGTCAACTTTTTAATATTAATTATAGATTAGTAAGAGCAAAATTAATAAATATTATTTTAAATCTCTTTTATATCTCTTTACAGGTATATTCATCACAAACGCAGAAGCATTACAATCGAACTTTGGTCCATCGAGGAGTGTGTGTGACGAGGTGTGGAGCTCAAGGCCCTGATACGTACCATGATGCAGCAGAGAAGTGTATTAATGAGAGCTTGGTGGAATATGGGTTAGAAGTAAGTATAGGTTAATTACAATTAATGTTGTTTGGAGAGGAAAGGTTAAGTTTAATATGGTATGCTATAGGAAAGGCCAACTTGGTGTACTGGGTCGACGTTTAACTGTAAATATGATTGTTATGGATTCATTCTCCGCTCGGAGTAATGAAGGACAAACTCTATAAAAAGTCCCTAAAATATATTTGAAGAATTGAAAAAGAAAATTATGTTTCAGAATATTATATAAGCTTGCCTTTAATTTTCCAGGCTGACGTCCTATCAGTCCGTGTCTGCAGCTCACCGGAAGTAGAAAAACCAAGTATTTCAGCTAAAATCTTCGTAATAGTTTACATGAGTTTGATTGCGTTTACTATTGTGGCCACTGTGCTGCAGGTAGTGGGACCGCGTTGTGGAGGATTTCAAGGTATATATAATTACTTATTATAGGTAATATGTAACTGATATTTTTTATTATATATTTTTTACATTCCCACTGCATTCTTTACATGCAGGATAATCAGAGAGAACTTGGGAACCTGGTGTTAAGACACTCCATTCCCATCAGGACACTTTCATTTCCCAATTTTATCAGAATTCTGGAGGAATTGAATGGCGGACTCATCACCGCTCATAAATGATAGTTATAATTCAATTTTTTTTGTGGCTGCTAGTAATTCCGCTTCCGTGCACTGACCAACCCTAAAAAATAAATCAGAATTTGAAAAATTTCGGAGAGTTCTTACTTAGTGCTCCCCTGCATATACTCTCCAAGAAACTTACGTTCTAAATTTCAACCTTCTGAGCCCAGTAATTTTTGCTGTACGATACCTATAAACACAATACATTTTAGTTTATTTAAATTATCAATCAATCAAAAAATCCACAAACAGAATACATGTTAGTTTATTTTAATTATCAATCAAGCAAAAAATCTTTTTTTTGATGTTTGAATATGTAAATTTTCATTCACTGATAAAAGTGGGGAACGGAAGTGTCTTTTCTTAACACTAGGTTCCCAAGTTCCCCGTGCCTAGCCTGGTAGGTTTGGTAGCAATGTGTTTCTAAAATTTATACGTACGTGGTAGTGATTAGTGACCAACTTATTGTCTAAAATTTTTTATATATTTTGAACGTTTTACAGATAATAAATATATACTTGCGTTCTCATTAAAGAGAAACTGGCAATCGTTGTCACACATAAGATCATATTCAAACGGAGACCGCCTTAGTGATCTTGGCTGCTTCGAGGGCATTAGGTAAGGCGTTATAATTTACAATTTTTTTTACGGAATATTAATGACATTCAAGTCATGGCCTTTAATGTTGTCATTTAATTAATCATGGCCTGAATTTTTTTGTTTTTCTTTGAGTTTCATGTTGTTTTATGTTGTTGTTTCCCGCACATATCAGGGTAGGCAGAGGGAACCTGGGAACCTAATGTTAAGAAACTACGTTCCCGGACACGTGCTAAGAGACTTCCATTTATTACTTTTCACAATTTTCAATTCTGCAGGCTAAATAAATTCTATTTTTAAATTTTTTTTTGGTTCTACTTTTGATAATTTCTCACACAATTGCTCAGCTTATGCCTCGCACACATTCTCAGCTTGCACTTGACTATATTTTTTAAATATCTTTTTCAGATTCTTAGGTACTGTATTCGTAGTACTGACACATGTGACTATTGTTTATGTTGATTCATATATCGACAACCCTGAGTTCATAGAGCACGTAAGTTTCTTGCAGTTTTTTCATAAATTATCATAATAATAATAATAATATTATACCTATTCCATTTTATTTGGAGCTTTCGCCCCATAATGGAAAATTGGAAGAAAATAAAAAGCCAGGAAAATAAAAAAATCTTTTTTTATTTAAGAAAAATATTTATAAAAAGAAGTGCGTACATCCATACGTTTTTTGCATTCTACCAGACATTATCTTAGTTATAAAATCATGTCTGTAACATAAAAATAAAAAAATATACAACTTGAGAAGAAATATATTTTAATCTTCATTCCGTCTTAATATTAAATTAAAAAGAACTGACAATAAAATAAATTACATATTTGCATACGAGTATATTATTTTCAGATGTTCGACACAATCAGTGGTAAAGCTGGTTTCAACACTCCACTGTGGATGCAAGTGTTCTTCTCTATCACCGGTTTTCTCACTACATACTTTACTTTGGTCTACGCTGAGAAGACCTCGTTCACTTTTGGAAAATGCTTGCTGGGTATCGTTAATCGATTTATTAGGTAATTAAATTATTTTTATTTTTATTTTATCTCGGTCTTTTTAAAAATATACTCCAGACTTATCCTATCTGTATGATTATATTTTAAGAATTTGCAATTGAATATCTGGTCCAAAAAGACCAATAAATGATAAAAAGAATTTAGTCATATAAAACTTTTTTCTGAGGCCGGTCGTAGCGCAGCGGCACGAAGTGTGGCTGTAAAACCGACTGGTCTTGGGTTCGATCCCCACTGGGGGGGGTGAAATATTTATATAAATTTATATTTCCATTTCTTTGCTCTGGTGTCGAGGCTAAGCGCGGCGTTGAGTTCTGCCACTCAACACGCAATGCCTCCAGAATTCGGCAGAAAGTGGGGAACAGAGTGTCTTAGCACTAGGTTCCCTCTGCCTACCATGCTGTGTGCGGGATAAAGCGTGAAGCTGATTTATTTTTTTATTTTAAACTTTTTTCTTTACGCTCTGTCCATTATAGATACACTGGAAGTAGTTCTAAAATGGATAGTCTACTAGATCGATAAGGATTAGTACGTAACGATTTCAATGGTTTTTCTCTTTTATGAATCTAAACTGTCAGAACTTTAATTTATATTGGCAATTTCAAAGCTTTTCAGTGACTTTCTGGATGGAATAATATCAGTACTAGGATAAGGTTCCACCAGAGCTTACTCCAGTACTGATATTACTGACATTCCTATTTTATATTCTGAGGAAAACTGCTTTTAGAGCCGTTTTAGTTTTATTCAAAGAATGCTTGCAAAAATTTATTCGAATAAGGAATATTTGGAATTTAAATTAATTTTTGATTTGATTTTTAAATTAATTTATGAGTCAAAAGTACTTTAATTAATTTATTTAAATAAAACATCTATTGATTTTACAGGATAACCCCAGTAGCAGTATTCGCCTTATGGTTTACAATGACATGGTATCCTCGCCTCGGCTCCGGTCCTTTGTGGATGCTATTAATACAACGTGAAGCTGAGGACTGCACACATCGCTGGTACCATCACGTAGCTTACATACATAATCACTTGCCGCTGGGTAAATTTTGTATGGTACATACGTGGTAAGTGGCTTCGGTACTACGGAAGACTTGATTACCGCCCCTCTAGCTCCCATATGTTTTTTTTCTTCATATTACTATGAGTAAATTTTATTTTAGAGATACCTTTGTGCCGTGCTCGTTGTTACAGTGAATCGTTCACTGTCCAAGCAACGAAACTATGGAATGCCCTACCACGTGCTATAAGGCAGTATAAGTCCCTAAAAGCATTTAAATATATAAAAAACTATAGTAATCTTCAATTGTAATGTATCGATGTTATATACTTGCACGTACTTATTATATATGTATATTTTTTACATTTGTAAAGGGTTATTCTACACTTAGGAATTTTCTATACGTTTTCTATGATAAATAAGTATAATATATATGTGTATTATTTATTATATTTATGTATGGATTTATAAATACATATATATATTTTTTTAATTTTTATATGTTTATATTCTATATTTAGTATATATATTTATATATGTATATATAGCGGAAGAGTTTATTTGTTTGTTTGTTTAAACGCTAAGATCTTTGAATCTACTGATCCGATTTACTTTTTTTTATTTTGTATGAAAGCTGCATTCTTCACGAGTGCTATAAGCTATATAACATAGCGGTGTAAGTCTTAATTAGTCTTAAATAACGAAATAACAATAATAAGTAACGCCATAGAATTGCTTTAAAATTGCTTTAAGCGCGTACGCTGCACATATACCTTATTATATGCCAGTACGTTGTATGACAAACATATACAATTTTATTAGATTTAAAATAAACTCCGCGATCCCATATACTTATCTCTTATAAATAAGTGATAATAAGGCATTTAATGATAAAAAAGATTTTAAAATTGTAAGGTGATATTTCATCGATTTTTTTCCCGTATATTTTGAAACTTACGAGCAAAAGTCAGAATTTTATCACCAAGGAAATTTAATGTAGATAATCTTCGGCTTTTATAGCATGTAATTTGAACGTATACTTTTCGAGAAAATGTAAAATTAAAATAATTCAACGTTCTGTTATGGCCGCAAGGTTAGGCCCGAGTCTCGCAGGGGGCGCCGTTGCCGCCGATGACGTCCTATCATACAGCTACGTAGTGTTTATGATTTTGAGTTACTTATATTTCTCTTTTCGTGTATTGTCATTATAATTTTTCTACCGCACTACGCCCGCTCCTCTCGATATATTCCTATAATTCGGTTGCCTGGAAGACATCACTTTTAGTGATAAGGCCGCCTTTTCACACTTTATTATTCTATAAGCTTATGTAAATTGTATATTTGTATTGTTGTTATGATGTGAAATAAAGAGTTTTATTATTATTATTCTACCCTGCACCACGATTGATCTCTAATATATTTTATATAAATAAATACATATTTCAGGTATTTGGCTGTCGATATGCAACTTCATATCCTCGGCTTGCTACTTCTGATAATCTTCATCAAATGGAGACGCACTGTGAAACCAGTTGTAGCTGTTATACTTTTTGGATCAGTCATATCAACAGGCTTAGTTACTTATATGTTAAACTTAATGCCTATAATTACTGCGCAGTCACCTGAGTAAGTATTTGGTCCTATATAATATTATTTAGAAAATAATAATTTTGAACCGCGGCGTAGTGGAACTACGTTTATCTGTAAATGTGATGATTATGGGTTCCATTTCCACTCAGAAGGTAGAACTATGTTAATTTTTGCATTGATTTTGCTGCATTGAGAATGAAATTCGCAGCGTAATAAAAAAACTATAGGGGACTTCCCGTGCACCTACAGTTATGAAATTTGGCACGAAGTGGCAAATTTCATAACTGTAGGTGCACGGGAAGTCCCCTATAGTTAACACGAGAGACACCTTTGGCACGAGATTTTATAATGCAAGTAAAGGAAAATAGTAAAAAAATGAAAATTTATAGGTATTTCATAGAAAATAATCATTACAAGCTTATATTTGTAGCTTATCAGTTTGTAAATTTTTATAAATTATACTTGCTGTTAATCTACAATCCACAAAATTTGTACGGAAACCTCGGTGGGCGAGTACAACTCGCACTTAACTGATTTTTTATTTGATTTATTTTTATTTTATATTATCTTTATAAGAAGCACCATGTTACCAGTAAAATTATTCTCTATTACCTTGTTCTATTCTATATAAATATAGGATAGAATAAGGAAATAGAGAATGTAAGGGATATCCTTATATTTATGAAATAGCGTATTTATTATAAAAGAATAATGTGTTTTTCCAGAGATTAAAATAAAATAAATTAGCTTCACGCTGTATCCCGCACACAGCAGGGTAGGCAGAGGGAACCTAGTGTTAAGACACTCCGTTCCCCACTTTCTGCCGAATTCTGGAGGCATTGCGTGTTGAGTGGCAGAACTCAACGCCGCGCTTAACCTCGACACCAGAGCGAAGAAATGGAAATATAAATTTAAGTAAATATTTCATCAATTTCCAGAGATGTAAGCAACAATTTCGAAAACTCCACGGTAATAAAACAACTCTACGTTCCCATTTGGATGAATCTATCGGGATACTTTATGGGGCTCGCGTCCGCTTTCATATATTATAATAACCAAAATAAAGGAATAAAACTTAACGAAGTAAAGGTAAGTTAAAATATAATCATAGTACAAGGCATAATGACTTTCAGTCTTAGTCAGTATTTTAAGTCTACAAAATTATTATCTTATGAGGCCAGTCTTGGATTGGTTTGTTGGTAGTTGTTATATATTATATTTTCATTTTCCATGATCTAGTAACGACACAAATTGCGGACTTGAGTTCCTTCGCTTAACACGTGATGTCTCTGGAATTGGCGGAAAATGGGGAACGGAAGTGTCTTAATGGTAACCAGACCATATGTCTACTTTGATAATCACACATACAGCCATACGACTGGCCTATGCTTGTCCTTCTTTTGATATCGGTTAAAAGGTATTTTTTTTCCAGTGGTTCAATATACTATTTCACTTGTCTCTCGTTGTTGGTGGAATAGTGACTCTCTCAGGTGTAGCTTTTCTCGCTGAGAAGAAACCGCCACAGATTTTGACCATTTTGTATACTTCCTTGGACAGATTTCTCGTTGCGTTGTCTTTCAATATCTTTTTACTGGGATGTGTCAGTAATTGTAAATGTGAGTATATATTTTTTATTTTAGTATTATAATATTTTTTCAAATGGAAAAACCGGTATTTTCCGTTTCCGTAGTAAATTTGAGGCATGTTTTATTAGTGTTTCCATACACATCGTACTCTCCACTCTCCACTGGTAGTTGTCTGTCAGTCGTTCAGGAACAGAAGAAATTTATATACATATATAATAATGTAAATTACTTCTTTTTCAGCAATTTTAAAAGACGCGTTGTTATGGCCAGGATTCCACGTGCTTGGACGTCTCTCATATTCTGTGTTTATAGTACATTTCATACTAATGCGTTTGACAGTTGCGAGCAATACTCATATTGTACACGTTTCTGCTTATTCCATGGTAAGAACTAAACTTTAAAATAAATCAGTTTTACGCTGTGTCCCACACAGTGCAGGGTAGGCAGAGGTCAGAGGGAACCTAGTGTGAAGACACTCCGTTCCCAAATTTCTGCCGAATTTTCCGAGGCATTGTGTGTTGAGTGGCGGAACTTAACGCCGGGTTTTTGCCTTGGTACCAGAGCAAAGAAATGAAAATAGAAATTTAAATAAATATTTTATTTCATGAGTGGGGATCGTACCCACAACCGTCTCGTTGCAGTCACACCCTTATGCCACTGGGCCACGACGGCCTCAAGAGCTAAACTTTATTTCGTTTTAATAAATATTAATAATTTACAGATTTCCCGACTTTTGAATTACTTTAAAATTTTATTCTGGAAAAAATTTGTGTCTGTTATTGTGTTATATTATATTTACATAAAGTAATGTAAATAAGTTTTTATATCCTTTTTTTACAGATATCCGTTTTAATTCTTGGAATAGTAATATCATATTTAATAGCAATACCAATATACCTGATCATAGAAATGCCAGCAGTACAATTATGGAAGGCCATAATGGGTAACGATAGGAAAAATAAAGAAAACGAAGAACCTATGAAGTTACATGCGAACAGACAGACAGATATACCAGCGTGATGTAAAAACAATATTTATAACTTGAATTATAATATATTTTTAAATATAAATTAGAAAATTAATAAAATATTTGCTTTTCTTTATGCATTTCTCGTGTCTTGTACGGGTTAGGGATATCGATTCTTATTAGGCCAATGTGATAAAAACAAACTGTTCAGGACTAATATATTAACTTTTTTATTTTTCTAAGTCATTCTATTCTATGGCTGATACATTTTTGTTAGTTTTACGCTGTATCCTGCACATGACAGGGTAGGCAGAGGAAATCTGGGAACCTAGTGTCAAGACATTTCCGTTTCACACTTCCCGCCGAATTCTGGAAGTATTGATTGTTGAGTGGCGGAACTGAAAATGATAATGTTAAACATTTCTTTCCCCTAAGTTGGAATCGAGCTCACAACTCCTGCGACATGACTACCTCGAGCTTTGAAATGCTTTTTAACCTTTACTTATAATAATAATTTGAGAAATGAGTGATTGAAGAAAATAATATTTGTTTCTTTACTATTTCCAGATATTTAATTAGTTTAAATTTAGGACATACATACTTTTTAATGTAAATAAAAATGAAAAGGGTTAAAACTTCTTTATGAAGGTGTATGATTATCATGAAATTGTAAATAGAACTTTGAATGTATAGCTATTTTTATAGTATAGGAGGGCTTATTTTTAAGTTACATACCATTAATTAATTTAATATGTTAATTAATTTAATATTTTTAAGGAAAAAATACGTTCTAGAAAAAATGTATCTAATGTAAGATTTTTACAAATGATTTTCGAATATGGTGTTTTTTAATAAAAATCTGTACTAAATAATTGTTTTTGTATAATTTTTTCTAACTTAGTTTAAATGAGACCGTAGTGGCGCAGTCGTACAGCGTATGAGTGTAAATGCGACGGTTTCGGGTTCAATGCCCATACAGGCGAATAAATTTCTTTTTATTTACTCGCATTGGGGAACAGAATTTCTTAATACTAGGTTCCCTCTGGCTACCCTATTTTGTGGGATATAGTAAAAGTAAAGTAAAAGTTAAATTTAAAAACCTACTGACCATTTTTCTACGGAATTTTAAAAAAAAATCTGCATCAAGCTGTATCCCGCACACAGCAGGGTAGGCATTGGGAACCTAGTGATAAGACACACCGTTCCCCAGTTTCCGCCGAGTTCTGGAGGCATTGCGTATTTTGTGGCGGAACTCAACGCCGCGTTTTGCCTCGACACCAGAGCGAAGAAATGAAAATATAAATGTAAGTAAATATTTTATCTCCTCGAGTGGGGATCGAATCCACAACCAGTCGATTTTACAGTCACACTCTGGGCCACAGCTCAGCGCCACCACTGGCCTCAAGGAACTGTCCTATTAGGGATACAAATAAAAAAAACAAAACAAACATTTTATTTTAACCTTTAATACATATATAAAAATAAAAGTTTATTTATCTAGTTTTCTTTCTTTTCGACTTCCACCTTGCCGGTTTCTTTTTTGTCGCCTTCCATCTTTGCTTTTTCGCCTTGCATGAGTATCTTAATGAGTTCATTTGATGGAGCTTCCACGAAGAAGTATAATAATACTGCTAGCACTTGAGACAAAAACAGCACTCTCAGGAAAGTGTAAAACTGAAATTAATTAAAGTACTTATAAAATAAATATTGATGCAACCGAGTTATAGGGACGCTTTTAACTTTTTTCTTATTTATTAATATTAATATAAGGTAAAATCTATACTTATAATAAAATTGTAACGAATCGGTGTGTGTAGATGGATGATGCCATTTAATAACGTAATAGAACCACAAACAATGATTTTTAAAATTTTTGTCTGTTGGTCTGTGCGTTTGTTCTAATATCAGAGACTTCTTAACCCATTTAATTGAAATTTTCACTTTTAGTATATATTTTGGCAAGATTTTTTTAACAAAAAATAAATAAAATTTTATTTTATAATTTAGTTATAAGTAAAAAAGATATTTACCATTGTAAAGAATTTTGTCCGATAAAAATTGTATAAATAATGTTTTATTGAAATAGTCGAAATATTACTTTTCAATATAGGTATAAATATAATTTAATTTAAAATTTATTATAACTGAGCTTCACGCTGTATCCTTAGCAGGGTAGTCAGAGAGAACGGAGCTTCAAGCACTACGGTCTCTACATACCTCTTTCGCCTCGACCATTGTCATCAACCTCCTCATATATGCCCTGCGGAGGATCCTTGCGCTATTTACTTAAAATCTTTGATACTGTGTATTAAGGTCAACCGAGGCTCCCCCTACCTCCCTTACCGCTCACTTTTCCATCATAAGTCTTTTTTGCCATTCTTTCCCAAATCAGCTGAGCACATTCTTTCCATTTTCACAGTGACATCCTCGCTAGTACCTGCCATTCTGTATATCTCTATCTTTTCATTGCGGATTCGATCAGCTAAGCTGACTCCGCATATTCTACGAAAAGATTGCATATCCACGGCATTCATCTTTCTTTCATTCTTCTTCTGTGATACCCTCGTTCCACTGTTAACGGCAGCAATACGCCTATCCGCATCCATCTCTTATCTTCCATCTCTACTGAATATACTTACTACTACATAGGTACATAGGTATAAATATATTTTTTAAAATGATATTATTATATTTAGAGGCCAGTCGTGCCACAGCGGTATAAAGTCGAGAGGGGATCGAACTGACTGGTTGTCACCCCTCTCTAGGAGACGAAATATTTACTTAAATTTATATTTCCATTTCTTCGCTCTGGTGTCGAGGCAAAGCGCGGCGTTGAGTTTTGACACCTAACACGCAATGCCTTCAGAATTCGGCAGAAAGTCGAAACGGAGTGTCTTACACTAGGTTCCCTCTGCCTACCCTGCTGTATGCGAGATACAGCGTGAAGCTGATTTGATTTTATTTATATTATTATTAGAAAACAAAAGGAATGTAAATTCGTTAATTAATAAATATGTTGTTAAAGCGACCGTGGCATCATTTTTTTTCTTAACATACAAAACATTTTTACAAATGAATTGCAACATGTACAACTTTTTTTATTTTTTTCCTTAAGAAATCTTTAGTTATAGATTACGCGAATAACTTGTTTCTGCAACACAAAAATTGCTTTGATACCGGCTGCATTACTCCACAGTAAAATGCTATAGAACAAATGCGAGACGTTTCCACATCAGTTATTTTTTTTAAACGCGAAACTTGCTTGGTTTATTCGCCATTCGTAAATAATTTTTATATGTAGAAAAAAAAGGGGGCAGAATAGACCCCTGTGGAACGCCCAAGCTGAGTAATGACCCAGGACATTTCTGGCTTCTCATAAACTAAAAAAAGGTAGCAATAATAACACTGATTTGCTAAGAGACAAAAATCTTACCGCGTCTGACAAACTAACACTCGATAATTGAGATTGCGTCCCCCATATGTGGTGTAGAATGTTGTCGTGTATCAAATACATACAGTATGAGAGCTTACTCGGCACCAACCATCCTCTCCACTCCCACAAAACGTGAGAGTTACCTAAA
Organism: Heliconius hermathena; assembly: GCA_013403705.1. NCBI lineage: Eukaryota > Metazoa > Arthropoda > Insecta > Lepidoptera > Nymphalidae > Heliconius > Heliconius hermathena. The sequence continues at coordinate 23,700 of JAAIXJ010000516.1, read as the reverse complement.
AGTTGCATTGAAATTTTAGAATTCATTTAATACTTTCAAATTCATTTTGTAAGACGTATTAGATGAAGTTATTGCGTGTTGAGTGACAGAACTCAACGCCAAGCTTTATGGTTTCGTATAATACTTAGTATTCATATAATGCTTGAGGCCAGTCGTAGCGCAGGGGCACAAAGTGTGACTCGACTGGTTGTGGGTTCGATCCCCACTCGAGGAGATGATATATTTATTTAAATTTTTATTTCCATTTTCGCCATTCAACACGCTATGCCTCTAGAATTCGGCGGAAAGTGGGGAACGGAGTGTTTAAACACTTGAGATTGATACTCTGGTAACAAGACATAGCGCGACGCCAAGTTTCTCCGTAATTTTTCGAAAACTGGGAGGAACGGAGTGTCTTAACACTAGTTTCCCTCTTACCTGCTATGTTTGGGCATATAGCAATGCAGGAGAAAATATATTAAAGTTTTAGAGATAAGAAGGGAGTGACAAACTATATAATTTTATTAACTGTTAAGCTTCACACAATTTTTTTCATAAAAATTGATGTTTATTTCGCGAGTGGGGATCAAACGAGATAGTTGTGGGTTCGAACTGGCAGACAACGCATAGACAAGCCATTATAGTTAGTTAAAAAGTGTAGGGGAGAGCTAAGAAGAATTTCTCAAATTTCCTACAGAAACGGGTAAAAAAGACGAGATAGAAGAAAGTAAAAAATCTTTTTACTTCTCAAAGTCCACGAAAAACAAAGTCACGAGTAAAAACTAGCTAAATATAAAATTTTTAAAATTTTCGTACCATGAAACTTTAAAGTTAATCCCAAAATCCAAATACTTGATAGAATGCCAATGGCAAATCTATGTAGGCCAGCGTACATCAGACGCCAGGTTAAAGACACCTTCTCAACATCGTCGTATGTTGCGCTGGATATGTAGTAGAGTAAAGCTGCCGAAGGCAGGAGGAGCCAGTTCATAACTTTACCGAGCTGCGAAAATAATAAATATAAAATATTTATTAATATGATTTCTTTCGGGCCAGTTGTCGTGTAGAACTAAGCGTACGACTGTAAGCGTACGACTGTAAATGCGACAGGTTGTGGATTATGCATCTAAAAATGATAAAAAAAAAATTATACTTACTGTAAAATTGGGGAACTCGATTTTCTTTTGCTTTAAATAATATATTAAGTATCCATTCGACATTCCCATGAAGAAACAAGTCAAATTGTTGTAGAAGAACACATGGTACTTGCGGAATGTGTCATCGTGCAATGTCCTATATAATCTGTGATAAATGTAAAAATAGGTTTATTAAAATATTTAGATATCAAACATTCTTTTGAGGAACTATTGTCTGGCAAGAGAAAATCCTATTTGTAAAATATTAAAAAAAAAAACAGTTTCAAACTGTATCCCGTATATAGTAGAGTAGGCCAGAAGATTAATCAAACACAAGACCTTTGTTGATACTCAGCTGCAGAACCTTAGCCACCGGTGGAGGGTTGCCTCGCTGCCTTTTTTCTACCGCATTCATTCCGAAGAGTGTGCTCTGGAATTGCGCAATTCTACTCCTTCTTACTAAACAACCTCTAGGAATACAGCTTCAAGCCATATATAGTGGAAATTCCTAACGTGTGAACGAAAGGCTTGGAGACTACATTCTTCATTTGTATAAGGAGAGTAACACGTTGTCTGTATTTCCCATGACATACAATGTGGGGTGCCATCAAAACCACGGCAAATAGGTATTTACAAAACAAGCGTGCATCACCGTAGACCGCATTAACGCTTATCAGGCTTGATGCGGTCAAACGCAAGCCTATCTCAGTATAAAAAAAGCAGATGGAACCCCCTATTAAGACACTCTATTCTGTAATTTTTGTCAATTTTCGAGATATTTCAAATTACAGTTATACGCTGTGCCACTCCGCCAAGACGGCCTCTGTCCTTGGGGCGGTCTACGGTGAGATACATCGTAAAGTAAAAAAATTGTAAAGGTACTCCATAATACTGTGATCAAAAAGTAAGATGATTTTGTTTATAAAATTTAAATCTTATTTATTATTCGAAATCAATTTTATTCCTTTCAAATTAAACCCCGTCTGATAAAACGCACATTTTCCAACGCTTTTTAAAGTCCTTGAAACAGTCGGAATAGTATTTTTTAAGTATATCCTTCAAGACCTTCTTAGATTCGGTTTTTATCTCCTCAATCGTGGCAAAACAGCGTCCCCGTATTGGCCTCTTGAATTTACTGTATAGCCAAAAGTTGCACCAATTGTTTGGGCTGAGCCAAATGATATAATATTGTCAGCGAGGTATCTAATTGTCAATCAACGATTTTAAAGCACCAAATCCTTGTTTTTGTCGACTTTTGTCGGTAGACGTTGATGGTCGTCCAGAGCGACCCCTTTTGAACTCGTTGTACCACTTAGATTTTTTTTGTGTCATGATTTGATCACCAAAGGCCTACGCAACGTCCCGCAAACAAAGATTGGTTCAATCAATCTCTTGTTCAAGCAATCTCTTGTTCATGTTCAAGCAAGTTCTTTGTTCAACAAAAACACCCATCGTAAAAATTTAAAAATTCACTTTTGGTTATTGACAAAAACACGTGTAACTCTGAGATTATTAAACCTTTTAACAAACAGATGCTCGCTCGCCCGGAAGTTTTAAATGACAATTTCACCTTAATTTTTGATTACAGTAGTAAGTATCTTACTCACTCAGGCTTAGCCATGGCAAGTCCATTCAAGTCCATCGACCACACGTGTAGTACGGGACTAATCATACCGATCAGTATCATCAAACATAAGGTAGCAGCTTTATAACAATGGCTTTTGTTACGAATGAACAAATAGATTATGATGCCGAGGATGAATAACTGCATATCTGTAGCTATGTGCCTAAAAATAAAAATCAAAATTTTCAAAATTGTATATCACTCAAATGTGTTTTTTAACTTTTCTAAAAATATATTATTTATTTAGAAAACGTATTAAATTTGAACGTAGCGGGACTCGAACCCGCGCCTTCTGCAAACCGACCATGCGCTCTGAACACTAAGCCATATGTTCTCATCAAGCTACGTTGAAATAATAATATTTGTTTTAAATAAATAAATAAAACGAACTTACCAAGTTTCTAAAGAGCAAAAAACGTCTTGAATCATGAAATTATTAAAGTATAATATATGTGACCAATAGAACTTTCTGCAATGTGCTGCCACTTTATTTATAACATGGCTTTTCCACAACGGCCCGGATCCTAGATGTCGGTACAAAGTGCACATAATGCCTATAACGACTGCTAATGGTGGGGTCAGTCTGAAATAAAAAAAAAAATAGTATTTTTATACATTATTATTGTTCTATGAAGCTATATTTTCTATGTTTTAGCGAAAATAGATAATTAAGTCTATTAAATCTTTATTTATTTTAAATTAGACTTATTTCATTTTATCTTTATTTGTTTTCTTTATTATTTTTAGCTTCACGCTGTATCTCTATAAGCAGGGTAGGCAGACCGAGAACCTAATGTTGTACACATTCCCCACTTTTCGTTGAATTCTGGATGCATTCCGCGTTAAGTGGCGGGACTCAACTCAACTCAACGCGGCGCTTTGTCTTGTTCCGAGGAAAAGAAAATATTAAATATTTCATCTTCTCGAGTAGGATCGAACCCACGACCCGTTGCTTTTACACACTTTTCACATACATGCTTTTGCTCCTGCACTACAAGTGTTATTTTTCTATTTAATTTAACTATTTGAAATAAAAAAAGTTTTAATATTTTTAAATTAACTTTGTGTATAGTTAGAATAAAAATCATTTTAGACGCCGGTAACATTGTCGAAGACAGTTAAGAAATGTAATGTTTTGTTACAGCGAGTGGTTTTCAATATTAGCTTAAAAAAATCTGCTTCACGCTGTATCCCGCACACACCAGGGTAGGCAAAGGGAACCTAGTGTTAAGACACTCCGTTCCCCACTTTCTGCCGAATTTTGGAGGTATTGTGTGTTGAGTGTCAGAAGTCAATGCCGCGCTTTGCCTCGACACCAGAGCGAAGAAATGGAGATATAAACGTAAATAAATATTTCATTTCCTCGAGTGGGGATCGAACCCACAACCAGTTAGTTTTACAGTCACACTGTGCGCCCCTGCGCCACGACCGACCTGAATATTATATATATGTATTTATAATATTAACTTCAAATATTAAATATATGTATTTAGAAAAAATGTAGATTATCTCACCTCCACCATCTCGCGAACACAATTTTAGGTATATGATTCCACGAGAGCTTCATCTTTTCTTCTTTTATTTGTATAACATAAGTCATGAGGAATCCGGAGATGAAGAAGAAGTACTGGACAATACTACTATAGCAATACAAGCTTCGGAGCCAACCTATTTCAAATGTCTGAAAATTAGGGGAATATATTTATTTCTTGTAGATTTACGAAACTATTGCTCAAATCAGGATAGGGATAGAAATAGAAAGAAATGCGTAAAGACACTCCGTACTCCAATTTTAGCCCATATTGAATGTCCAGATAGTATTAAAAAAGGGTACCATAATTTTCTCGCTTTTCTCAGGTTCTCGCTGTATCTTGCATATAGCAGAGCAAGCAGAGGAAACCTAGTATTAAGATATTTTTTTCCCACAAAAATATACATACCCCAAAAAAATAGGGGCATTACGTTACATTGTCTTGTTACCAGAGCGAGGAAATGCAAATAGCACACTTCTCCGGGTATAAGTTGAATCCATCGAAGCCGTCGCGTTTAACAGTCAATACAGCCGACGGCCTCTAATGATATCTCAAGTCAATAAGTGTGGAATAACAATTATATATAAATATATANTATATAAACAAATATATATATATAACTAAACATTACATAACTTTAGTCGTATTGCATCAAAATATAGCTATTTTCATACCTTTTCCATTTCGTGAGGATTATCGATATATTTTCCAAACAGAAACCAACAATGGCCGTAGACAACTAAACTCTCTATGAAGACGCTGGAAAGTAAAAAATAATAATTTATATGTACCAATAATGCTTTGATAATAATGCTTTGATCTTCTGCTTTAAAAAATCTATGACAAATAGCACGTAGGAAGAATTAAAACTGCATTTTTTTACATCGAGGCCACTCGTGGCGCGCGTTATTTTTTTAGCTTTACACTGTTTCCCGGTCATATCAGAGTATAGCAGAGAGCACCTAGGCACCCAGTGTTCGGTGTGTGTGTAGTGTACAAGACAGTTGCGTCGCCCCCTCCCCTTTCCGCCGAATTCTGGAGGCTTTGCCCCTTTACCAGAGCGACGAAATATTTAAAATATTTTCAATATTAAATATTTCATTTCCTCAAGTGGGAATCAAACCCGCAACTTGTCACGTTTACAGTCGCACGCTTGTGTCCCTGCACCACGACTGGCATACTTCACATTTTAATTTGAGATAAGGTTAAAAATATATTACCGAATGCCATGAATTCCTTTCAATTCTGTTAATCTCTCGTCACCTTTGTCCACTTGTATTAATTTTTCATAATTTCGAAACAATGAAAATGATAGCCAGAATCTTTGACCTGCAATTGAAATTAGTAATTAAGTCGCGTTCAAATAATAAATTTTGAGGAATTTTTTTTTTAACCAACTTTAAATAAGAGGAGGTTACTAAGTTGACTGTACGTTAAGTAAAGCCAAGGCAAAAATAGCATTAATAGAAAACTTCTAAATATACAAAATAATACAAACATTTTATTATATTATGGTTCTCAATAATTTCGGTGATCTTAAAAAATCGTAATTTTGAAGAAATCTAAATATCGTATTCTACTCAGACTTTGTTTTAGTTTGTATATATTTAATAATGTAGATATAGTTTTGAATTTGGGTTTTGTTATTTTAAACAATTTTATGTTTTAAACTGAGTACTTCGTGTGCATTTTTTTATATTTATTGGAAAGAAAATATTTTTTAAAAGAGAAGAAAAAGAAAAGAGAAATACAACTGTTACTCACTGTTTTGAAGTTTTTCTATACTTTCCGTTTTTTTTCTTTGACACAAATCATAATAGCTTCCCACAATCACTTTTACAACTAAGCCTAATAGGATAAAAATCATGACATAATCTGAAATATCAAATGATCTTCCTAGTTGGTCTGGTTTATCACAACTCACTAATACTAGTCGTGAATTTAAACCATATTGTTGCTTCATTTTTTGGTCGAAGCATCCCTCAAGGATTGCCTCTGGGTCCTCGTTTATATCTAAGCCAGAACTTTCCAGGTACTCCCGACATGTTGTCTGTAAGCATATACCTCTTTCCAATATCGAATAGTTGAAGTGTTTAAGGGTGTGTTTTGAGTATTCCTGAAAAGAAAATAGAAAAATCTATACATATTCCAGCAATGAAATTAAAAAATTAAAAAACCATCTTTTTACACAAAACAGAAAATTTATTTAAACACTAGTTTTACTACTACTAGTTTTAGTATGGTATAACATTAAATTTATATTTAAAAAATATGAAGAACTAATTCAAGAAATAATAAAATAAATGACTAAATGCAAATTGTAATTGTGTGCCTGATTTATGCTGACCTTTGAATTCAATAGCGTCAGAATATTCACATTATTATATTAAGATTAAATCTGTATAAAATATTTTTTAATTCAACTAGACGATAAAGGCTGTCGTGCATAGGCATTAGCTATTCTAGGCATATCTAGTGATATTGTGTAGGTAGATGACTTTAATTTCGTACTGATCTTATTGTGTAAATATTTAAAAAAAATCTGCTATGGGCTCCAGACTTCATTTCTCCAAATCACTTGGAGAAATAAATTGTTTTCATTTTCTCATTCTGGCAATAAGAAGAGGCCAGTCGTGGCCCAGGAGCACAAGCGTATGACTGTGACAAATTGTGGGTCTCTTTCGATTGTGGTTCTCACTCGAGCAATTAAAATATTTTTTATTTTCATTTCCTCGCTTTGGTAAGGTGGCAAGGCGCGGCGTTTAGTTCCTCCACCCAACACGCAATGCCTCCGAAATTCGGGAAAAATCTACAACTCAAATGTTTTAATGGCAACGGCACTCTGTCTGACCAGTTCCAGAGGTAACCTGGAAACCTAGTGTTAAGAGATTTCTAAACATTACGTTCGTAAGTTCCCTCTGCCTACCCCGCTATGTGCAGGATATAGCGCAAAGCCAAAAAAAGGAAATAAAGCGCAGCGCGGAAGCTCTGCCCCGTATGGAACGAAGTATCTTAACATTAGGTTTCCCGTGCCTATTTTGCTATATGCAGAATACAGTGGGAAACTAAAAAAAATAGTTTTTACTTACCCATATAAGAGTATAATTTTCATTGTCGGGCCCTCCACTAAGTTCGAAGCTACCAACACAGTATATGTGGGAATTCTTTAAGCAAGTATCATATTCGTCGAGTCCATAAAGCTGAGGTAATCTTGCATGCTCTGTGTCTATATGTTAATTAGAATTAAATATTAATGACGTTTTTTTATTGCTGAGTATATATAGAGATATTCCACCAAAAATTGTATTGTAATTTCAAGGTTTTGATTTTTTCCCACTTTTTTCTACTTGCTTTTAATAATAACAACAAAGTATTTAATAGTACCTTTACTTAAATGTTAAGTACACTATAATATTAACATTTAAAAATTACTTTTATTTTATTTATTAAAGTGGCCAGTCGTGGGGGAGCGGCACAAACTGTGACTGTAAAACCGACTGGTTGTAGGTTCGATCCCCACTCCAGGAGATGAAATATTTACTTAAATTTATATTTCCATTTCTTCGCTCTGCTGTCAAGGCAAAGCGCGGCGTTGACTTCTGCCACTCAACATGCAATGCCTCCAGAATTCGGCGGAAAGTGGGGAACGAAGTGTCTTAACACTAGGCTTCCTCTGCCTACCCTGCTGTGTGCGGGATACAGCGTGAAACTGATTGTTTATTAAAATTTTTAGAAATATAAAATATTATATTTGTTTTTTTGGACTTTACCTTAATTATTTAATAAATATAAATAATGTGAGGCTAGTCGTAGCGCAGCGCCACGAAGTGTGACTGTAAAACCGACTGGTTGTGAGTTCGATCCCCACTCGAGGAGATGAAATATTTATTTAAATTTATATTTCCATTTCTTCGCTCTCGTGTCGAGGTTAAGCGTGGCGTTGAGTTTTGCCACTCAACACGCAATGCCTCCAGAATTCGGCAGAAAGTGGGAAACGGAGTGTCTTAACACTAGGTTCCCTATGCCTACCCTGCTGTGTGCGGGATACAGCGTGAAGCTGATGTAATTTAATTTAATTTAATTTAAATAATGTTTTTAGATAACAAAATCTTTAGATACTAATACTATAAATCTGACGAGAAAATTAGGTTCCAAATGAAAAAACCTTCCTTGTTAACAGTCAATTTATCTATGAAGGCTTTTCTTAATTAACATCATCTTAATCATTGCAAATATTAAATATTTTCATTCCTATACCTCTGTTAACAAGATAAAGCGCGGCGTTGAAGCCCGCCACTCAACATAATTGGCGGAAAGTGGGGAACGAAAATGTCTTAAAGAGAAACGGAGGGTCTTAGCTCTAGGTTCCTAGGTTCTCTGCTATGTGCGGGATACAGCGTGAAGCTAATTGTTTCAATATAACTCACTGTGCGTGCGTGCACGGTTATAATGTGTAATTTGTTATATAACTTCTATTAGACCACATCGGTGAACTCTCTCCCGCGATATTGTAATTTAGCGATATTTTGTGAACCGACATTGCAAAAATTCACAATAGAGTTATGAAAAAGTACTACACGAGACTAGAGACTTAGAGAATATAAATAGTAAAAAATATCATTTAAGTACTAATGCTACCGCAGCTACAGATTAGGGGATTTTTAAGTACATGTAAGGATAGGTTAGGTTAGATACTTTTAAATATCCGAGGTGCGATTATTGCTAGTTGAAAACTTTACCAAAAATAACAAAACCTAACGTAACCGAACCAGCATTTAAATATTTGTGTACCTGCGGTGGCGTTACAATGTATAGTTTAGATTCTTAATGGTTTATTTTTAATTTTCGAATAACTATAATATAAAAATAATTCTCAATACAACATACTTTAGGTATATATGTATTATGTATAATAAAAGGCTAGAAAAATTAATTCTGTACATGAAATATATAAAAGAAATAAAAATTAGGTTAATATATTGATTACAGAAGTTAAAAAACCATTTAGAAGAATTCTTATCTGTCTGCCTGTCTGTGTGTTTGTTTGTTTACCAATAACGCAAAAAATACCAGACAGAAATTAATTATTTTTTGTATGGTGATAGCCTAGAGTCTGGAGGTACATTTTTTGGGTTCATCCCGGTTTTCATTATAGTTTCCTTAAAAAAAAAAACAAATTATTTGAAATATCAATAATTAACTAGATAGTATGAATGAATATTAGCATGGATTTTAGCCTAATGCAACTTATAGGATATTTCTCGTCATGGAGTATAAAGCAATTTTAGTAGAAAAGATCACATAATTATAATTTTTAACAAAAAAATAACCGACTTTTTCAATTTCAACCGAATCTCATAATCAGAACTTAACCAAACTTTCATCAAACAACCTTTTCAATTAAAAAAGAATCATCGAAATCGGTTGGATTGATATTGAGTTATTCGTCCATTTGTCGCGCACATACTTAATGCAAATTTAAGACTTCTCAATCTCAATTTCGATTTTTTTTTAAAGAATTGTTAACGTCCTCCTCTTTTTACAGAAATCAGTTAATAAAAATTTAACATAATCAAATTACGGTAACGCCAAGTTATATAATTTTAATGAAAATTATTAATAAATAAATCACCTATCTTCTTATTTTATTTAACCACAATGTAAAAGCAAAAAGTACCATTAACAGTTTTTGTATCTACCATAGATATTATTTTAAACTGGAACATTGGTGACATTAAAAAAATAATAAAATAAGTACATTTTTAAACATTTTTAAAGTGTTATTCCACACTTAGGAAAAAAAATACTTATTTAGAAAACGTATACACGACATATTTAAAAAATATTCTTGAAAATAAAAAAAACCGGGTGCATACTAACATTTTTAAATTTTAAGTTAAAATATTCCTGGCTTTACATATGGAAACAATCTTTATTTTTTATCATTGTTCTTTTTACTTTTCGTTTTCGTTTCTTTTAACTTATTTACTTCTTTTTATTTACTATATATACAGTGTGCAAATTTATAAAATTTGAAAATATAAATATTTAAATTATATTACAAAATTAATTGGATATTTTAGGATAGAAAAAAAAATCTGAATTTTGTAAAAAAAAATTCTCCCCGCTTTACTGCTTTTTTTATTTCAATTATAAGATAATATTATAATAAATTTTATGGCTATTTACAGTGTTATTAGCGAATTAATACTTAAAATATATATATTTTAATGAATATAATAACTCCATCAAACCTGTCATGTAAAAGAACCTTTTTTTGACATGTTTACCTTTTATCTCACGCCTTCGTGAATCGAGTATAAATACATTTTAATCATTGGTATGTCCGTATCATCATTTATAATAGTAGATAGATTTCTCAATTTTCTCAAGAATGTGTATAAAAATAATACATGAAATAATCATGTTAAGGAAGTACCACATACATTTGATAAATAAAACTTAATGTTATCAATCAGCTTCACGCTGTATCCCGCACACGACAGGGTAGGCAGAGGGAACCTAGTGTTAAGACACTCCGTTGCCCACTTTCTGCCGAATTCTGGAGGCATTGCGTGTTGAGTGGCAGAACTCAACGCCGCCCTTAACCTCGGCACCAGAGCGAAGAAAATGGAAATATAAATTTAACTAAATATTTCATCTCCTCGAGTGGCGATCGAACCCACAACCAGTCGGTTTTAACAGTCACACATCGTGCCGCTGCGCCACGACTGACCTCAAAACTTAATGTTATACTCAAAATAAATGAATATGCAAATTTATTAATACGTTTCAATTACGAAAAAAAGAAAAAATTCAACACAATTGCGTTTGTCTTTCTTTTCAATGTTTTATATTTCTATTATTTATATCGATATACTATCAAATATGGCTTAATTTTTGTGGCACATATTATTATAATATTATTACTTATCAGAGACGTCATCTCAGTACAAGATTAACCTCTAAAGACCAGAATTATATATTATAGTGAAATAATAAAAAGAATGTGCGATTCCTCTACAGAATATTTTCAATTACTATCAACACTACAATGTCGATATTTATATATTATAGTATTTAATATACTGTAATTTTGAATATTTTCAATATTTTTTCGCCAATATGATTAGTTCGTAGAAAACATAGACTAATTTTAAATTTGAAAAAATAATTTATTAACTATAAGAATGTTGGTAGTTTTTCAAAAGGTATAAGAATTTAAAAATTGCCTAAAATATATTTTCTTCGCATGTGTTGTAACAATTATTGGTATCTTTTAATCAAAAAAACTACTATAAATATTAAATATGTTCAATTATATAGATATTAGAGGCCGTCGTGGCACAATGGCACAAGAGCGTGACTGCAACGCGACGTTGGGGGTTCGATCCTACTCGGAGGAATGAATTAGTATTTAATAATATTTTTATTTCTTCCCTCTGGCACCAAGGCCGCCCCTCAACGAAAGTGGGGAACGCGTGTCTTAACACTAGGTTCAGAGCCTGCCTACTCTGCTATAGGCAGGATACAGCGTGAATCCGGTTTTAACCTTATGTATTATGAACCGATTAAAATAAAATAAATGCTATATGTTAAGGGACGTTTGCCACAATACAAAAGTGCACTTAAACCGGTTAAGCCGTTTCTGAGATTCACGTGAACAAGCACACAGACAAACAGACAAACTGACCTAGTTCTATTGTTCTAATATATCTTCCATGTACAGACACGGAGGAGTTACGATTTTATTATATCCATATCTAAGTATGGGTATTACAGTATGGTATGGGTATTACGAAAATACAATCTAAGGTTTTAATAATTTTCACATTAGAAATCTTAAGTGCTCTGCAAACATACATTATAGATATATTAAAACACAAACGTAATTTAGTGCATTAAAAAAAATCAATAGTTTAAGCGGACGAAGCCGCGAGCTTTTGGTTAGTAATAAAGTTTCATTTTATTGACACTTTTTTAGGTTCTGTGGTTATTATACTTATTGGTCCATTTTGCTGTAAAAGCGACCAATCCGGGCCAACGCTTAAAAAGTTTTCAATGTATCGATTGATTACAATATCGCGAAAAACAATATGAAGTAACGGTGTTTATAATCTTACGGTGACATATACATGTGACATTGGTCGAATCAGATATTATTTCGGTATTATGATCCATTTAAGGTAAGCAAAGCTGTAAATATTGTTTGGTGATGATAGATATTCGTTTCCATAGTTTAGGAATAGGGTAAGTCTCATTAAAATCGATTCAGTAGTTTTTAAGAAATGGATACTCCAAGTATATGTGTATAGGTATCTATTAAAAAGAATTGGCTTAATTTTATCAGTAAAAAAAGATCACCTCAATATGGTTTTAATTTTATTTAATTACACATAAATTTACAATTCTAACAGTATAACATGTATACAAAATAAATCAATTATTCATTTATTATCAGACGCTTACTCAAGGAAAGCTCATAATGTTGCTTACCTCAAAAAGTAGTTAAATTAACATCAAATATTAAAAAAAAATACGTTTTAAATCAATATAATTATTATGAAGCCGAAGAGTTTGTTTCGGCTTAGTTATTTTGAATGGTCAGAAATGGTCAAAAGTTGATCAAGTTAATGCACATCAAATTGGATTTTACGAAAAATATATATTATACATTATGCAAAACATTTCATTAATAATTTATTTTAGAGTACTAACTGGATCTAGGAAACGTAGATTTTTCTTTTTTTCAGCTTAAACGCTGTATCTAGCACTAAGCAGGGTAGGGAGAGTTAATCTGGGAACGTAGTGTGAAGACATTTCGTTCCCTTTAAGCCACACTTTGGTTTACCATCTTTTACCTTTGGTGGCTAAAATTCGAAAAAAAAGACACAAATCTTACTTACGTACTTACCATTTAAGTGAAAAATTATCCCAAAACCACTATGTAATACGTTAAAAAACAATAATAAATATAAAAATAACATCTCTGCATCTACTACCACCTGTGTATGCTGAACTTCATTACGAGAAACGAAACCTTTATATAGACACAACGTTCAATTGTTATCATAAAATAATTAAAAAAAATTAATATTTAAATTTTATTTCCCAAGCACAAGGTTTTTTTTGTCATTTTAATAACGATGAATGATGGTGAGAAAATTATGTATAAGTAAATAGTTTGGACGTGAGTTTTTGATTATACAAATTGTTATGCAGTTTCCGGTTTTCCCGCACAGTAGTTGCACAGCGGGAGGCGAGACCCTCTAGCCATCCATATACCATCAATAATATTATTATTATACTGCATTTGCCAACAGATTGATACATTCAATCATGATGAACGCTACATGGCTGTGTGATAGGACGTCATCGGCGTCAAGGGCGCTCTCCGCGGGACTCGAGCCTAGGCTTGAGACCGTATTATATTATACCGTATTACGTCATACATTTTCTCGAAAATTATACTTCCAAATTACATGTTATAAAAGCCGAAGATTATCTTCATTAAATTTCCTTGATGATGAAATAATTATTGCTTCTAAGTTTCAATATACATACACAAATAATAATCGATGATATTTCACCTTACAATTTTCAATATTTTTTTGTCACAAAATGTCTTTTTGTCATTTATTTATAAGAGATAGATATATGTTGTCGGGGACTTTTTTTCCAAGTAATAAAATTTACTCTGACTATATTCCTCTAATAATCCGCTATAAAAATTTTTGGCATTCAAACATAATATTGCTGCACAAGATAGGCGATAAATCCGACAACAACAATTATCGTCCCATTAGTTTAATCTCCCATCTATACAAAACATCCATCTATACGATATTATCGAACATCGGATCTCTCAACAGCTGGACGACGAACAACTTCCCGTTCAAGCAAGGTTTCACTCTGGTATGTCAACTACCGATCATCTTCACACCGTCAATCAAATTATTGAAAAACATTACGAATTAGAGCGTCCATTATATTATATATAGCATTCAAATCAAAATATCGAACCATTTTATATCAATTTACTGCGCCATATTTATAAACAGAGCACAGCAGCAATAAAATTTGACACCTCAGATATTTAATATAAATAACGGTGTGAAACAGGGTGACCCGCTATCTCCGAAAATGGTCACCAGTGTCCTAGAGGAAGTATTCCGGAATCTAGCGGCTGGCTGGGAGGATAAGGGTATTGTCATTGGTGAAAAAAGGTAAACGAAGATTCGCTGATGACATCGTCCTATTCCCATCATCCGTGTCAGAGCTGAAAACTATGCTTGAAAACCTAAGCAAAGCCAGCCTTGAGGTTGGACTAAAAATGAATATGGCAAAGACCAAGTTGATGACCAACAGCGTACAGCAAAAGGTGGCCGTAGGTTCAGAGGAGATGCAATATGTCCAGGAATGTATCTACCTGGCCGAAATAGTTTCCTTTCATTGCCGACAAGACAAAGAAGTCGAAAGATGAATAGAAAATGCCTGGAGAAGCTATTGGTCTAAGAGTGATCTCATTAAAGGAGACCTGCCTCTGCGACATAAACGATGACTGATGGACATGTGCATCCTCCCAGTGCTTACCTATGGTGCCCAGACATGGTTTTTGACAAATTGACAGAAGTCCGCTCTCAAGGTTTGCCAAAGTGCGATGGAGCGCAGCATCTTAGGTGTCAAATTAATGGATAAAATCCGAAACACCTAACTGCGCTCTCGCACAAAAATCGCTGACGTGGGTACTAAAGCCGCTACGCTGGATATGGATAATGCTGGATAATGGAGAGAGGCCTTTGCCCAACAATAGGACACGCACACGCACACACACACACACACACACACACACACACACACACACACACACACACACACACACACACACACATATATATATATATATATATATATATATAAAACGTATTGATATAACTAACTTTTTATGCAAGACACGCGCTAAACGCAATACGATGGCGTTCTTTATTATTGTTATTTAAGGGTAACTAAAACTTACACCTTAATGTTATATAGCCTATAGTAATTCTGAAGAATGCAGCTTTCATATAAAATAAAAAGAAAGGAGAAAAAGAGAGAAGTAAATCGGACCAGTACATTTTAGCGTTTAAACAAACAAACACTTCCGCTTTATTATATTAATATAGATTTCCCAAAGGTAATATAAAATCAAGCCGTTATGGTGCAACGTACTGGCGTACGACTGTAAGCGCCACTATTGTGGGTTCAATTCCCACTCGAAGGAGTGAAGTATTTAATATTTTAATTTTCTTGCTCTGGAATGAACGCACGGCACTATGTTTTGCCACTCAATACTCAATGCCTCGAGAACTCGGCAGAAAGTGGGGAACGGCAATATCTTAATCGGAACGCTCCATGGCCGGCCCACTTCCATTTCAGTCTTAGTGAATGGTTGAGTGCGTCAATGTGTCATATTTTATGTATTTTTCCTAAATTCAGCATATTGTGTTCCATACCACGTCGATATATTGACATTTCGTCCCTTGGATTCGAAGTAAATTTCCAAGTTTGACAGGCATATGTTAAACACGGTAAGAGGCACGAATTCATTACTTTGGACTTGAGCGTTACTGGAAGGTTGTTTGTAAAGTCTTCTATTTGTCATTACTATAGTTCCAGATAGATTTATCTCCAAACCTACTCGTTTGCTATGTTCATTTAATGATTGAATCATGAGCTGAAGTTGGTTGTAAGACTCTGAAAAAAGATTAGAAAGCCTTTTTATAGTCAATGAAAGCGATGTACAGTTTTCTGTTATTCTTGGTACTTTTCAATGAATACTTTCAGTGAACGAATGTGATAGATTATTGAGAAGCTATTTCTAAAACCGGTTTGTTCTATTGGTTATGTAGGTTCCAAAACAACACAAATTTTGCAATTTATAAGGGAGGACAATAACTTATGAACATAAATAAATATTAGTATATTAAAATTATAACTAATAAGAGTAAAATTGAAATATTAAGTACAGTAGAATGCATAGATAATTTATAAATTCAATTATGAACTACTTCTTTTCATAATTCAGATCAAATAAGAAAACCATACACCATCGCATTTTTCCCTAAAATTCTTGAAGACTAACTAACTAACTAACGTTACGTAACTTTCGCCCGTAAGTTTTAATATGCATGTCAAATATAGGTGATATTTGATATTATTTTTACAATTTTTGAATATTTTTTGTCACAAAATGCCTAATTGCGATTTATTTATAAGATATAGACATACGGTGTCGCGCACTTTCTTTTTACAATTAATGATATGGAATGTATTTGTAGTATAATGTTCTATAAAAACATATTTAACTATTATGTTACTTCGAAACACACAGCGTTGATTGAAGAAGCAGTCTCCTAATTTCGCCTATTTTCATATATAAATGGTTCGACTTACCAAATAATCTTCGAAATACTTTCCTCTTTCACTTCTGCAGTGACGTACGTCATCTATTCTCTGTGGCGACGTGCTGTCATCTATCACTCATAGAAGTCTTCATAACTCACCAGCAAGAACCTTGCTGCAACGCTGTGTGTTTCTTCATACACATAATAACTGTTTTGTTGTAATGCAAAACAGCGATATTATGTTACTTCGAAACACACAGCGTTGATTGAAGACCTGTTTGTTTACTGCTGGTGAAAGAGAATGTATGCAGACAAAGGATGCAGACGCTATGTGATCTTAAAGAAAATTTTTAAAGAAATTAACTTTATGTACCTATATTAAAAGTTAATTTTTAATTTACTTATAAAACATTAAAGTTTTTCAAATAACCGAATAATGCTAATGCATAACACTATTCACCTTAATAAGACATTTCTTACCAATACTATTTAATAAAATTTTGTTAAATAGTATTGGTAAGAAATGTCTTATTAAGGTGAANCAGCTTTGGCAATTAGTAGTTAACAAGGAGTTGTATAACTTTAATAAAATGAAACTAAATATCATCTGCCGAGAGAGATATCTAACATTGAACAAAATTGTTTGCTTGGGCAAACAATACAATAGACAATTTGATAGACTGGCTGACTGTGACTATTTCACATTACTTGAATCCAGGTCTTCAGAAGAATTAAGTCATGTAATTATAGAATAGTGTGTGATTTTGTGTCGTTAGTGTAATATGTGAAATTAACAGAGTTTTGATCAAACTTTAAAATAAATAAATTGACAGTAATACATTAAAGCTCATAATATCTTCTTACTTAAAAAGTTTGTAACCCAAACTGCTATTATTATTATAAAAAAGAAAAAAACCCTACAAATAGTATACCTTACATGCAGTGTATGTATTTTTCATACATGAAAAAGATATAACATATAAGTAAAGGAAATAGATCATATAAGATATTAATTTAAATACAAAAATAATAATAAATAAAGAAGATGATAGAACAGAAAAGGAAACTCCATTGGATAGGAATGAATAGGAATTCATTCCTAGGAATGAATAATAAAATTTATTTATTAACAAATAACTTGTACAATTTTTGTTACATCTGATGGTGCCCACATTAGATATTCCTGTATTGTGGGTTCCAATATATAATTTTACACTTTACATTTAATGTTGACACTCATTTAGAAGAGATAAATAATACAGTAAAAAAAAAAAAGAAGGTAGACATAAGCTCACTTCTATGCTTATCGTTGCACTGCTCCCAGACAGTTACAATGGTTACCAACTTGGTTGTAAAAGAGCACAGGCATATTACCGGGCATTTATATGTTGTTGTGTATCCCAACAGATTTATGCTGGCAGTTGATCAGGACAGATTGACAGTAACAATTATGTAATATATCTTGGAAATAGTAAACTAATGCTACATTTTGGCTGCTGATTTAATCATTAAACATTGAAATATCTTTGATACAGCTACAAATCCGAAATTTACTTTAAGTAAACAAAATTCATATAAAATATATGAGATTTTGTATTATTGGTTGTCTAATGAAGCACTCAAAATTAAATTGTGTGTGAAATTATGTTGTGTACCTTC
>JAAIXJ010000606.1:139776-159899 GCA_013403705.1 Heliconius hermathena | reverse complement strand
TGAGCCGGTCTTGAGATTTATCTGCGCGATACAGTTCTCTATGCGCGTAAATTTAATTTGGTTTTTACCTGAGTCGCTCCTTTTACTGTGGTATGTTACTTGTGTAAACTTTTTATATCGAAGTCGTATTAAGTTATTTAACGTTATTTAATACTCCCTATATAAATATCTACTTAACCTATAAGGTCTTAAACACACGACTAAAGAAGAAATGACGTGTGTTAATTCATTTTTCGTTTACATTTTCTGGTTGCTATTTTCATTATATTATACTTTTTTTGCTTTACGTTGTATCTTACATATGGCAAAGTAGCCAAAACGAATTTGGGGATGTAGTGTTGAGACACTCCATTCTCCACTAGGACACTTCTATTCCCCACTTTCCACCGAGGTCTTGATGCATTACGCAATGCAAATTGAGTGCCAAAACTCAACATCGCGTTTTGCTTTGTTAACAGACCGTTTAAATAAATTAAAATGAAATCAGCTTCATGCTTGAAACCCACTCGAGTGAGTGGATATCGATCCCAAAACCGTCACGTATATAACTATTCCGTTATGTTATGTTACTTTACAACGTAAGTAAATGTATAAAATTTAAAGTTTTATGTGAATATCAAATATCTTTTGAGATATTTTCTTTGAGCAACACATACCTAATATGTCATTATAAATACTATTCCTAGAGTTTCAGATTAATTTATAATACCTTTAACTTCCAGTTCAGCATTTCAGCAGTTAAATATAATTAAACAAAATCTCCACATTATTCACTTAACCGTAATGTTCTACTCATAATTTATTTACTTAACCGTAATGTTCTACTCATAATTTAGACCGCCTACTGTGTGGAACACGACAGAGATTTTAATTAAAGTATGGTCGTATGTGCCTTAAGCATTTCACAGACATTTGTTTATATAGTGTTTTTATTGTTGTGTTTAATGTGAGGTCTTGAGAATTATATATTTTACAAAATATATACTATTATGTTTGCTCGAGGTGCATATAAAGATAGATAATTAAAATTACAAAAAAGGTCTGGAGCTATAAAAAAAGAATTGCAAATTCATAAAATTATTAGTTTTATATTAATACAATTTACCTTTTGAATAAAAATTTGATTTTAAGATATATATATTTTTTATATTTTATTATAGCAAAAAAGTGTTCGTAAAAATCTTTTTTGATGGCTTGTTCAATCTATTCCTAGAGAAGTCAGGTTAAATATTTACGGCTCAAGAGAACACGTCTTGCCGGAAGATCTCTCATAAAGGAAATCTAACATTCAACAGTTTTTACAACTTAATTATTCATAAAAACATATTATTATTGTTTGTAAGTTTATATAGGATTTTTAATCAAACTTACTTAATATTGAGATTTAAGTTCCTCCTTCAATTTTTTTTATCTTCACGCTGCTGTATGCGGGAGCATATAGCAGGATAGACAGAAGAAACCTAGGAAAATGGGAACCTAGTGTCGAGATCCTTCATTCCCCACATGTTCCTTCAGTTTCATGCGTTGATCTATAAATTGAATAATTTTATACAAATACCAGACGGTTAAGTTTTCTCGGTAGGTATTATATCAAGTTTATAAAAAATATTTTAAAAAATCATTTATTTTATTTTAGAAATTTTTAACAAAACAAATAGGGATTTGAATACCATGTACTGTGTGAGGGCCATCCATAATACAAACTAAAAACTTACGGTCTCCTCTTGTAGTAGTATTATAGATACGTAGGTATGAGTGCTACTGAAATAAGAGAGTTGTACCTCTCAACACGCAATGGTTAGAAAATTCGACAAAAAGTGGACAACAGAGTGTCTGAACACTAGGTTTCCTCTGCCTACCCTGCCATATGCGGGATACAGCGCGAAGCTAAAAGAAAAAAAATAACAAATTGTATTAAACGCAAAATGCTCTAGTAGTTTACAATACAGTAAAAGTTAACACGGTGTTTATTGAAATTTGCACAGAATATTACAATAAACGACGCTATAGAGACAGTGGACGCAGTACTCGTTACTTAACTCAGTTATTGTGGAAATACACAAAATAAAGAAAGAAAACTTCCCTTTATTTTTTTTATTGTTGAAATTACTATCAACAATTGAAAGGCTTTAAGTAAATATTTGTCTTTTTTTTCTATATTATGAAATGAGTGCAAATGCATTTTACGTTTTGTTTATTTATCTTTAACATTAGTTGTCACTTACAATTCCGTTTGCATGGAATTATGACCTTCCTCAAACGGTTTCCATTTCAATGTTCTATGTTTTCGACAGTTAAACGTAGAGTATGATAAATCTTTTTATTAATTATTATTTATTAATATTTTCATTTCTTCGCTCTGCTTACAAAGCAAAGGCCCGGCGTTGAGTTCCGCCACTCAACACGCAATGCCCCGAAATATTCGGCGGAAAATGGGGAATGGAGTGTCATACACTAGGTTCCCTCTGTCTACCTTGATGTATGCGGGATACAGCGTGAAGCTGATTTAATTTAATTTAATTTTCTATTAGTGATCTTTCTCAAAAAAAAACCAAATTTAATACCACTTTGTGACAAAAATACATATTGGATTAAATATCGTATATTTCTTCAGCGTTACGTATATTTCTTCAGCGGGCGGTCAGAGTAGAACCTACTGTAAAACGTCTATTCTACGATATCTGCTCGAATTTTTGTTGAAACTTGGAAACAGAATTACTTGTACGTGACTCCTTGGCACCAGAATATTTGGCAAAGTGAAATATTGCGACAGTTCGATGCGATTCGGGAAAAATTTGGTAAGTTTTTTTTCTTTTATTATGTTACGAGAGTTTCAAATGAGATTTTTATTCGGTAATTTTTACCGATATTACTTAAAAAAAAAATATTTTACAAAATTATAATAGGTATATAACAAAAAAAATCAGAAAAAAGGTTTAGCATCTTCGTTCTATGCATTTTAAATTTACAAGCTTAGCCTATTTTTAAATATTTAAATTTTAAGTACAAAAGTACAAAAAGTAAGGCCAGTCACTTACAAATAATACAAATTTCCGCTACCCAAAGATAATTACTAAGAATTATCGTTTGGCAAGAGAGAAACTATTTTTTAAATATTTTTAAACATTTTTAAAGTGTTATTCCACACTTAGGAAAGAAAAATACTTATTTAGAAAAATAGTAAAAATCTCCCTACAGAGATACTAACAACATAAATAAGTTATAACAAGCGTATAAAAATTTCGACGTAGTTTGGCGAGAACGCATGGCTTAGTGGTCAGAGCGCCTGGTCGGTTTCCAGGAGGCGCGGGTTCGAGTCCCGCTGCGTTCAAATTTTTATTCGTTTTCTAAATAAGTATTTTTCTTTCCTAAGTGTGGAATAACACTTTAAAAATGTTTAAAAATTGTGTGTTTTGTAAAAGTTATCAAGATGATTTTTAATACATCCTATGAAAAACTAAAATAATATATTGTAATAATTATTAATATAAAGAAATGTGATGAGTTAATTTTTCATGACTACTTATATAAAATTGTAGGTGCCTTAATAACAATATATGCTGCAAATAAATAAAATCAAAATAATTACACAGTTTTTTGTCAAATCCTTTAGATACCCCTACAACCCCCTTTTTATGTACTTATATAGAAACATAAAACTAGAAACAGCAACAGTATTTGAGTAAGCCTATCTAAGCATCAGTAGATAATAGGTCCTTTTAGCTCCAATAAAGCGTAAACTTGTTCTCTTAGCAAGGGTATAGTGTGAGGGGAATGGGCGATATCACAAAGGCAAGAAATCGAACTTGAAACTTTTTCCATTATCATTTAAGTGCTTAGATTTTTTTTACTGTTTTAAAAAAAATGGTTTGAATTTGTATATAGTTGTAATATAAAATAGTTTAAATAAAAACTAGATGCACTATGTTCATTTTGCAAGAAAAAAATAGTAGAATACCAAAGCATACAAGTCTTCAATTGAAAGAGCTCTTTTTAGTTGGTTAAAAAGGTATTTGTATTCTGCAGTTGGTGATATTGCACAATATTTGCAATATTGGATGCATGAAACTCAGAATAAAATACTCTTATTGGAAATGGTACAAATTGTGAATCTATTGAGACATGTCAACATGAAAAATATACTATTTTTTTACTTAAATTAAACTCTTGTTGCGTAGTTCAAGTAGAATAAGAACTTTAAATTTGCTATTCAAAATCTCAAAGTTAAAAGGTCTAAAGGCATTTATGAAACTACTTTAGTTATTTGTTCTTATATAAATTTCATGCCTATTTTAGGCAAAAGTATTTTCGTATTTTGAATATATGATAAGTATACAAACCTCTTTGGCTGTACTGAATGTAACTGGTTGGTTTTAATACCATTAAATGTGACATTATGAAGATACAATAAATTAAAAAAAACTAGTTTCCGCCATTTTTATATTATTTTTCAAGCAAGCAAAATAAACGTATGTGACGAAGAAATTCGGTACATTTTAAAGTTTTATTACAAAAAAGATAAAAATGCGACGAACGGTTTACGGACCTACTGCGGTATCAATAAGAGTAGCATAAATGTGGTTCAGGCGTTTTAAGTCTGGAAATTTTAGTGTGAAAGATGAGGTTCGCTGATACTACTTCCACCCTCCACCTCTAAGTGCAAACACACGGGTTGCAATGAAAGTAAAACGGTAAAGCGCCATAACAGTATATTGCCATCACTGTATATTGAAATTCCATTTTAGAACACGTGCGTACTGCATTATGGTGATAATACCTACATTTAAATAATCTATATTAACATTTTCTTTTCAGCTTCACGCTGTATTCCGCATATAGCAATGTAAACAGAGGGAACCTGGTGTTAAGATACTACGTCCCCCATTTTTCAGTGACGGAACTCAACGCCGGACATTTGTCTTCGTGCTAGAGTTACTGCTACGTTATAAAATATTAGGTTAATGTAGGTAATCTATACTAAAACTAAGTCAGTTCATAAAAATATACATCAAGATAAAGTATTTGTTGGACAAAACTCTTACAAAATAATTGTTTTATTAATTTGCTGCAATTTCTGTTTTCTACAGATATTGTCTTCAAAATCTTAACATTATTAGAACACGAAAATAATTCAGGTTAGTAAATAAATGTGTAATACTTCTAGCTCGAGCGAGTTGGTAGTCTATTGTAGCACTATAAAGCTGAAATGTTCGTTTGATTGAACGCCCTAATCTCAGGAACAACTGGTTCAGATTGGAGACCATTTTGCGTAGAATAGTCCAAAAATCGAGAAAGATACGGAACCTAGGACAGTAATCGTTTCGATATGACCCACTGTTCTTGCGGGTAGTTACCTCGGGCACTTAGAATGTGGTTTGCAATTTGGACGGAAAAGAAGGAAGTATGTTGATACTAGGCTTTCTCTGCCTACTCTGAATATGAAAAATAATCGAAAAGCCAAATATTTTTGTTTGTTTATTATTTGTTTAATTCTAAGATGCCGTTGTAGCTCCGTTGATATATACCACTATACATAGTATTGTATTCAAATCATATTCGAAGGAATGCATAATATTTAAAATGTTTTTTTTTTCTTTATTTATTAGGATGAATAAGTTCTATAGGTATAAGTTCGATAGGCTAAATTCAGATGGTGAGTCAACTAACAAAGCTTTTTTGTGCTTAAACGCGAATAAATGGGAACGCTAATCATTGGCTTAATTTATTTATTTACACATTGCCATAAAATGTACCCTATATTGTTTTGTATTAATATTATAGATAAAGCAAAATGTGGGATAACCATATTTATGAAGACTTCATAATTTTATAATTTATTATAATTAATAGACATTGATTCATAAATATTTAGAAGAATTGTATTGATTATTTTTCTCAAAGCAAGGGCATGTTAGTGGGAAAGAAACAATTTTACTTTTCAAATGTACTTTATTATAATTTTCGCTCATTTTGTGTAACAATGACTTATTTGCACTCTCCAAATATTACATACATTATATATACATTGCATACATTGGAAAAAAAAAACAAATAACGGACGTGTATAATAAAAAAAATATAATAATCATTCAAGATCATCTTCCAATTCAATTAACATATTTTTATGAACCCTTCAGATAAACAAACTCCATGTCTTTACAACGAGCTGTACATATTTATTTCCATATATTAAATATTACTACTGATATAATAATATATAAAAGTTATAACAACATTATAATGAATACAATCAAAACAACATTCAGTCTGAATCGTCGCTAATTACCAGTTTCTTGTGTTTCTTAACAGGCGCCATTTCTTCCTCGCTATCTGCAAAATTCATATTTCTTTTTTTAAATTAAAACTTCAAAATATATAGTTCCTTTTAAAAAAACTGATTAAAACTTATTATAAATGTGTGTTTGTTAGTTTGTGAAAGGATTTGCTGAAAATACTTTTTTTATAAAAATAATTGTTAATCTGTCGCGTTTACAGTCGCACGCTTGTGTCACTGCGCCACGACTAGCCTCAAGTTTATATTTATTTTACATTTTTTTATTATAGTCAAAAGTAGCCAATATATGTATATAATATACAACATGTCACACACACACTATGAACGATTCATACAATTTTTTATCTAAAATGACAACTTAATATCAATAGACTTAAATACATAAATATATTGAGAACATCTCATCGCTATTTAAAGAACGTTTAGCTAAATCACTCATAATATCTTCAGTGTCTGCAAGTTCCGTGTGTTGCAACGTTTTCTTTGCGAATGATAAAATATCATCATCATCATCGTCAGTATTATTATTAATTTTATTAATTTTTTGTACTTTTCGAATATTGTCATCATCAGAATCGATACTACGGCCACGTTTTCGATTATTCGATTGTTTAGTACTACTCGGAATATCGTTCAGTAATTTATCGAAAAAATCATTCTAAAGTAAAGTATTTGATTTTTCTTTTGGTTTTGTTGTATCGTCATCAGAATCGACGTTTTTATTTTTACGATTTAACATTTTAGGTTTACTTCTAAAAATATCATTTGTAGATTTATGTAAATTATTAAATAAATCACCATCGTCCTCGCTCGAATCATTATTTGATTTTTCTTAATTGTCATTACCTTCATCATCTGAACCGATATTACGATTTCGACTGCGATTAATCGATTTATTTGAACCACTGTTATTAGGAATGTTTTGTATTTTTCTTAAATTTTCAAATAAATCATCGTCGCTAGATTCAGCATTATCATTATTTTTAGTTTCATTTGCATCATTATTTATTCGCGTGTTGTTATTATTATCTATTATCTATTATAAGCTCTTTGTTTATAGCTTTTATCATGATTTCTCTTCTTTTGCGTATAGTTTTAAAATGTAAGGTACTTGGTATTCTTCAGTAAGTTTCCTGTTATAAAATATATTTCAAAATAAAATTGTAATAACCAACGTTCTTAAATATATTATAGACATATTAAAAACAGTTATGGGCGGAGCGGCACAGTGTGACTGTAAACAGGACGGTTGTTGGTTCGATTCCCTTTAGGTGGAAAAAAATATTTTTATTTCTTCGCTCTAATTACAAGAAAAAGGGCGGCGTTGATTTCCGTCAATAATGTAGAATGAGTTTCTTAATACTAGGTTGCCTGTCCAAGTATATGCAGAATTCAGTATAAAATTAAAGTCACCTGTTCATCCCCAGATGGTACAACTCCAATACTTTTTAATACTTTGATAAACAACTTATTCTCGATGGCTTCGATAGATTCACGGGATATCGGTACTATAGGTGTTCCTTCGGAATTAGGATCGAAGCCTTCAGCCTCTTGGTCTAGGGCTACTTCTTCTAGATTTTCCACTAACTACTTTAATGCTTCTGTTAAATCTATATGGGTGGAAAAAATATATCAAAATTTAGTATTTCAATATGTTTTATTTTGTCTAAAAAGTAAAAAAAACCACAATCCTTATAAGACCACTTTGTAGTCCGTCTATCGAAACTATATATTTTTGTAGTAAGCAAGTTTATGTAGTTTTTACTAAAAATCGTGATCAACCAACTTTCAAGGTAGTTTATGGATTGTATTTTTTATTGTTGTATGGTAAATAGTTTCAAATTACTTAAGGAGATTTTTTTATTACATTATTTTAATTAATTAATAAATATTTTTTTGTTATTTTTATCTACACACAATTGATTGTAAAATAGAAATTTATGTTACAATAAATCAGAAATACGTACACATGTTTAACCAAAAGTTATAATATTTTGAAAAAGAAATATATGTACATGGAATAAAAATGCATCAAAACAAAAGAAAACTTAGAAATCAATAAATAATACAAAAGTTCATATTAACAAAGTAAATGAAAAACAAATACAAGGGAAACAGAATATAGTACACATGAGCTCATGTTGCAAACATCTAACAATTGTTACAACTTTAGTTAGAAAACTTTCAGCTTTCAAAGTTCTTGAACTTTCATACAATACTTTATAACACTTGTGAAACACCTGACTTTGTCCTTATTAAGATAGGAAATCTTTTAATTATATCATTGAAAAAAAACAATGATGGAATATGTCCAATTTTTTATTATTTTTGCATAGTATATGTGGATTAAAGAAGCCTTTCAATAAATAGTAAATTAATAAATTTATGTACATATATTATACAGTTATTTACCGAAGTAAAAATGTATACGACAAATATGCTCGTATATCTTTTTTAAAAGGATGTTTATTTCTAATCTAACATATTTACATGTAAGTGTGTCAATGTACCAGATTTTACCATAGAATAATGGTTTACGTTAACTAAGTACGACTAGATATAAGATCTTTTATATTTTAGTTTTAGATATTTTATAGTTTATCTTCATTCCTGCGGCAGGAACTGGAACTTGGTCACGTAGTAGTAAAACTCATCCAGTTCTGGAACTCAACGCACGAGTGGGATTCGCGCTGTATTTTTCACGTTGTATCCTACATACAGCAGGGTAGGCAGAGGGAACCTAGTGTTAAGACCCCGTTCCCCAGTTTCCGTCGAATTCGAAGCATTGTATGTCGTGAATTGAACCCACAGCCGTCGCGTTACAGTCACACGCTTGTGTCACTGCGCCACGACGGCCTTAAAAAACTAAACTAAACTAACTTCACGCTTTATCTCTAGCGGGGTAGTCAGAGAGAACGGAGCGCCAAACGCTACGGTCTCTACATACCTCTTTCACCTCGTCCACTGTCATCAACTCTTCATTTATATGCCCTTCGGGGGGTCCTCATGCTTTTTACGTGACCTTTCTCCAGTATCTTTGATACTGTGTTTTCGAAAGTCAACCGAGGTCTCCCCCTACCTCTCTTACCTCACTTTTCCTTAATTAATCGTAATTAATAATACAATCCTCTTCTATACAAAGCACAAAAGTATATCTACTGACCATTATCAACAGCTTGAACCAACAGTTTCATAATTTCATTAGCACTTAATTCCATACTCTTTGTTTGTTTCTTATTTTTATTTTGTTTCGTCGGTTTTTTCTTAGGTTTTATATGAAGTTTGGGAGCCCTAACGCCCTCGTTATGTGAACTAGAATTTTCTGAATCCGATGAACTTTCTAGAATATAAAAATATAATAACATTGTCGTTATAGTAAATTAGTTTACTTTTATGAAGTGTGAAAATATATAAATATATAATAAATAATGTATAATATAATAAATAATATATAAATCAGCTTCACGCTGTATCCTGCACACAGCAGGGTAGGCAGAGGGAACCTAGTGTTAAGACACTCCGTTCCCCACTTTCTGCCGAATTCCTGAGGCATTGCGTGTTGAGTGGCAGAACTCAACGCCGCGCTTAGCCTCAACATCAGAGCGAAGAAATGGAAATATAAATTTAAGTAAATATTTCATCTCCTCGAGTGGGGATCGAACCCACAACCAGTCGGTTTTACAGTCACACTTCGTGCCGCTGCGCCACGACTGGCCTTATAATATATAATAAATAATATGTAATATACAGATCTATATAATTATTATTAAAAATTACAATTGCGTAACAAATAATGTTTTGCAAAAATAATGTTTCGCGTAAAGAATTTAATAAAAAATACGAATAAGATTTTTTTATGAAATTGTTTGCTGAAGCCTGATCTATAAATTTCTTAAAATTATATAATAATTATATATATATATATATATATATATATATATATATATATATATATATATATATATATATATACACAAGTAAGAAATAAAATATTTTTTAACCGGAACTCAACGCTGCGCTGTCTTGTTACCAGAGTGAAAAAATTAAAACTATTAATTTTCCCAAGAGGGAATCCACCTCACAAGACAAAACTAGAAAGTTAAATTGAAAAACTTACCGTTCGATTTATTATCGCTTTTAGACGCTTCTTTCTTCTTGCGCTTACTTGTTCTCAAGCCCAGTTCTGTGAGTCTCTCTTTGAGGCTTCACTTTGATCGTTTGTGAGGCATTCTGGACGTTATTATGTCTAGTGCGTCTAGAAATTTAGTACAAAATTATTTTTATTTTTACTTGTACCTTATATAAATAACCTACGTCGAATCGACTTACTTAATTTTGGATAATCGATATAATTTGATGTTTTTTTGTGTCACTAAGAGGGCTGTTCGTGCCAACTCAGTTGAGCATCGGAGCTTGCAAGATACACACACCCATATCGCCTCGGTAAATGCATCACTTTCGTCAGTATTTTCAATAAAAAATATTTCATACGTCGAAGTGACGTATAGTTACTAAATATAGATATTTTTATTAGATTTTATACATGTTATGAATTTGTGTATACTATGCAGAAATTAATTACGTTAAGTTAAGTAAACAGTACCTTAATTACGTTAGTACAGATGTCGCACGTGCATTTTATCTCGGTTTAATTAGATATCGGTACGGAATTTATAGTTTGAAACTGTCCGAGCATTTATATAGAGCTTTAATGATTGTACACAGTAGGATAGAAAAAAAACAATTGCGCAACTGTGGCTTTTCAAGCCCGGGAAAAATAAAGCAACATTTAATAGACTCGTTTATAGATAAGGTTGTCGTTTGATATGTTTTATTAATTGTCCTTCATCTTACATTAGACATAAAACCGAAATATTAGATATTTACCGAAATTATCGAAATATAATATTATATATATTTGCCTGAGTAGTAAAGAAATCTATCCATGGTGTTTAGAGAAGTCCTATTGGGACTTATTTGGTTTTTTTTTTCAATAAATATTTTAAAAGTCCTTTGTATATTTATTACTGTAAACTTATATTTATTGTAAGCACAATTACCTATATCCATTTATGAACTTTATACAAAATAAAACAAATATGAAAAATATATATAATAGATATGGGTTGATCGATTCTTAAAGTAACGTTTTATCTTTATCCATTTAGTCTTTTGGAATTTTCTATACCTTTATATGAAAACGTAGATTTAATTCGATAAATCTATGCGAAGCTGGTTTTTTGAGTAGAATCCAATTTCCTGTAAGGTTGATTAATTTTAAAGCCTTTTTACACTAATGGGATATTTTAAGAGGATTTTCTGCTATTGTTGCCTTTTGAAATTGGAAAGTTCACTAACAGTAGAGTAAAAGTTAAGTAACTATGTTTGTTTTTTGTTCTGAGTGAAAAATTTGGGTGTAATTATTATTATAGTTTTGAAAAAAAAAGGTGGTATGTAGTAAATTTTATAAGCGTGAAGCTGCTTGCGTTATATTTTATTCGTTTTTAAATATATATTTTATATTAATTTAATAAGTTTTGTTTATTTGTCCTGTCGCGTCGAACGTCGTCGTCGCGAATAATTGCTACAAAACTGCAGCTTTCGATTTTATCAGTTAGAACTAACAATTGTAAAATAGATTTATCTTAGCGTAGAACACAATAGTTAATCAGTTAAATTTGTTTTAACCAGAAAACAGATAAATTTATCATTATATGTGCGACACTATATTAAAAAGTTGCTTCGCATAATGCACTAAATCTGTAAAATAAGCTAAATATATCTACTGTGAAAAGAGCTTAATTAAAAAAAATACCTTTAGTCTCGCAATGTTCCTTACAAAGTTCCGTCAAAATATTATCTTCTTCTTCAGTAAACTCCAAAGGCACTTTTTCTCTCCTCTCTTTATCGCTTTTCTTAGTTGGCGCTTTGAATATAAGTCCCAGTTCTTTGAGTTTTTTGATAACACTTCTACGAGTGCGAGTTTGTACTATTAAATTTTCTAGTATCCAGTCGATTACATCTGTCGTATAGAGAAATAAATTAATGTATAATAATTAAAATAATATCTAATGGATATTTTTTTAAAGAAACATATGGTTCATGCGATCAAAATTTTGTTAGGTCAAAAATATTTTTTTTATCTTCACGCTGTATCCAGCCTGGAATGAACTCGGAAACCTAGTGTTAAGACACTCCGTTTCCATTCCATGTTAAGTGTTTCCATATATGTGTTAACGTTCTACTATTTTGTTTCATTTAAGCATTGCAATTAATCTTCTTCGATCGTCTTGCTTTTATAATTTTTATATTTTATTAATTAACGTAATGATTGAAATGGATTGTTTTAAAAGTCGTGAGACAAGCAGTGCAATTAGCCTTCTTATCGCGATGGGTAATTAGAAAAGTAAGTATAATTACTATTATTCATCAAAAATATATGAAGGCGTCGTGATGCAGGAGCACAAGCCGGCGACTGTAAGCGCGACTGTTGTGGGTTCGATTCCCACTCGTGGGAATGAAACATTTATTTATTTAATATCCTCGTTTTGGTACCGAGGCAAAGCGAGGCGTGGAGTTCAGCTACTCCGCAAAGCCTCCAGAATTCGGCGCGCACTAGGTTCCCATGTTCCCTCTGCCTACTCTATTATTTGCGGAATACAGCGTGAAGCTAAAAAGAAACAAACTGTTCAAATCTACTAAGCTAAGCGATTAAATAACAGTAAATACAAATATCTATAATTAACGTTCCATTGTCCTCTATGCATTATACCTGCAGTCCGTACTCGTGTGTACTGTGCGTTAATAGTGAGCGGTAGTATTGTGGTTTCTGCGATCGATTTATGGTTTGTCTAATTCGAATGACCTATTTAGTATATTATATTATCAAGGCCCATTCACGCCGTACATTTAGAGAATCGATATTTAACTACTGTTGTTGTTGTATGTAGTTCATTAATTACTGCGCATTGTTTTGTAATTAATGGTTGGTTAATTTGTGGACGAATTTGATCGGATTGATTTGATTTTGTTCGTGAAGGTTCGAATTTCATAAGGTGTGAAGTTGTTTGGATCGTGCTTGAGAGATACTTATATGTATCCTGTACTCTGTGTACGTAATGGATAATTATAAAAAGGTTTTGTATAATACACATAATGTAAAACAGAAACAATCATTTATGTATTTTAATAAATAATTGGAAGAGTTAATTTACTTTAAGGTAAGATTCTTTTAAGTAGATAACAAGAGTATGTCTCTTGTTTGAAATTTTTTTTAAAATACAACAGTCACATTACTACTGTAGTAACAAATCTACATAATTTATACTTAGGATTGAAAAGCAGCACTCATTTCTAGTTTAACTTGTTTCTTATATACAATTTAGCGTTCTAAAGCTGCTAATACATTCGAAAATTATTGAACAATTGTTTCGTCAATATAACGAATACGTACAATTTTATTGCACAACCACATGTGCAATATTAAATTACATAATATAATCTTGAACCTGAAAGTTTCTAATAGATTATAGCATACACCTATATAAGGCTCAGGGCTTACCTTGATCATTTTCAGGGTTGGTTTGATTTTCCATATAAAGTTTACGAAGTTCCTCCTCCTGTTCCTCCGTCCACTGCGAGTTGCCCGGCTTATCCCTGTTGAAGGACGATTAATCATTTCAGCTTTCCGCGTTAAAACTTTGACGTTTACATTTATGTACCTCCATTTATATTAATTTGTGTAAAATGTTTTAAATAAGTTTGTGGTATGTTTGGGCAATATTTTCCTAAGAAGAGAAAGAGGTAGATAGGTCGTTTGTTTTCGCTTACAATTAAATTGTTATTATGTGATTAGTAAGCACGACGGTCTTGGGTCTCACTCTCATTCGGAGAAATGCGATATATTGATATTACATTACCTCGCTCTGGTAACAAGACAAAGCGCGGTGCTTGAGCTGTCACTCAACAAAAAATATCAATGAATCAAATGAATATATTACGTTCGTTTAAATCGCTCCGTTCTCGACTACCCCGCTAAGGATTAAGCGTGAAGCTAGTTTAGTTGTAGTCAATAAGAGAAAGTGCATAACAACATACTATACTTTATAACGAAGTCTTCAATACGTCGCTCCTATTAGTCCGACAGACGAAGCTGTATACTGTATGTGTGTAGAATAAACAACAAAATGGAAAAAGCACATAATAATGATGAGATCAGTTTAAAAAGCGGTCTCTGACACACAATTTATCACATTTTCACTTTCCCAGTCAAAGCTTTGACGTTTTCACACATTTCGCACCTTCATTTACATTAATTGATGTTAGAAAACAACACTTTGTAAATTTGTAGATTATTGCGTGTATGATTAACGCAAATACATTTTTTTTTTATCCTCACGCTGTATGTATCTCGCACATAGCAGGGTAGAAAGAGTGGAGAAAAACCTAGTGCTAAGTTACATTGCCGTCTACACTCTTTTATCTTTTCCACTTTCTGCTGAATTCTTGAGGCATTGGATATTGGCGGAACTCAACGCCGCGTATTGCCTCGTTACCACTGCTGGAAATATGAAATATTTCATTTTGCCGAGTCGGAGTCGAACACACGATCAATGCGTTTACGTCGCACACTTGTGCTCCTGTGCTACGATGGCCTAAGTATTACATATATGGTGACTTTTACTTATCATTTTACTTAACAAAAAAGTATTAATTTTTTTTCTAATAATATAATTACCGTTTAATCTAGTATACGTCAGTCAGCCTGTAATATAAATACCAGAAGCAAATTGTTTGAAAATATTGGGCTTCATAATCTTAATTGAAATTCTTCCATATTTTGCGTAAATATTCCTCAACATAGTAAAAAATAAATTATTTACTAAAAACTAATCAGCCTTTAGGTATGTACTATAAAAATACTGTTTTTTAACTTTTATTATGCCCTCTATTAAAGTAACTTTACGTTTTTTTTTTTATTTCAGCTTCACGTTTTATTTCACATACGAGTACAGACAAAACTTAGTGTCAATAACAGAATTTGTACCTGTACTTCTTGGTTCCCTTGCAAGCGCACATACCACTGAGCCATGCAACATGCATGGTTTACAACAAATGTTAATTTTAGACAACAGTTGTCGAGCGCCATATCAAAGAGGTCAACTTCATGTTTTATCTTCTCACACAACGTAGGTCAATAAAATGAAGGAAATACATCTCTATGTATAGATTTAATATCTTTAGATATAAAGCCATAAAAAAACCTATGCTTTTTTTATTACCGTCACGCTGTATTTCGCCCACAGCAGGATATGCAGATAGAACGTGGGAACCTAGTCATAAGACACTCTATTTCCCATTTTCCGTCGATTATTGGAGACACTGGTGTTGAGTTGCAGAAGTCAACGCTGCGCTTTGCCGCGTTGCGAGAGCGAGGAAATAAAAATACGAAATTATTCATGTCCTCGAGAGGAATTGAAACCCACAGATTGTTACATCTACGTAACGACTGCCCTTAATCTATCCACTCGAGGAACTTAAATATTTAATTCGCCCAAATATTTTGTAAAGCGCGGCGTTGAGTTCCGCCTCTCATCATGCAATGTCTTTAGAATTCGGGAGAAAGCACCGAACGGAATGTGTTTACCATAGGATACAAGTAATCCCACATGCACAGCGCGTGGGATAAAATATATCATAAGTAAGAACGTACAATGTGTCAAAGAATTTTAATCTACCCTCAAAACAAACGTTATCTAATCGAATTAAACTGTCCGTTCGTTTAAGTTGAGTTAAGCACCAGGTGAATGACGCCCGCCATGAATCTTGACACTAATTACGAATTTAGACAATAAAGAAGTTTTAAATGAGATTTTTATTCCCTTTGTTCTGTTCCTTATTAAATTCTGCACGGTTCGAGATCCCTTTGGGGACGACTTACATAGCTTGGCTATATCAACCACTTAGCGTCTATCATTGCAACATAATTTTATTATATTAGACATTTTATTTAATTTTTGTTTGTGTTTCGTTCGTGGAAGTGAAGGGGCAAAGAATATATGTATAAAGATTTTTATTTTAGGTTCACGCTGTATCCCGCAAGTAGATAGAGGGAACCTAGTGTTAAGGCATTGCGTTTCCCACAATCTTCCTGTTTTCGAGACTAAACGTTAAGCGTTATATATATATATATATATGTATGTATGTATGTATATATGGGTAGATATTGGTAAAAAAGATGATAAAAGCAATGTAGGCAACGGCCCCTATTGGAAGGAAATTCGTGTGAAGTATTGTTATTAAGTAATACATATCACTTATTGCAATTACATAGTATCACTTTACAAATAATTTAGAAACATATAGACGAAGAGTGTTTTTATTGTGTTTTTTAAAAAAACGTTAACCACTTCCGATTTCTAACAATATTTAAAGGTGGTGTTAGGTGTTATATAGCGCTCGCTATATTATATGTGTCCGTCGACAGTAGAGAGATCGGGAGAACAGCGACGTTGGGAAAGGAATCTCTACTTCTCCTAACTTATTATTAGAATAATAAGTGTGGAAAAATAGACATTCCATATACAACAAGTTCGAATTAGTTATTCAATATTAGAACATTGAATAATTAAGTCGAAGTTTGATTAAGTTAGGCTTAAATAGATTAATGTCTCTTCTAATATTGTATTTTTATAATAATTAAAATTAGTTTGATTGCTTACAAAGTAAATAAATGTTAATAAAAGATTTGAAAAGTTATAGGTATTTAAAATTTAAATTACTTGCACTTTTCGGAACATTTTAAGTCCTAGCCCTGTTTCTATGTATGTGTATTAAAAGCTTTTATAAGTACGTTAAAATCCAGTTAAATATAATAGTTAAAGTAAAAGTTACCTGGGGTCGTTGTAGAGGTCGTAGCCGTGTTCGATTTTCACAGAATCTTTAGAGTTCTTCCAAAATAACAGCTCGATAAAAACTTTGCCACTCTTCGATGCCATTTCAGCGAATTTCCTTAGAACAAATATGGCGAACTTTTCCAATTCCTGTTGAATAAAGTTCCATTAAAAATTCCATAGCTATATAGCTTTATAAACTAGGAGCTTCTTACTTTCTTGTATTAGAAAAGAAAGGAAGTATATATAAAAATAAATACATATAAATACTTGAATTTTAATCTTTAATATTAGATTAGAAATCATAAACAGAATGTAATTCAATTGAATTTAATGTGTTTTGCAATCTATCAGTAAATTTCGAGTTAAAAAAAAAATAACATTTACAGCGTACAAAAAAAATTTTTTTTTTAATATCCTGAAAAAACTTGTCCAATACAAACTCATTTTAAAAGTAGATATATACAAATTGTTTCCTTACAATTACATGAACGACTTGTTCTATTTCCTTCAAGATTTGCCAATTGGCCAGAGAGGCAGTTGGTGCAATTTCCTCCCCTACGTATTTACTCGTCTTATTCAGATAAACGTTAAAGGGCGGGATCTTACTTAAGCTAACCATATAAGAGCTAAGACATTGCTATTTGTTGCTTTGTTTGGATTTGATATTAGCCCCGCTACTTAACAGGCACTATTCGATTCGACCAAATGAAAAGTGGTAAACGGAATTTATGACACTATATTCTCTTTGCGTTCCCACATACTGAGTCTGAGTATCTTTTCGATGTTTATGATTGTAATGTTATAGAAAAATAACTTTTTTTAGTGTTTACAAATATTAGAACAAATTATTTTTTGTAGCCTACTGTTCAGTCTATATATTAAAGTTAAAATAAATTGTTGTACTTATTTAGAATATTTTAAGTGTGGATTAACACTTTAAAAATGTTAGAAAATAAATTGTTGTAGTTGCTGCTTAAGATAAGATCTTGAATGCTCTAACATAGCACTAACTATTATTAGTATTTATAATAATATTTGCAAATACTTTTAAACGTGGCCTTAGAGGTAATTAAAAGTTTTTTTATGAAGTTTACAACCCCTTTTCAACCTTTCAAAGTTAAATTTTGAATTCTTCTTTCTTAAACGGAATTTTCATTTCTATAGTTAGCGGGTTGTACTTGCCCTCAATGAATCAATCAACCTGAAAATGAAATAAACTAGGCTTTCGCTCGCGGCTTTGCCCGCATAGACTACATATATTTTATTTATTTATGTTTAAATAAACAAACGGTAAAGTAAATTATTACATTATAAAACATAAAATGTTATATGTCAATCAATTCAATGGATATTTCATCATTATCCATTTTAACTTTGTCCAAAAATATTTTGTCTTTAAGCATTGCATTACAAGATTTTGAAATTGTCGTCGTCTCACGTACGCCTTTAAAATGCATGTATTATGAATATAAAGTGTCCTCTTGAACCATATAGTATAGACTATACTAAATTGAACAATAGCAGTGAAAACGACATAAAACATTGTACTGCATTTAAAATCGGTACCAAACGACTCTCTCTTATACTATTCTTTTTCAAATAAATATAATACAGAAAAATCTAAAGTTCATTAAGTCCTATTTCTATGTAGAACATATAAACATAAAAAAGATAAAAACAAATTAATATATAAAACTGTCTTTTAAACCAATGTTATGACACAAACTCAGCATGGCAGCTTTATAATATAAATCCGGCTCAACTCCGCTACGATGTTACAACTTTTGAGCCATTACATGGCGGTATTAAAGTCACTTTTATCACATTCTACCAGATAATGTATGTTATTTTAATCTTTTTTAAATGTTATATTTATACCGCAGTATGTAAAATATTTTTATATAATAAATAAACTTGAATGGTCGTGTCATTAAAACGTATTTAATTTTTGTTTAAGTTCACGCTGTGAGAATTTTCTATAAATAGTTTAGTATTTTTTATCTATGTATATAGAGCTGAACTTATTTTACTAAAACTTTGATGTACAGATTGAAAACATTTTTAAACCATATGTTCATTATTTTATATGAAAGATTCATATCACCTCCAAGGAGAGGGTCTCCTACAAAATTTTAATAAAATATTCAATACACACACGGCCGTTATGGGTGGTTTCGATTTACGCATGAAATTCTGATTTGTAGTAGAGTGAGCGAGTGTAGAAGTGAGTTTTTAAGGTATTGCTCTAACAAACAGACACACTGTTATTCTTAAAAGTTGTATCTCCCTTTCTGTCAGTTGATTACCAGTACTTTCTATAGTAATCTGACGAAATGCAATATCTAAGGACCAACTGCAAGTGTAACAGTATGTACCTTGGGTATAAGTTACAAATAAATAAATAACTAAAATAAAATATGCATGGCAATATACATAAATAACATAGTTAAATATGAATAATACAAACTATATATTTTTAATACCAAATTAATCGAGACGAGTTCGTGTATTGTCGTCCCGAATGTCGCGACCGTCGTTCTGTCTATATAGGTGGTGGTGATGCTGGAAGGCAGCGGTCGAGTCGAACTCTTAAGTACTACGGTACTAATAAATATGATGCACATAAAGACTCGTACCAAGTATATTATAAATATAATATAATAATTCGAAGCCTATGATGGCACGATCTTTTAGGATCGAATTTCTTATAAAGGCAATATATGTGTAGGGGCGACACATATTGTGGATCCAAGTGATCTTTGACCAATATTATGATATTGAATGTTGCTTGACGTCGCGGAAGCTGACGTGATGGGCTTATGCGAACTGTTATAGCGACATTAACTATGTCGTGGCTGATGCGGTCTCGCAGTACGCTCGCGATACGTAAGCTGTGCTTGTATGGCGTTGGTCATTGACATATTATATACCAC
>JAAIXJ010000606.1:117121-137185 GCA_013403705.1 Heliconius hermathena | reverse complement strand
TCTGTCTTTCTATTTCCCCGAGCTAATGTCCAGAATAACTGAACTGATTTTTATTGGGCTTTCAGTGATCGATTTTACTGATTTACCCGGGGAAATAGAAAGACAGACAGAGACTAAAAATATAAAATATATTTTATTGTATTTGAGTATTATGTAAATAACCACATGTACTTGCAAAAACATAGCACAACACATTTAATTTTAATTCTATTAAATATTTATTTTACTTTGATAATATTAATAATGTAGCTGGTTTTGTTTAATTTTTTTATTAATATTTTACTTTGGTTACGTTTACTTATATTTTTTTCATTTAAATTCATTCATTTAAATTAGTTAGATATTTTCAAAAACAATTTCCTAAATATATCTAATAAGCATTAGTAAAGTTTAAGCGGGCGAAGCCGTGTCCGGGTCCGCTAGTATATATATAGATATAAATACACAGTCGGCCGTCGCTTATGATAGTTGTTCACAGTCACCTCTGATTGACAACTGTCAATAAGCAAAGTCTTGCAAAAATTTGATTTAAGATAAATTTAATCGCTGAACTCTATACAAAATCAAACTCTATTTTATCATCAATAACACTATGTTATTTGTATGAAATTATTTTGACAGTTTTATTTTCTGTGACTAATATAAAAATGGCTTGGGGAAATATTTGAGCTGGCAGCTAAGGAAACTTTGGAAAAAACAGAAAATTTAGAGATGTTGCTTCTGAATTATTTGTCATGTGACACGTGTAAAGAAAAAAAGGAGGGAACTTCGATGGACGTGAATTATAAAAAAAATCGTTTAATTTTCAATCCAAAATAAGAAGCCATGATGGCAGATTATTTGATATATTGTGTTAATATTTATTTTGGACCGCTACCAGATGATGTCAAGAAATCTGCGTATTAACATTTGTAGCTTATTTACTTATTAGGACACCTGAAGACTAAGATTAAAATAGTTAATACTGTTTAGACATTAAGTTTAAAGTCTGTGTTTAATATTTATAAGTTGATATTAATTTAGGCATTCGTTTATAGGCTGTGCATATACATTGAACACCTTTAAACTGTAACAGTTATTGATTGACCTATTGATTTAAAAGAGTAAGCAGTGATTGTTATTAATGTAGATTTTAAAAAATAGAAAAGAAAATAATATAAAAATTTGTGTAATCTTAAAGACATTAAAATGTATATAACATTTTATTTTAATATTTGAAAGAATTCTAGTCCCAAGTCCGTGCTGTAGATAGTCTCGAGCATATCTAACTCTTCATCTTCTTTGATATCGCTCGCACATTTGGTGCGAGCGATATCATCCCTCCTTCGGGCCACACTTCCCTGTATGAAGCAACATGTTATGTATAACTATGAAACACAAGTTGCGACTGTTAAAGCAACAGTTGTGAGTTCGATTCCCACTCAGAGGAATGAATATGCGGGAATAAGTCATCATTTTTCTGTAGAATGTCTGCATGGGTACGTATATTATTTATATTTAAACACAGATTTTTCAACTTAAATAGAATATTTATAAAACTATTATAATAAGAATAATATTTAACTTTCATAGCAAAAAACTAAGTCTTATTTAAAAGTGTTAATTAAACAATTAAATGCAACAATAAAGTGTAACGAAAACTCACCTCGCGGCTCGGAACGTACCGACGGCATCTTCATATTTGTGGTCCCGCATTAGTTTTTGTATTTTCTTCATACAATCTCCTCTAAAAATATTTTAACGATAAGTATTAAAACTATTAAGTATTAAAAAAATGCAATAAGCTTTTAAAATTTAAGAATAATGTTTTTTTTTACTTTTTATAATATAATAAGGTTTTTCTTAGCCAGAAAAACCCAGTACCATAAAAATACAGTTTCATAATTCAAATAAAGTAATTACGTGGTGAGTGACAACAATCAAAGTCTCGTAGTGTCTAGAAGCAATAAAAATATTTCAGCATGTTTCGTACCCTAATTTCGTTATTCTCTTACTGCAATTTTATAATAAAAAAAAATCGATATCTAATCTGATAGTCAAAAGTTATCAGATATATATATTATAATATTTTATTATATTGTAAGATTAGTTTCTCAATCAACAAAACAATTTTTTATAACTTACTACTTATAATGCATCAACTGAAATTTTACACCCCCAAAAGAATATTGAGGCCGTGACGTATGTGTTGGTTCTATCCCTACTTGTGGGAATGAATTATTATTTATTTAATATTTTCATTTCTTCGCTTTGGCACCAAAGCAAAAGCCCAGTGTTGAGTTTCGCCGCTCAAGGAAAAACGAAAAAAAATCGGCGGAAAATGGGGAACAGAATGTACTACCACTAGGTTCTAAAGAAAATAAAAAAAAATATCTAAAATACTTTACAATTTAAGAGTAATTTAAAAAAATAAACTGGAGTACAAAAACTATTTTTAACAAAAAAAAACCGACTTCCACCGAATCCCATAATCATAACCTAACTAAACTATCCTTGAAGTGTATCCTTTCTAATAAAAATTAAATTAAAAAATATTTTTATGTTAAAGGGTTTTATTACAATAAAAATAATATAGGTAATGTATTAAAAGCTAAAAAATAATTCGGTAAGTCCTAGCTACCAGATCGCACCAATCTTCTCATCAATCTGGGGTATTGAT
The DNA here is from genome assembly GCA_013403705.1 of Heliconius hermathena. Taxonomy (NCBI): domain Eukaryota; kingdom Metazoa; phylum Arthropoda; class Insecta; order Lepidoptera; family Nymphalidae; genus Heliconius; species Heliconius hermathena. Next base: position 134,526 of record JAAIXJ010000606.1, on the reverse strand, counting down.
CAAACAAATAATAAAACCAACGATATTATTATTTAATTTATTTTCAAGTTTTTATGTTTGTTGCTACATGATACTTCTCATTCTACCGAGTTCATGTAATGCCTCACTATTACATGGTTTATTTCCTGACAATTTGTTGCAATCTAACGCCATACAGTCCTCGACACGATACAAAATCTTGACTTGGGTGGGAGACCCATGCTTGGATGCCTACTCTAAGTTGTAAAAGTAAATATACCTACCTACCTACATTGTCAAAACTATTCTATTTTTCAGAATGAGCTCTTTTCTACTAATCAAGCTCTTTCATTAGACACCTATATTGAGGTAGTTATGTAAAATATATAATCCGCCATTTTATCGCGGCGGCCATCTTGAATTTTATCTTTTATAGTGAGCTCTATTCTACCAATAAAGCCCTTTCATTTGATACCCATAAAGAGGTTGTTGTGAAGTAATATGTAATCCGCCATTTTGTATCGGCGGCCATTTTGGATTTACAGGCATAATTTTTTTTTATTGTATTGTCATCAATATTAACAGTGGGTACCAAATATCAGATCGATCTGGTGTCAGGAAGGGGGTAAAATTCCAATTACTAAATTTGACCCAAACAAACAAATCATCGAAATCGGTTGACGTGATATTGAGTTATTTATCCATTTGTCCCGCACATATTTAATGCAAATTTAAGACTTATGTATATGATTTTCTCATGGATACCATTATCAGAAATGGACTAAATTGAAATGGGACCACACGAAGCACCAAGTTTGTAAAAAAATCTATAAAATCGGTTCACCCGGTCAATAGTTCTGAGATAATAAAAAAACAGTCGATTTGATAACCGAGGAGGTTATCAATTCGACTGTTTTTTTTTACGTAAGTGGGAGTTAAAAAGCATAACAATATAAGTTTATAAGTATAACACTAAAATTTTGAGATTTTTGTGACTCTAACGCGACGGCTGTGGGTTCGATTCTCTTGGAACTCGAGGAATAAATAATTATTTATTATTATTTAACTTTATTCGCTCTTGTAGCAAAGCAAAAGTTCTACCATTCGACACGCAATGCCTCAGAAAGAAGGCAACAGAGTGTTTTAACACAAGGTCCCTCTATCTACCCTGCTATATGCGGGATACAGCGTGAAGCAGAAAAATAAACAAAAAAAACTAAAACCTACTCTGAAATGACATTTTTTACTTCCAAAGAAAAAAATAAGGCCTCGTCCAGACGACTCTATCAAGGACACTTGAATATTTAATATCTAAATAAGCTACTTCGTTGTTTGAAACGTAACGTTGCATCTTCCTAATGAAATGAAGACGGTTCGAATCGTACTTTTACGAAGGAATTCGTTTTAAAAATAAAATATCGAAATATACTTTTTCATCTTTGACTTTCTTGAATCGGTATCTTTTAAGTTTTAGAAGTAGACAGTGTTTTTAATGTATAGTTTTTTTGAAAGCTAAAGTAATAATAAAAGTACTGGTTTTGAATATGATTTTCTACATTAAATAATTCATTGCTTTAAAACTATAAAGTCTGATTGTAAATATGAGGGTAATGAGTTAGATTCCCAATTTAGAAATATTGAAATTACGCTATTTCTTTCTTTTTTACAGCAATCAAACATCTTAAATAGAAGGAAGGAATAGTGAAGCGCCTTAACGGTTAATTTTCTCTTTACTTTTATAGACGTGGAATACGTAAAGATAAGCAAAACTAAAAAAAAATTGAAATTGGTTACCCATCAATAACTTGGCACTTAATTGTTGTAAATGCTAGATAGAGTCTATTTAGGTTATGTCAATGTAAACAAATATTTATTAAAGTTTATCAAATAATAAAATAGAGGCCTTAACGGCGCAACAGCATAACGCGTGACTGTGAGCGCGACGGTCGTGAGCTCGACTCCCACTTACTGAATATTTTCATCTCCTCGCTCTTTATCAACACAAAGCGCGGCGTTGAGTTCCGCCACTCACTGCTTACCCAGTCATATACACGGTGGTGTACCATGTGGAACTAAAGAAAGTAAATAAATAAAACGCTTACTTTTGTTGGTCAATAGGCACGTCAGAGGCTGCGTCGAAAGAGGCCTCACTTGTTCCCATTGCGGTATTTGTATCGGTATCGGCTTGGACACGCGTGGCTTTTGTTCTTTTAACAAATATACAAGAAAATATATTTATTATATTAGGTTCATGCTGTATCCTTCATACGCCAGGGTATGGAGAGTGGGAGCCTAGTGTTAAGACACTACTTCGTCCGCGCACCGCTTAATTCTTGATGTGTTGCAAGGCTTACCGGAGCGGAGAAAGGAAAATAACGTCAATATATAATCATTCCCCAAGTAGAAATCGAACTCACAAACGTCGCCTTTACAGTCAGGCGCTGCGCCTCACTACATATCATACCCATAGTAATACTTTTAATTAGGAATGTTACTTTAAAATTTATTTCACAAAGTAAAGCAATCAGTTACCTAAAATCTTATATTTCAGTGTGAATAAGTTAGTTTTCATATATCTTACATTTTTGAACTTCGTTTTCATATATAACTACCTTCTATTTGCGGCTTTGCCCCGCGTGGTCGGACGAAGAGCTCATTTAGCTCAGAATGGGGTAAATTTTAAAAACAATAAACAATTAAATATTAACAACTGAGCATTTGTTTGTACGAAAATCATAATCCATATTTAATGTATTGTTATTGGGAACAGAGTGTCTTTCCTCCAGGTTCCCCTGCCTGACCTGCCTGTACGGGACACAGAGTAGTTACAGGTACATACACGTATTGCACAAACTCCTAATGGTAATAACTACTTGTTATGTATGACACAAGTGTCATGACACATAATATATAGCCTTCCTCGATAAATGAACTCAAAAAGTTTTTTTTTTCAATTTCAACCAATTGTTCCTGAGTTTAGTGCGTTGAACCTAACAAATTCTCCAGGTTTCTAATATATACAAATATTGCAAAGTAAAACAAATTAAAAAATAATCAACACAACTTACTTTTAGACTTGGTCTTCTTACGCACTTTCTTCTGCACCACCAGCCCGGTCCTCTTACAATAGTGCTCTAACATTTTAAGGAACAAATGAACCGTTTCTATCAAATCTACTAAATATGATCTGCAAAAAAAATATTTTTATTAATAATTATTAAAATGAATAACCTAAAGTGCCGTGGTCTGCTCAGTTGCACAGCGTGTGACTGTAAACACGACGGTTGTGGGTTTGATTCCCACTCAGGGGAATGAATTATTTAATATTTTAACATTTATTATTACTAAATTATTATAACTGTTTTGTATATAAAATAATTTCTTGTTCTAACATATAATAAAAATAAAAACAGAATTAAATAAAAGAAAAGCCCTCACCTCGGCATCTTACTCTCATCATAATTCAGAAATATACTCAAAATGAACTCCCTATACTCCAACACATAGAAAATATTACTTTTCAACACTTTAGCAGATTCTTTAACCATTGTATCGTTACTTTTGTCCATAGCAAGTAATGTATTTAGAAGTTCCTTATAAGCTCTAAGAGCGAGGTGTAGTCTTCTCACCCAAGTGGAGAATTTCTTCTTCTCAACTTTAATCATGTCGTAATATTCCTCCATTTGTTGTTGTACGTAATGGAACATCGGCACTGACATTGTTTCGCTAAAACATATTTTTGTTTTCATATTCAATTCAATTAATATTGAGTCGATTCTGAGATTATTGTGAATAAACACAGACAAACAAACAAACAAACCAGCCCAAAAATATTAAAAATCATTGTTTTGCTTTTGTTGCATTATTTCTTATATATCTTTCATGTACTGATACTATAATAATCAGTTCTGATTTTCAAGATAAGGTACCAATAGTATATTACCTAACTAATCCAACTTGGAAATTATGTCCTCTATTGAATTCCATAAAAAATTTCATAGCCTGTCGCTCTTACCAATACATCTTTTTAATTATTTCATTTTGATATCTATACAAAATCTTAACATGAATGGTCTTGATTGACGGGTACGGGGACGGTACTTTGAGGTACGGAACTCTAAAAGCAAGGTCTTCATCAACCTTTCTTTTCAATTCAGTACTTATGTCAAGAATAGTGTAATTTAAAATGTTATATAATACTATTACTATTACTATTTAGTAACTTTTTAAATTAATTTTAAAACAGGTTAGGCATATTGATTGAAGCATAAAAACAAATATAATAAATTTTAAAATAGTAGTTTTGAACACAATGCTTATACAACATGTGTTGTAGTTTGAATGCAATGGAAAATTTAAACTTTTACAAAAGTCCTTACGCTAGCTATTCGGAGTCGAGACTCGAGAGTAAGGACTGTGCAATACGTCAACTTAGGAAGAGGACGTACAAACGATCAATCGATTTTAATTGCTGGTGCACTATTACGGCAGTTTTGTGCTTTATTTTGTGCTCCTGCATACTTTTCTTCAGTGGACGTTTATATTGAGCGCGGCTCGGGTTCCGGAAAGTTTGGAGCAATAAAGTTAAATGGAATTCAAAATTGAATAAACAAACTGCATCCTTTCGTTAAACTAAGCTATTATTAAGTAGGTATAATACTTTTAAATAAGTGTAATTAAAACAGCAGTTACGACAGGAGTGGTAACGACATTTTGTTTTCAGATGTTACGCTGTATCCCAGATATAACGGGGTAGGGGGAACCTAGTGTGTGTTAAATGGCGGCACTCAAGGCCGCACTTTTGCCTTGGAACCAGATAGAAGAATTGAAATATTAATAAATAGTAATTCATTCCCCCGAAGGGGGATCGAACCCACAATGTGACGCGCCAAAATTAATTACTAAATATATACATAGATATATATACATAGGTATATATACATAGGTATATATTTAGTTATTAATAATAACTAAATATATACCTATAAGTAATTCGTCAATCAATAAAATCTTTACCAGGAATCCCGCATAATTTAAAGAGGTCCCGACTGTTTTCCTCCTATCCTAATAAACTATTGAGCTTGTTTATTTTCTTTTTAGTTTTATGGAGTCGGGGTTGTTGTTTTTATAAATATTTTTTTATTATTTTTTTTTTTTGCGCTACTTTAATACCGGCAGATAAAATTCTTTAAAAAAATACTTGGAAAGCGATATAGTATGTCTGTACTGTTTTTAATGGCTATATTAATATTAGTTATAAACCATAAAACTCAATATTAATAGCTTGTATGGGATGCCATATAGACTTATAGCAGTTCCAGGTTTAACCGACATATCCATTGATCTCAGCGCGACGTAATCGCGAGCTACTCTCTGGCTGGCGGCCAGCTCAGAACGCTGGATGCGTTGCCAACATACCAATAACAGGATTATAACGTCCTAACAGCTATGTACCTACGAGTCCCGTCTGCACCTCCTCTACATTTTGTATAATAATTGATTGGTTCTTTTTTGTACTAATTATAAAAAAATCGATTTCATGTGAAGGTTATTTGGCTTCGTTTTTCACGGATAAAATTATGTCAAAATATTTAAAAATATATACATATTAATATAAATGCAGCTTCACGCATTTTTCTCATAGTACGGATGACGGAGTAAACCTATTGTTAAGACACTCAAATGGCGGAACTCAACGTCGGATTTTGTCTTGTTACACGTAAGGAAAACATTTATTCACCGAGTGGGAAGCGAATACAAAAAAATTGCGTTTATTTTTTTGTATATCGTTTGCTAACATAGTATAGTATACAGCCATACTGTAATTATTTACTTAAGCATAATAAAGCAGTCTCTTATTTAACAAATTGAAATTTAGCAATCTGTAGTATTTCAACTTCACTCTCTATTCCATATATAACAGGGTAGGCAGAGGGAATCTAATGTTAAGAAACTTCGTTCTCCACTTTCCGCTGAATTTTTCGAGGCATTGTGGCGGAACTCCTGGATTTTCCCCTGGTGCTAGAGCGAAGGAATAAAAATATTAATAAATAATAATTCATTCCCCCGAGTAGGGATCGAACCCACAACCGGCGCATGACCGTCCCATCCTTGTGTCCCTGCGCCACGACGGCATATTTTTTTTTAGTTTTCAAATTATATAAATTTTTGAGAAAATAACAAGACATTCCGTTTCATTGCCACTGTTGCTTGCGCAAGGATTTTTTTCCACACACGCTGTTTCCCGCATGTAGCAGGGTCGAGAGAGGGAACCTAGTTTCTTTGAAGGCATTGCTTGATGAAGTACGGAAATTCAACGCCGCGCTTTACCTCGACCAAAGCGAAGAAAAAAAAAATAATTTCATCGAGTGGGAATTCCCAGTCTTACCGTACCCACAATCTTAACAAACTGCTCCGTGAGCAGAAGCGATTGGAAAGCGGGAGATATCAAAAACTCACATTTGCCTATCGAAATAGATTGGTTAAATAAATAAAACCTGTACCTAAGTAAATTAAATGTTCTACATAGACAATTAAAAAGTTTTTCTTTAGACAATGTTACTGTCTGATCCACTAAGGGTTTTTTTAATAATATTAGAAACGATAAGCTATAGACATTTTTCATAACTTATTATACTCGTAATAAAATAAATATTTTGTCAATCATTTTATTTATTAAAGCAATGCCATTGTATTAGTTTTTAGAAAATTAAAATTTAAAAAAATCCTTGACCAAAATATCACTACTTCATTTTGGCAAAGCGCTTGTGGCTCTACTAAACTACAGCTACGAACCACCGCGATGAACAAGACTTTCGATTAAAAAAAACTCACTCAAATCAATTTATTAATTCAGGAGCTAATGTGCCACTCAAAGATACACAGACACGTCAAACTTATAACATCCATTTGCGTCGTAGGTTAATATCATAAAATATCCATTAAATCTATGCAATATGTTTTTTTAGTTCCATTGTAACTGGCATTACAGACTAAAACTCTCTGCAATTGTCAATTAGGGTTCATTAAGGCGCCTGGAAACGGAGCAAATTACACGTTTTTGGTCGGACTGTAAAAGGCATCCCGTGTTAGAGATCTATTTCTTTCAATTAATATCAATTCTGTATAGTTATTTGGTCTGTTTTGGTTTAAGAAGTTTTATCTATTTCAGCTTTTGCCTTTTCTATAATATATTTAATTTATTTCGATTATATATAATGGTTTATGGTAGTTTCTTATTCTATTTGGTTTCAATTATTTTAATCTTATGTTATTCTTAAGCAATAAAAAAATAATTATTAAACCAATCGCATTTTCGACAGTAGGTAAACTATTCGAATTAGCAAATGACATTTGCTTTAATATAAAAAATATATATATACTAGCGGACCCGGACGCGGCTTCGCCCGCTTGAATTATACGAATGCTTATTAAATATATTTATGAAATTGTTTTTGAAAATATCTAACTAATTTAAATGAAAAAAAAATATAAGTAAACGTAATCATATTAAAATATTAATAAAAAAACTAAACAAAACCAGCTACATTATTAATATCATCAAAGTAAAATAAATATTTATTATAAAAGAAATAAAATTAAATGTGTTGTGCTATGTTTTTGCAAGTGCATGTATGTGGTTATTTACATAATACTCAAACATGATAAAAAAAAATATATATTTTTGTCTCTGTCTGTCTTTCTATTTCCCCGAGCTAATGTCCAGAATAACTGAATTGATTTTTATTGGACTTTCAGTGATTGATTTTACTGATTTACCCGGGAAAAATCTTTTTACACGTTTTCCTTGCGCGCGTACTTAGATACTATATGAAATAACTAAAATAACTACCTTTCTACATTAAATATGATAAGTTTCTACATTAAATATCTTTATATATTTTATTAAGTGTATAACAACGGTATAACCATCCAACCGAGATGAAATAACCAACAATTCTTTCCTTAAATAATAAATACTTAAATAATATTATGCCGATGCCGCGCAGGGCCGCAACTTGCACCACGCCAAGAAATTTATGAAAATCTAACTAATCTACTACTCGAATAAGCGAAGAACCAAAGAAAAGTATAAATTAATTTTATAAACAGCAAATAATTACATAAAAATTAACAGTAGTTCGAAAATGTATGAAAATTTACAAAACCGTCAAAGTCATATGTCCGTTCGCGTCGGTCATACTATGCCGCTCGTAGGCTAGGTCATTTCGAATCAGTGACATCTCTTTAATTATTTATAAGAATGTTATACAGTAAACTATAATTTCAATCTAGATAAAATGCTAAAAGTGACTATTATATTCATTTTCATAACATAAACCCGATAAATATAAAGTAAATCAATTAAAATGGTTACTTTTGCTCAACCTTCAGAGATAAACATGGTATGTGTATCGCGGACTTTTTTAAACTTTATTTAAAGAACAAGTTTTTTGTAAAACATTGTTTTTATGTATCTCATAAGGTTGAGTCGGCGCACGCCATGAATGCGTTAAGCAAGCTCATTTTGGGTGACGTTGTCTTATAACAACAAACAAACTTTGCAAACCGTTGCTTAGCAACGGTCGGTTGTTATTAACATGGCAGAATAAATTGCCTGTCAAACTAAAAAATATTTTAATAAAAAAATCAGCTTCACGCTATATCCCGCACACAGCAGGGTAGGCAGCGGGAACCTAGTGTTAAGACACTCTGTTCCCCACTTTCTGTAAATAATCTTTAAGTAAATATTTCATCTCCTCGAGTGGGGATCGAACCCACAACCAGTCGGTTTTACAGTCACACCTCGTGCCGTTGCGCCACGACTGGCCTCAAATATTAAAATATTTTAATATATTAGTATATATCGACAATATTACAAATATGAGAAAAAAAAGTAACTTATGTTCATCCGAAGATCCTCAAGTATCTCTATATGAGTATTTTATCACAATTGAATTAGCGGTTTGGGCCTGATTGCGTAAAAGACAGACAGACAGACAGAGTTACTTTCGAATTTATAATATAGGTATGGATTGTCTTGAAATATCGTTATGAACTTAAATTAGCTTTATTTCATTAGCGTATGTTGCGCAAAGTAGAAGTTGATAGCAAAAAAAAGTAATTCATCTTAAAAAACCTCAAAACAACATTTGTCATTCAAGCTTTCTGATCAAAAGTAAAAAAAAAAAAACAGAAACTAATACCACTTTTGCAACGCAAGATATAAGTTTTATGAGACGGTCACCGACATCGGGGTCTATGTAAATTTGATGGTTTTGCTGAACAAAAGATAGCCAGTCTCACCATCCCGGTAACATGTTATTCAGCTATATTACCCACGTTTAACATATTGTACGGGTTGTGTATTTGCTTAAGGCATTGTTAATAGCTTCTCCGTCGTGTTGTACAGTTAGAGGGTCTTCCTTGATAACTTTACGACATGTGAATTATTTACACGAGGTGAATATGCATAGTTTAATTGTAAAATGAAATGATATGAGGGGGCTTTTCTGTTTGCTTTTTTTTAGTTTTCTATAAAATGTAAAATATTTCTTGTTTTTTTACTTGTTATACCTAACATTAAGTAAAGTGTTACAGTGTTATTAACAGTATTTGTATATAAGAATGGGAGTTAGAGAATTAGGGTTCTGTACCTCAAAAGTTTTCTTTTTTTTTCGAAAGTCCATTCGAATTTGCTGTTGACCTGGATTGGTCTAGACAGCGTCACCGGGCGGGATGTACATCAAAAGATGAAAACGGAACTCTTATAGGTACCGTCTATCCGTCTGTAAAGACAATTTGTCTGGTGATCGTATGGAGATATCAAGTTGAAATTAATATCAAATATTTAAGTCTATGGTCCGTTGAAGTACAGAAAAATTTAAAATTCTAATTAAGGCAAGCAAAAGATACGAGTATTTACATCAATTTTGCTCGAATCTGTGTGAAAAATGCCGCGTAGTCAAAATCTATAGCGTACTTCTCGTGGGCCTACAAATTACAATACAAATTAAGTAAAAAATTTGGAAAAAGAAAATTTATAAATAATTTAAAATAAAATATATATCATAAATTTATATTTATATAATAAGTTCATTTCATACATAATAAATGCATGCCCGGCAACTTAAACTTGTCAATTTTTGTTGTACTTTCTGTTGACTTACAATCCTGAAATTGTACGGAATCTTCGATTGGAGAGTCGGACTCGTCAACATATCTGTTATAGAACAGACAAAGTTATCGGAAACTCCGTACACGTGAACAATGACTTAACAAGTGATCTCCCTCAGCGGTGGCACAAGCCATAGCTCGTATTCTGAACAAAATTCAGTTAGCGTTATTGGATGATTGGACCCGCAACGCCTTAGAATGAGATTAGTGGCTGGATGAATGTCAAACTACGTATCCCCTATACGAACTACGTAGTACATACACAACGACCTAGCTCAGGTATCGATGTAGTGGATGCTTTGATTATATTGCAACTACTTTTGGTCGAGGTTTATATTATCTTTTTTTAATAATGAATTTCTCATTTTTTTGTTATTAACCCTTATAAGCGCTTTATCTATTCAGAATTTTTTTAGAGAATTTAACAAAATTCCTTTATTACTAAATGGTATTAATAAATTCCTGTGACTGTTTAATAATATATAAAAAGAAATAAGAATCGAACTTTCAAAAAAAAATTAAATAATTCGAGGCCGTCGTGGCGCAGGGGCACAAGGATGTAGCTGTAACGTGACGGATTTGGGTTCGATCCCCACTCGAGGGAATTTCATTCATTTCAGTATTATTGAAAAAAAAATACCCATGTTATATTGCGACATAAAACGAAATCACGAGTGAAGTGCACTGATTTGTTTCTGACAGCGACCGGTTCCGAAAGAGATCGTGTCGTAAAACTAAATTGGATCCTTCTTTCGAAAGTTGTTTACGGATGCAGCAATTCTTCTGCGTTTTACCCTTTTCTGCCTTTAAAAATACAATCTGTCTTATTATTTAAGTCTTTTTACATCATTTAATAAAAAAATAAGTAAGTAATTTACATATTAATTTAAATACATATTCGTAAAAAATGGAGTTGTTCTCTTTGCTAGTTTCTCTAATTAAAAAAAAACCTTTAAAAAAAACTGTTATTTTTTTCTTACTTATGATAGGTAGTTCTTTATATACGATATTAGTGTGCGCGCGCAACTTCGCCCGCTTATTTGCACATTTAGGGGTGAATTCTAAAAAACCACGAAACACGTGTTCAATAAAATATGTTTAACAATTTGAATTTAATTTTTTATAAAAATCGGTGGCGATTTAAAGACTTCCATATAAATTTTCAAGCCCTTATTTGAACCCTTAAGGGGTGAATTCCAAAAAACCATGAAACACGTGTTCAATGAAATATTTTAAGAGTCTGAATTTTAAATTTTATAAAAATCGGTGCCGATTTAATTTTTTTTCCATATAAACTTTCAACCCCTATTTCATACTTTTAGGGTTAAAATTTTTCAAAATCCTTTCTTAATCCTTAATGGAGGTCCAGATTACGAAAATAAACGTCTGTCCAAATTTTACGTTTCTCGTGTTACGCACAGCGGTTACGGCTGTGTGTGCGTCTTACCTCAGTCAGTCAGGGACATGTCTGTAATTATATATATAGATTATTGATTTTACATTGCCCTAAAATCGCTCACACGATTTTTTTAAATTATTAGATCGACATAAATATTTCAATAAAAAAAATATCCTGAATCAGAATGTAATGAAAATGTAATCAGATCCCAAATTATAATACAAGAAATGTTTAAAAATTCGGCCGGAAAGTGGAGAACGGAGTGTCTTTGCACTCTCTCTGCACGCCCTGTTATGCAGGAAAAAGCTTAAAGCTCGTAAAACTTAATGTGAATCTTTATTTTGCTTCTTCACTTTTCTTTCACAAGAAAGATGTAAAGTTTCATGACATCGCCACCGGCTATTCAGAACCCTACGCAAATGTCACCGTTTAGTGGGACAAAGCGGTTAATCGCCTGACCTTAAATGAGTAAGCGGTCGTTTGCCATATTTTTATTATTTATTCAACCAGATAAGTACAATGTAAATTTTAAGCTTCTGTATTTTTATAAACGAACTGAAGTTCGTTTATAAAAATATGGGTTAGTGTTTTTTTATGACGGGTTTTGCATTTGCACTGCTACTGGTTCTTAAATGTTATATCTGACACTTATATTTAAAGAATAATTTTAAAACTTTAAAAATAAATAAAAAAGATTTTTTTAGATTCATGCTGCATCCCGTACATAGCAGGGTAGGCAGAGGGAACCTGGGAACCTAGTGTTAAGATATTTTGTTCCCATCAAGATACTATCTCTCCAGTCTATCCGCCGGATTATGGGGACACTGCAATGACAGAACTCAACGCTGCGCTTTTTCTTGATGCCAGAGCGAAGAAATGAAAATATGATATACTAGATTTTCTACACGCGCCTCTGCGTCACGACTTCCTTAAAAGTAAAAGTAAATGTTTCATTATAATGAAAGAATAATGAATATTGTACTTATTATTCCTATTTCGACATACACTAACAGCCTATTTACGTTTTGTAAGAAAAACAACTAAAATGTTAACTGTTTATAATATTTTCAAATTTGAATTAATTGAATGAAAGTGTTCACTTTTGAATTATCGATGAGAGCGTTCTGTAACAAAGGAATAACAAATTGAAATACATAACTGTGATAAAACACAGCCAGATGCCAGCACCTGCTTGCTGTATGTAAGACGTTTTATTTTATTTATGTCAGACGTATCAATTCTATTTGGAATTATATTTTGATTTTCATAATAGGTTTTAGCTTTAATATGTTTATTTGACTCGCGATTTTCAAGACGCGTTAGAGAATTTTGTTCTTCTGTGAGGATTATTAGGAGTATTTCGTCATCAAGACCAGACATTTTCCTATACTTTTGCTAGTTTTGAGACATGTATTAAAATAAAATACTTTGCTTTCTTTACAGTGACTACCAATAAATAATACAGAGAAAGTTCAGGGGGAAAACAAATTTATTATTAAGATACAGTCTACTTCCGTTCGTATTTAAATAATAAAAACTTTACTTCTCTGGAAAATATATTTAATATTATTATTTGTCGTGTCTCTGCTCGTATAGTGGCCGCTTTTCTTTCAGAGCACGACTCAAACGCATCACCTGAAGTCGATAGCGGGCTCCCGTGATAGTTTCATTAGGTTTAAGCAGCTCATAATAAATTACACCCTGCTGATCGCACCAAATGCAGAGAAGAAGCTTAGAACCATGGATATTTGGCGACGATGTTGATGCGTGACCCGGCATGCCCCACGATTTTTTTCGCTTTGGATTGTCGTAGTGAATCCACTTTTCATCCCCAGTGACGATACGGTGCAGAAAACCTTTTCTCTTTTGCCGTTGAAGCAACAATTCACACATGAGAAAACGTCGTTCTACGTCTCTCGGCTTCAACTCATACGGCACCCAATGCCCTTGCTTTTGGATCATTCCTAACGCTTTTAAACGTTTTGAAACTGTTGACGCATCTACTTGTAACGTTTTCCCGAGCTCTACTAACGTCTGACATGGATCTTCTTCAAGCAATGCCTCCAATTCTGTCTTCAAATTTTGTCGGTGCTCCAGAACGCTCTTTGTCTTCAAGGTCAAAATCATTACTTTTGAAGCGCCTAAACCAGTCTCTGCACGTTGTATTCGACAAAGCATTGTCTCAACGAGAATTCTGTGTGCTTCTGCTGCAGATTTTTTCTGAATAAAGCAGTGCAATAAAATTCCCCGCAAAAACACTTTATTTGGCACAAAAGTACACATTTTCACAAAGGGAAAATAAATATGTAGTTGACACTGTAGTAAACACTATTCTACTATAATTTGAGGTTACATATAGTACTACTTTGGTGATTCGTTACCGTACGAAATTCCATGCACAGAGTGCCGCTACGCCATCTTTCAAAAAACAGCGAGAACTTATTAAAGGCGTTATTATTATTTTGTTCCATGTGAATAAAAGAGAAAATGATTTAAAAAGTTTTATTATTTTTTTTATTTATTTACAGATAAAGTTATTAATATGTAATAACTCATACATATAAATAAAATTGATCAGCTTCACGCTGTATCCCGCACACAGCAGGGTAGGCAGAGGGAACCTAATGTTAAGACCCTCCGTTCCCCACTTTCTGCCGAATTCTGGAGGCATTGCGTGTTGAGTGGCAGAACTCAAGGCCGCGCTTTGCCACCAGAGCGAAGAAATGAAAATATAAATTTAAAAAATATTTTATCCCCTCGATCGGGGATCGAACCCACAACTAGTCGGTTTTACATTCACACTTTGTACCCCTGCGCCACGACTGGCCTCATTTTTTTTATTAAATAAAATTGAGTCGAGAAATTAAAATATTAATGAGAGAAAAGAAGAAAAATTCAAATAATATAATAATAAGTAATATTTCATTCCCTCGGGTGGTCAATGAGGATCGAACCCACAACCGTCGCGTTACAATCACATCCTTGTGCTCCTGTGAGGCGACGGCCTCCTTAAATCTTTAACTTAATTTAATTTATTGTATTAATATATATGTATACATTTTTATTATAATTAAACAAGTAGCGGAAATTTAATAAAATGCTATTTGCGATACGACCTCGAATGTAAGATTCAATTTATGGTTAATTAATATCGGGGTTGATTGAGGTTTAATTAAAATGGAGTAAGAACATTTGAATTGCTGGTGCTCATGTACTTACATAGATGGATATTCATTCACATTGTACTTATTTTAGTAGTAGTATCGAACGCGGTGGTAGTGGGTTGGTTCCTCGTTCAGAGAAAATAATTATTTCAAATAATTATTTAGAGAATGTATATTTTTTTTATTAAATGTATTTATATGTATACTTACAGGAAAATATTTGCCTTATCCAACCCGTGCAGGGTAGGCAGAGGAAATCTGGGAACTTCGTGTTAGGACACTCCGTTACCATTAATACATTCTCGTCCCCCTTTTCCGCCCAATTCTGGAGGCATTGCGTGATGTGTGGCGGAACTCAACACCGCGCTTTGCCTCTTGACTACGCCGACGAGATGAAAATATTAAATATTTCATTTTCTTGAGTATGAACGAAACCCACAACCTGTCGCCACGATGAATCCTGTCGCCTTTATAAAAATTAGATAATTTAGACGACGTATTTGCATTTTTTGAAACGTAACAAATGGCACAGCGAAAGATTATAAATAGTTTTCCGCATATAATTACGCCATTGTTGCAACAATGAAGGATATTTCAAGCAGGAGAAAGGAGGAGGAGGAGGAGCAGGTCGTTGACTCTAAGCGCTACGCTCAAGCACAATGCAGAATCGTGTATAATTGCACATGCGATAATAAGCTCGGCATTTTGAGAGCTATTAAGTGTAGTACGCCTAGCTCACGTTATCGTTCAGTTATTATAGTTGAGGAAAGGTATGGTGAAGGAAATAATTGAGCAGTTTAAAACTTTATAAATTCAAATTTCTTTTCTTTTGGAAACTTTGAAGGGTTTAAGGGGAGATGCGGGCGGGATTTTTTTTAATTTAATTTAATATGAAAGTATTTATATTTATAGATTTCTTTGGCTTCATAAATTAAAAGGCAGAGTTGAGCTTTACAATTTGACACGAAAAGGTTTTGAGCGTGTATAAACACTCTTTGCCAAAAATGCAAAATACGGCGGATACTGAATACGGTGCATGTGTATTGACATGTATATATTTTTTCTAGCTTCGCGATGTTTCGCGCATATAATAGGGTCGGCAAAGGGAACCTAGTGTTAGGGCACTTCGTTTCACACTTTCCGCCGATTATGGCATGGCATTGTGCGCTAAGTCTCCGCCGTGTTCAACACCATGCTTTACTTTGTTACAAGAGCGAAGAAATGAAAATATTTATAATAATAATTACAACATCCATCCGGGAATCGAACCCACAACCGTCGCGTTTACAATCACACGCTTGTGCTACTGAGCAACCGTCCTCAATGGCATGTACTTGCAATATGTACATTAAACATTAAAACCCTTTGAAAATTTACTATCCCATACAAAATAATACTCCCACATTATGACATATCCAACAGCCGTCATAAAAAATACAGCGTGGTTACTTTAACGAGATTGTGAACAAGATTCACATTACCTGTGAAATATGTATATCTATTAATTACTCTCGCGTCGTGGGCAACATGAGGGAAATGTGGCTGAATCACTGTATTGAAATGAGAGAACTATCATAATGTATGAAAATAATATATTATATATTATACTAATATGAATATTGTAATTGTTTCATCGGAACGTTCACCGCCACAGGCTACAGGAATTAACAACAACAATCTATCTATATACAAATGATATCATTTACATATACAGCCATGTCAAGTCAATGTCAAGTACAGTGTACAGTTAAGTAAAAGTCTATACTAATATTATATAGCTAGCCAAGAGATTTTAAACATTTTTAAAGTGTTATTCCACACTTAGGAAAGAAAAATACTTATTTAGAAAACATATAAAAATTTGAACGTAGACGGGACTCGAACCCACACCTCCTGGACCGACCAGGCACTCTGACCGCTAAGCCATACGTTCTCATCAAGCTACGTCGAAATTTTTATATGCTTGTTACAACTTATTTATGTTGTTAGTATCTTGTCTCTTATACACATCTGGCCTCATTTTTTTTATTAAATAAAATTGAGTCGAGAAATTAAAATATTAATGAGAGAAAAGAAGAAAAATTCAAATAATATAATAATAAGTAATATTTCATTCCCTCGGGTGGTCAATGAGGATCGAACCCACAACCGTCGCGTTACAATCACATCCTTGTGCTCCTGTGAGGCGACGGCCTCCTTAAATCTTTAACTTAATTTAATTTATTGTATTAATATATATGTATACATTTTTATTATAATTAAACAAGTAGCGGAAATTTAATAAAATGCTATTTGCGATACGACCTCGAATGTAAGATTCAATTTATGGTTAATTAATATCGGGGTTGATTGAGGTTTAATTAAAATGTAGAAAATTTGAACAGCTGATGCTCATGTACTTACATAGATTCATTTTATTCCTTTAGTTATACATTGTACTTATTTTAGTAGTAGTATGGAACGCGGTGGTAGTGGGTTGGATCCTCGTTCAGAGAAAATAATCATTTCAAATAATTATTTAGAGAATGTATATTTTTTTTATTAAATGTATTTATATGTATACTTAACTTATACGTAATGAGCCCAGTCTTGGCGCAGCGGCACGAAGTGTGACTGTAAAACCGACTGGTTGTGGGTTCGATCCCCACTCGAGGAGATGAAATATTTACTTAAATTTATATTTCCATTTCTTCGCTCTGGTGTCGAGG
>JAAIXJ010000606.1:0-113423 GCA_013403705.1 Heliconius hermathena | reverse complement strand
CAGTCCATCCAAATTCCATTCCATAGTCCTAGTTTAGATTTCCACATTTTCCATAGTTCCTACGCATTAGCTGGCGACCATCTCTGGGCAATTACCTGTGCTTATCCAGAGATAGATCCCGGCTGTTGCGTCACAGTAAAACATTTGTATATTCTCTAAGGGGCCTCTACGTGTTGGACCTGAGTTCCCACGCAAGCCTTCCAAAGGACCGGTTTCTTTTGAATACGAGAACTATAAAGAGAAACATAATAATAATATTTAAAGTATTATTCGCCAAAGTAATAAAACTATTTTTAGAAAATGTGTACTTATAGATTTCAACAGTGGGACTTGAACCCTTTTAAAACGGTCTATGAGGTCCCGCTACATCAAAATTATTAAACCCTTGTTAAAAATAAGAATTCATTTGCAGCGTTGTGTTCCGCCACTCAACACCCACTCCGCCACTCAGCACGATTTCAGATAATCATTGAAATTTTAATTTAAGCATTATGGAATTATTAATATAATTTTGAATAATAAATTGTAACATAAAAGTTTGTAACAAAACGTTCTCTACATTAAATCCATTTGACGATTTAATGTACAGAACGTTTACTGCATCAAATAAATTAGGAATATTATTGATGTTAAATATGTCGGTGTTTGCATACAAATTGCTTACAATGAAACTTTGATGCTATATATTTTGTCATGTTACAAATTACTATTTTTATTTTAAATTATATATTAACGTTAGTATGGCATTGAATTTAGTTGAAAATTTTGTTTTTAGGGTTCTGTGCCTCAAATGGTAAAAACGGAACCCGTATAGGATCACTTTTTGTCAGTAAAGATCTTTTATCTCGAGATAGCATGGAGAGATCAAGACGAAATTAACGCTAAATGTCCAAATTTCGCTCCCTTAGAGCAATGAAAAAAAATCAAGCTTTTTATTTAATTCAATCAAGAGATACGAGCATTTACACATCGTTTGCTGCGTAATAAACCTTTATAGGGTACTTCTCGCGGACCATAGTGAAAATGATAAGTATTTCATAGAAAAAAATAATTATAAACTTGTTTGTTGTTTATTTCATACTAAATGAGTTCAAATGTCCGCAAAACTTAATTTATCATCTATTTCTCATTGACCTACAGTCCTGAAATTGGAACTGGTACTAGAATTCGACGGAAAGTGGCAAGCGGAGTGTCTTAGTACTGGGTTACCTCTACCAACCCTGCACGCGTGCGGGATACAGCTAATTAGGTATTCATTTTTATCTGTAAATTATTTAATAGAAAATTAATGAGAAAAAAAAACAATAATAAACTCGACCTATAATATATTCATACAATATGACGAGTGAATTTAATTTCTAATTTATACATCTTCGCGATGTCGAGGTAAATGGTCTTATCTGTCTTTTGTTTTTTTTTTGAGACATGGAACTTTAAAAAATAAAAATTAAAAAAAAAAACAAACATCCAGTCAAACCCCTTAACAAAGCCTGCCACTATGAAGCTCATATTATTTCGTACAGGCGAGTCCGGAGCGCAATCGCTTTTTCATATTTTAGTATGGCAGAACATACATAAATCTTTTATGCCGTTTAGATCCCAGATCCCAGTGTCTCTTGAAAAAGCATCTGAACATTGTCGAGTACATTTCATTTGTTGCTAAATAACGAATCACTTTCTGCTCATATTTTGTAAGTAGTATCACATATTAAATGATGGAACGGTACTCTACGGGTAGCGTATATGAAATACATACCTACTTATTTTGAATACAGTTTAAATTGTGTTGATTTTCTAAAATATATAATAGTAATTCTTATATAGAAGTGAAAAATATGAAGAATGACGTGTATGAAAAATCTATAAAAATGATAAATATAAAAAGAAAATATTAAAATGCTTGTTTTTAAGAGTATGTTTGTGTTATTATTACAACTGCTGTTGATCAGCGAGGCGACAGGGA
Organism: Heliconius hermathena; assembly: GCA_013403705.1. Lineage (NCBI taxonomy): Eukaryota > Metazoa > Arthropoda > Insecta > Lepidoptera > Nymphalidae > Heliconius > Heliconius hermathena. The sequence continues at coordinate 111,460 of JAAIXJ010000606.1, read as the reverse complement.
AGCCCCTAGTTTATTTGTATATAATACAAAATGTATACATAACATTTATATTAAAATTAACCGTTTGTTTGTGTGTTGCTATAAATAACAATAGCTAGTAAATTAGTCTGCCAGTTCCAGTCAACTTGCTTGCTAAGGGACATGCAAATGCGGTACAAGTGCCACGGTCCCGTGCCAGTGCTTGCTGCGAGTGTGTAAACGTACTGTTATATGAGTCCGTTCAGAGTTCTTTTTTTAAAAAAAAAATTATTAGTTTTCACTACATTTATTTGGTAGAAATTAAAACACACAATAATTAAACTCACAATTTAAAAAGACATAGTACAAAATAGAATCGAGTCACAATGGATACAGCGGAGATACAGCGGAGAGAGGAGAATGTGTGGCTGTAATGAGAGTTCCGGGTAGACTAGCTGCGCGTCGTCAAAGAGTACTTTTATATTAATGATATAATGTATACATGGCGTTAAAGGAATGCAATACTACATGTTAGGGTTCAAACCCTGTATATAACAGTACACAAAGAGGTACAACTATATAATGCAATTTCCTTCTATGAATTTAAAAAATCTTGTTAATTATGAAACCTATTAACGAATTTCAATTTACATAAAATGTTATATATTTAATTTCGTCTCCAATATCTGTCGATAACGTGATTATATTTTATTGTACTATGTATTAAGAATGTCTTAAAATAGAATAAAAATCTTGAATAGTTCTAAAAATATTTATTTAATAAACCAAACGTCCCGTAAATATTCATATTTATGTCTTTAAATTCTACATCACTATTGTTAGGTATTTATATTACTTTTGATTGGATACAGGGTCCAGAAGTATATTTAAAAAAAATCACATTTTATAGACATCGTGATCTCTGACACAAGTATATTTATAATAAATACAAAATATATAATATTATATTATTAAAACGGTTATTCTATATTTTTTACTATATTTTAAAGCAATGATTTATGATGTTTTTTATATTATTCGACATTACCTTCATGGGGGAAGACGTTGCAGTTATCGCTTCTGTTGTTGAACGTTAATGGTGTTTTCGATAGAGCATTTTTGATAAATACCAAGCGGTCGTCACGCCAATGATCGTCTCTTGATTTTAAGTATTTGAATGTTAGAATTATAAAATTATTTATTAAAATGTTATATTTTACATAAAAAAAAACTGTTACTACTAAATATTTATCAACATACATTTTTCAATTATTATGACCTATATCAGTGTGGAGGTTATCTATAGATAAGTCTGATTGAACAAATACGGTGTTCGGTTCCGAAAAACAACTCGTTTCGTGTTTCCTGTGAACGTGTGTGTGAACTGTGAGTGTGAAACTTGTGATTACAGTATCTGCTAATAGATTGTCTCTCCTTACTGCATAAATGCCAATTAAAAAAATGAGAAAGAAATCAAAAAAAGTCCTTTTACGGCATTAGTTTTTCTTAAAATTCTTGCTATACTTCTTTTATTTTTTTATAGCTTCACGCTGTATTCCGCTCACCGCAGGGTAGGCAGAGGAAATCTAGTGCTAAGATATTCTGTTTGATGGTTGTGCATTGCCTGTTGGTGGAAATCAACGCCGCAGTTTGCTTCGATACCAGGACGAAGAAATAAAAATATTAAATATTTCATTTCCTCGAGCGAAGATCGAACCCACAACCTGTCGCGTTTAGAATCTCACACCTGTGCCCCTGCGCGACGACTGGCCTCAATTTTCTTTTATTTTAAAATATTTCCTTTTTTTATCTCTTATATATATAATTTTTATATATAATTTTTATTGATATTAAATAACTCAATCTTATAACATTTTACTACAATATTTTAAAACATAAATGATAAAATTAATATAAAATAGTAAAATTTGAGTTACAGAACATTTTGTTAGAAGATATTTTTCATTTACTCGTATACTTGAGCGTTCTATGAACAAGTTCATTCCGTGGTTTATGTCTTGTACTCTGAAGATGTCTTCCTGGTTATGAGCCGCCACATTTCTTATTACCTTGTATATCACTGTCACGTCGTAAAATATGTTTTACTTTATACTATTCTATATACTTTGTTAAGATATAAATGTACAGATACAATTCATATTTGTTGTTAAAATGTAATGATTTTGTTTTTTTTTTCAGTTTCACTTTGTATACTCCGCTCTCCACTTTTCGCCGCATTATGGAGGCATTGTGTGTTGAGTGGCGGAACTCAATCCTGCGCTTCACCTCGACACCATAGATTTCCTCGAGTGGGAATCGAACCCAGTACCTGTTGCGTATACAATCACACGCTTGTGCTCCAATGACGCGACTGGCATTTTATCTTAAATGATTTTATTCGTTCCAGTAATACATCGTTTTTTTTTATTTCATTAACACGTATAAATACATCAGTATAAATAATGATATCTTTCTGCTTTGGACTTTTAAGTTGTTTTAGGATGACGAAAGTCATAACCGCGATGAACCGATGAAGAGTTAATAATTAATAGAAAATCAATATGCTTAAAAATATAAGCATTTATCCAATTGGGAGCTGAACTTACAATCATCGCGTTCACAATCAAATCATTTTTAATTTTACTAAATTTTCGTACACGTTAGATTATTTTAAACAATTTAACAGGCTTGGTTTTGTTTAAAGATGCTATAGACATCGAAGACATAACTACTATAGTAGTTATATTTATGCTCAATTTGAATGACTTATGTCAATATACATTGAACTAATTAAAAAAATTAACAACAAGAGCAAGTAGCCCCTAGAAAAGAATTCACATTCTTCAACTTTGAAGAAAACCGAACAGAACTTACTTTAACTACTAACAATCTAATACAAAAATCCATGCTCTACCTCATATTTTATTACCATTCAGATTCACATACCTTATTTGTGACTAAACAAATTATTAGAAGCTTGTACTTTAATTTACATATTCGGCAAATTACATAGCGTTCGTTATATATAATTTACTCGCGAGCACAAAGCTCTTCTTTCATCTGACAGGATAAGCCCGCGCCTACTCAGGGGCACCCAAACGCGATGTTAAGCGTTCCTCATTTTTCTATAGTTGGAGGAAAATTGCCCTCGTATTTCCTACATGTCTTTAAGCCGGAGACAACGAGATTATCCGCGGGGAAATAAAACGAGGACATGAGCATCATCAATCTTCGGCCTTGTTATCCTGATGTGGAGCTAATAAAATATATATTTATTAAATAGTGTCTATTCAATATCATGTTGATGTTATTTGATATATGATATAGTTTCTAGGGTTTTGTGTTTTAGTAATATCAAATGATTTTTTTAACATAATTTAGTGTAAATATTTTAGGTCATTTTTTATGTTCCAGTTTTGTCTATAGTAGGACAGTTAGGGAGAACCTCGAGTATTTGGGTACCTTTACGTGATTTTCCGTTAGTATCAACACGGTAGTTCTTGAAGGTCAACTGAGATCTCTGTTCCTCTCTTGCCGCTCATTTATACTTTCTACCATTCCACTGACTTTATTTATAAGAATTATGTACCTTAAAATGTCAAAATGGAACCCTTATGTAGGATTATTTTGCTGTTCGTCTGTCTATGTGTTCAAGATCACGTGGAAGGAAGAGGGGAACTAAAATTAATATCAAATCAGGTCTATGTCTCTTAAAACACAGAAAAGATTCTAGCTTTTAAGTCAACGCAATCAAAAGCTTCAAGAACAAGAATGAGAGAAAAAAACAAAAAGTGAAAAATTTTAAGCACTTCATAAAAAATATATATTATAAACTTATATTTGTACTTAATTTGATGAGTGCATACTCAAATTTGTTCACTTTTACAAATTGGGGCATTCGTGGCAGTGCGACTTGCACTTAACCGGTTTTTTAATATTCTGTATATTATTTATATTTTATGAAGAAATTCGTTTGTATCATTAACTTATTAAAAGTTGTTAGGAAACTTAGACTCGAATCGTCTGTCTTAAATAATATTTATCGCGATAAATGTGACAATAAAACACATTTATATCCAGTTGGGCTAATTGAGGTTAAAGTAATAATTTGAACAAGACAATGTAATTCATCTCAATAACGCCAATTTAATAGAAGTAGAGAAGCAATAAAAGCAATTAAAGAGGCATAAGTAACAGTAGGCCGCAGTCCGCAGCCGTCGCCTGCAAACTTTTACCAATTATAAGTAAGGTGTCCATAATTAAAGTTTTAAGAAAAAAAAAATATATTATTTTTAGTTATATGTAGCTAAATAAGAAATATTTATATTATTAATTCTGTAAAAACATTTTGAGGCTTATTAAGAAATTGTATTTATTTTACCGCTAATTCTCTCTTACGAGTACATGGACAGACGTAGCTTGATGAGAACGCATGGACTAATGGTCAGAGCGCCTCTTCGGTTTCCAGGACGCGGGTTCCCGCTACGTTAAATTTTTTATACGTTTTCTAAGTAAGTATTATTCATATTTACTAAATGGATCAATTATCATTCATCTATTGTCTTTTGTAGCGATGATATCTACTATTCAACACTCAACGCCTCTAGGATTCGGCGAAAAGTAGAGAACGGAACAGTCATAACACTAAGTTCCCAGGTTCACCCTGCCTACCATGCTGTACCCAAGTGCGGGTAAAGCTAAAAAAATATATATTTTTTCATGTATCTGCTAAAAACATAGGGATATTACAAGATATAAAATTTAAAAAGATAATTACAAACAAGATTGATCACAAATCACATTTTATTTTATTAATTTTATTGAATGAACCATTCATGTTTTTATATTTATAATATTTATTTTTCAATATTTGTTTCTAATATTAAATTAAATAAACAACTTTTGCACTGTCAATGGTATTAAAGTGATTGATAATGAAGTTTGTTTTAACTTTCAAGTTTATTATTGTAGATTATTTTCAGTGATTTTAAATGTACCTTTCTGCAGAAACTCGAATTNAGTGGGGAACGGAGTGTCTTAACACTAGGTTCCCTCTGCCTACCCTGCTGTGTGCGGGATACAGCGTGAAGCTGATTTGATTTTTTTTTCAAAATGCAGAATAACTCTTAAAAGTTGTCTTCTCTCATTTGCACAACTCACGGAGCAAAACCCTAAAGTAATTGAAAAAAACTAAACCCTAAAGTAATTCCACTGTGTAATAATTATAGTAACTATCTTCTGTATATATTTGTTTTTTATATTTTTCATGGCAAATGATTTTATTATTATTAAAGTAGATATCTAATACTGTATATGTAATAAATATATGTAAATAATAATCAAGAAGGTGTCAGGTTCATTGGTTACATTAGATAGTATGCCAATTTTTGTAGAGTAACTAAATTTAGTTACATTTGTGGATCAAACAACTTTTTGCTTAACGTTTTTAAAATGATGTATTAAAATAAGTTGAGATCATTGCCACCTTTATATCGTGTTGGGCTGAGTCTGAGGTAAACATTTTGTTATAGTCATAAATAATATAGTATATAATAAGAGTAATAACTAAGACCAGTTTTTCATTCACTTGTGAGTACTTCGAGAGTCCCAGTTCAGCACAATTCCCTACGCCAATATCACGTTATATGGAGAAAATACGAAAGAGATTGATCGGTAGAACAGAGATGACTTTAGACAATTATAGAATACAGTACAATAATAGACAAAAATAGAAATTCAGTAAAATTATAAATTTGACCGACAAGAAAATAGACAAATATTTACAACATACGTATATACTCGTACTTACAGCATATCAGTAATATCAATATAAAATTCAGCAAGTATTTTCTACATATTATTTGATGACTTTTTTTACTACTGAAACTGTTCACAACCCTAGTAGGGTCACCTACGTTTACGACCGTTAAAACAGAATGAAAATCTAAGGTATTCTATTCTAACATATAAGTTGAAGCGGCCAAAAATGTCGTAAAATTAAAAATGAAACGAAGTAAGCTATTTGTACATATATCGGAGTAGCACTCGTCGAACAATTCAATTTACTTTTATAGCAGGAGATCCCTCTTGCGGATCGGCGCTCTGTTGGAAACTAATCATCGCACCTCCCTCGCGATTCGTTATCTCCTTTGAAGATTGCGTTTAAAACTCAACACTATTTTGTGACATATAAAAATATAAAATATTTTATAATTTAAGATTATTATTAAGTGATTTCAAAACAGTAACTAATATACACATTTGAGACATAGAAAAGTATTTTAATTTCTAAATGTATTCTATCTTTTAATAATAAAAAAAATAATATTATACAAAAAAATTATAATTATTAAGTCATTTTCTAAATTACTTGAATTATTTACCTTATTAATTAATACTTATTTATAACTTTAACATTTTAAAATTATTTTATAGTTTTCCAATATATTTAACTTTAGATTTTGAACACCTAATATATTATACTTGCGTATTCTATATACATATTTACCTATAACATAATAGACCACACCTATAACAACTAGCAGTTTCATACTATCGATAATCAAACAAAGGAATTCACCAAATAGATCGACACATGCCAGAGCTATGTTCGGATGTAAGTCAGAAAATATAATGGACCGAGAATGTTTTTCCTTTTACTTGGTCACAGTGATGAAACAGGTTGTATTCGATGACAATTACATTGTGTTATTATCTTTATATAAGAAGAATGTCCCAATTTATATCCCACATATACCCACTTTCCATCGAATTTTTCGAGACAATTCGTGTTGTGTGGTACAATTCAACTCTAAGTTTTTGCTTAGTGCCAGAGCGAAGAAATTAAAATATTCATAAATAATAATTCATTCTCCCAAGTGGGGATCGAACCCACAACTGTCGCGTTCCAGTTACACGTTTGTGCGCCATGATGACCTCAGCTCGAAAAGTATTTGTCTTAAAGTGGCTCAGTGATCTTAATTTTTTAGTATAGACATTTCCGTTATGCAGTGTTATCAGTATTGAGTGTCAATTAATACTGTTTATAACCTTGCATGGTGCAGAAAAAAAACGGAAAACCAAAGGTTGGATGGACCTTTGACTTTCCGTTTTTTTTTCTGCTTCACGCTCGATCCCGCACACAGCAGAGTAGAGGGAACCTAGTGTTAAGACACTGTGTTCTCCAATTTTGGCCGAATTTTGAAGGGATTGCGAATACGAAATGAGCGGCAGAGATGTAAGAGATAAAGATGAAAGATTCATTTAAAGTTAAGAGTTAAACGTACAAAACAAAGAGAAGATTTACTATAATATACTTCTCTTCTCAACTAAATAAAAATGTAAAGAAAAAAAAATATTCTAATAATACAAAATTTAAGAAGAGTTACAAACTCCATTAATATCAAGGTCACTCAGCTTACACAAAAGTAGATCATCATTTTAACAGAGCTAAAGCCCCTCATTGATTTCCCTTATCATTGTAAATTAAAACCCAACTTCTTGGGTAAATGCTGACTTAAACTACGAAGCCTAACCCTAAAGAAACCTAAGAAAAGCAACATTTTCTTAAGAGGATCGTGACCCAGTTACGAAATTCTTTACTACACTCTATTCGTATTGAATAATTATTTTATATTTTTTTTTAAAAAGTGTATATTTTTTTTAACAAAATACTTTTTGTGATATTATTTAAACTTGCCCTATATAAAAAAACTGTGGGAATGAATCTGCAGACTCGTGCGCAAAATTTGCCATCCAGTGTGGTAATTTAGATCATTTTTATATTTCGGCGCAAGATCTGTTGTCTCTTGCATCTACTCATTTGGATGTGTCGTGGTTTGAATTCTGGGAATTAACAAAATCTCAGAAAGGTAAGTTTTATCCTGCTATTCAACCCAATATCCCCAGATGACCTTGGTTTTTTTCCCAAAGATTTACTGAACGGAGAATTATATCAACTATTTGTCGCTTGCGCCTTCGACATGCATGTACACCTGTGCACTTAGCTAAGATCAGGGTCAGGGACCACTCACTGTGTGAATGTGGCCTAGACGACGGTTCCCCTCCTCACATACTTTTCGCTTGCCCTAAGCTGATCCGTCCCTTATACGATGTCCTTCCTCATAAAGTTGCCCGCCCCTTAACGTTCAATGTTTGTTAATGTTTGTGTTTAGTCCTCCTTTAGTAGTCCGTATGTAATTTTTTATGTAAATATATTAGATACAACAAAATTAAATTGTAAGCTAACACCTTTGTATTATATTTCTTACTAGCGGCTCGCCCACGGCTTCGCCCGCTTAAAATACATGATTATTGATTTAATAAGCAGAATTGATTGACAACTATAATGACTTCTAATATGATTTTTTTACGACATTATCGTCAAAGAATTTTTGATTGTTTTAAATAAAAAAATACGACCATTGTTGATATTTGATATTTATAAAATATACATAAAGCTAATTATTTATTACACGTATATATTTTTGTAACTTTATGTTCTTTTTACGTATGTAATGTACGTCTCATCATAATTCTAAAAGTCTGTTAAATGTGCTGATGTCAGTGAATAATTTAACTTACTCATTCAGAAACAGCCTTAAATATTAAATTATTGATTTGTAGGATTCATAATATTCTTTGTAAAATAACCAGCGCGATTGCTGTATAATATTCGCAGGCAAACTAATGCCTTGAGTTCATTCAAATGACGATAACTTTTTTTAATGAACCGATTTTGGTGAACTAAACTTTAGTAGTTAAGTTTAGTTAAAACAAAGCAATTGGTGAAATTTTCAAGTAAATCGGTTCAGTACTTTCAGAGAAAAATGTGGACATAAATATCGACACACAGACAGACAGACAATAAATTAAAAAAAATCTTTTTGCTTTCTATTATTCTTTTAAAGTGTCCCTCTATCCATTTCAGTCAAAATTACTAAATGTACAGACAAAATATTTTTACTGTCTATATAGAGATTACTAACCCTTTGTGTTATGTATATAATGTATATATTAATTTTATTTTTTTTTGTAGGTGAAGGCAATTTTTAACAGGATCTTTTTTTTAACATGCATATTCCTATTGTGTAACATTATCTCTTTTTTACCGTACAACCTCCTTCGTGTCTTCTCCACATAACGTGATATTGGCGAAGTGATATGTGCTCTACCGGCACACTCGGAACGCCATAATCAAAGAACCATACCATACCACCATTAAACAATTTGAATGATCTTGATGATATATAATATATAGTTAGAGAAAACGATCTTTATTATTACTATTCATATAATACTTGCATTTTCAACCTTATGTCTTTCAAACAAACTGTAATTCCGTTATCAGTAAAAGCTTCCGAGTCGGAGATATCAGCAGCGCGTCCTCGCATCGTTGGTCGCCGGCCGGGTATCAACGTGTTTTGTTTTTATTGTCATTTCAATTAAAACCTCCGATTTCAAACTTCCTTTCATTTTACAGTTTTAATAGTTGCTGAAATGTTAAATGTATTAGCGAATTAAATAGTTTTTTTTTCAGCTTCACGCTACCCCGTATGCAGCAGAGTAGGCAGAGGGAGCCTAGTGTAGACACTCCGTTTCTCATTTTCTTTCGAATTCTGGAGGTATAGTGTGTTGAGTGGCGGAACTCTACACCGCGTTTTCCCTCGACACCAGAGTGAAGAAATGAAAACATTTGGTAAATATTTCATTTCTTCAAGTGGGAATCGAACCCACAACCTGTCGCTTTTACAGTCACATGCTTGTATTCCTGTGAGAGAAGAAAAACAAAAAAAATTAAGCAACTGGTTTCAAACTTGGTTACCTAGATAGATGGCTGTGAAGGATTTCTGAGCTGGAGACATTATAAGTTCGACAAACTGTTGAATTAGAACTGTGTCGTACTTTTCATATTTTCTATGAAATTTAAATATTACGGCACAGATGAAACTACTAAACTTACAAAGTTGATATTTTTCTTGTAGGTGAGCTAGGGAGTGTAGGACAATACTTATAAAGATTCTCTCTCTTTCTCGAAATTCCTAGAGGAAGATGGAAAAAGGGACGATTTTCTAATTTTTTTTTTTAAATCCACGTAGTTGTTGGTAACACAAAAAGCTGTTCCCCTGTTTTACTATAAACAGAGAAGATACGGAAAATTATTCAATAACTTTTTAGCTAAGCGCAAAATTTATTGCGCTCTGTGCAAAATTTGTGAACAATGTCGCCTGGATTATATATTAAACTTTTGTAAGTCACAAGTGTAAGGTTACCTGTGTGTACCGGTGTTTACGGTATTTTATATATATGTATAATAAAGGGATCTATTTTTCATTGCTTGAATGATTACGTTACTTTGCTGGTTACTTGCTAGGTCGTCGGTTCGAGTCCCAGATCGGAAAATGTTTTGTGGTCTCGTTAAAAGATACGTTGTATAACTGTCGACATCCGCTTTAATTGATCCTACGGAAATAAACTAGCTACTATTGCTAATATTAGTCGCTATCTCTGTAATAGTATAGAAATATATAATTTAGCATTTTTAGAAAATTATATTTAATTACATGTATATTACATTATTCATATTTTTTAGGCCAGTCGCGGCGCAGGGGTACAAGCGTACGACTGTAAGCACGACAGGTTACGCACTCAACATGCAATGCCTCCAAAATTCGTCGGTGGGGAATGGAAGTGCCTCAACGGGAACGGAGTGTCTAATCAATAAGTTCTCAGGTTGCCTCTACCTATAACTTTGTAGAGATAAAAAAAATAATTAAAATGAGAATTTATATATGTGTGTGCTTAACACGGCCAACATACTTATGTCTATGACTATGCAAAAGGCTTTTAATAAAATTCGAACTCTCAAGTTTCAAACGTAATATATTACGTAGGTTATTTCAACGTAGTGCTTAATTTTATTTATTTTAATATAGAAAATATATCGGCACCTGCGATAATAAAACCATAATATGTAAATGGTATTGTTTCATAATGTTTTTCCGATAAGCCCACCGATACTAAAGTGATTTCATTGCTGTTTTACGCACATACAATATCGTTGATCTAATTATGAAGAATAACATTTTTACTGAATCATTTATGGCGATTATATTGTGAAGAAAATAATTTCATTTTATTTCATCACTATCAGCTTCACGCTGATCCCGCACACAGCAGGGTAGGCAGAGGGAACCTAGTGGTTATTGGTATTCTTATAAATTAATTTTATGACTTTCATGTCAATATTTATTTGGCTTAATTTTAATTACGCATAAGTCGGGCTAAGGGAACCTAATGTCAAGACTCTCTACTTTATTCCTTTTTACTATTATAGAATTCAAAATCATACGTATTGAATGGTAAATCTTTGTATTGCGACAAGTTGGAAATATTAGAATCAAGGCCACAAATACCGTTTTTAGAGTGAGTGTTTCACTGCGTTACGATAGCCTAGATTGTATATGAGTTAAGTTCGCCTTAAGAAAATAAAAAAAGATGGAAGTGCGAGTATATATCGTAATTAACAGTTGTACTTGATATAACATGTAGATGTAGGTACACATAAAGTGCAGGCGTGTTATCGCTCTCATACATTACGCGTTATCAGCGCTCATTAGCATAGCGTGTTGATCTCCTATCGTGATGCACATTCGTGCTCGGATAAATATACGGGTGTTCTGATTATATGGATTATTGGGGCCGTCGTAATGTAATTTATGTAATATATTTATTAATTGTAAACTTTAAAAATTTAATGTAATATATAAATATTACATTAAATTAAATATTTTTTAAAAATTTAATGTAATATATTTATTAATTGTAAACGTGATGGTTGTGGGTTCCATTTCCACTCGGGTGGATGAATTTTTATTTAATAATATTTTCTCAATATGCCTCAAGACAGTATCTTACAGCAGGTTCCCTGCCTGTATATAATGTTATGTTTGGCAAACAGCGTAAAACTGAAAAAATATATCTTAAAGAATTAAATTATATTATAAATATTCTGGTAAACAATAGGAACTGTACATGAATTGTCAGTACTAAAAATATAATACTTTCAAGACAGGATTAAAATGAAAAAATATTTCTACAAAGTTGGCTATTTCTGTCAAATAAAAATTTCAAATTTGATTCTTGTATGGGTTCATATTTTAGATTGTGTATAGCTATTTGTGATGTAAGGCGAAGTGTAGAACTACATTACAAAATAACACTTCGTACGGCACTTCACCATACAAGGTGAAATATCTTAAAAATGGATCCATCCCCTTACGATCAGAGAAATGCATAAAAAAACGATGAAAAATGTATATTTTTAATTATAAAGAGTATAATATTATAAATTTAATTTTGATTTCCATTTCCATAATGAATAATAAATAATAACTGACATCAAAAAGAACCTAGGTAATTACCACAAAAAGCAAAATTAGATATAATAGTAACCTATCGCACTACCACGGCTCCACTAGTCTGTAGTCTGCACTCTGTTCTATTATATTGATCACATAAAGTGCAGGCGTGTTAATGTTATCTCGTAAATGACACATTATCGGCGTTCAGTGCCGCGATACGTGTTCGTCGCGCACGGACACTCGATACTGTCTGCCGCGATAAATAAAGTGAGCTGCAATTTATGTATTTAATAAATGGAGTCAAAAATATTGCGCCACGCTGGCCTCTGAAGTAGAGGTCATTTGTGGCGCAGGGGCACTGATACCCACTCGAGGTAATGAGTGTCGCCACTCAACACGCAAAGCCTTAAGAATATGGCAGAAAGTGGGGAGTGGAATTGTCTTACTGGGAACAGAGTGACTAACACCAGGTCCTATGGCTATGATAATCGAACCCACGACCGTCACGTTTACTGTCATATCCTCAAATTTACTTTTATTTCCAATGCAAAACAAAAATTCTCAATTTTTTTATTCAATATATAAACTTAGTATATTCATTAATTTATAGTAAAGCCATTTGATATAAACAGACACACATATATTTCGCAAAACAAATATGGAACATCCCTTTGTTATAACGTTTACATAGCGATTAACGTTTACATAGGAAAATACCCTTTAATTGATTACGTTAGTCATGATATTACACTTTAGGAAATCGCACATGGCCAGCGTAGTGGTACAGAAAATATATATTATTTTTAAAATCTAAATAACTATGGCGGTCGTGGCGCAGAGGCACAAGTGTGTGACTGTAACGTGACAGTTGTGGGTTCGATTCCCACTCAGCTTCATATCTTCGCTCTGGTACCAAGACAAAAGAGCTGCGTCGAGTTCCGCCACTCAACATGCGATGCCTCCAGAATTCGGCGGAAAGTGGGGAACTGAATAAGTCGGCTGAGGAAATGAAATATATAGTATTTTCATTTCATCTCTCTGGTAACAAGGCAAAGTGTGGCGTTAAGTTTCGCCACACAAGGCGACCAAAACTCAGGGGAAAGTGACGAATGCATTGTTTTAACACTAGGTTCCCTCTGCCTACCCTGCTATATGTGGGATACAGCGCGAAGCTGGAAAAAAGTATCTATGATATATTATTATTGATATATTATATTAATATATTAAATTAATCTATGATATATTATACCCTTATCTAGGACAAATATGATGTGAGAAGGAGTAGGGTGGAGTAGACGGTACCCCAAAATACAAAATTAATTTTACATTTTAAGACTCCTTGCGAGACTACGTGTGGGTTGCATCTATTTATATAGAATTAAGCGCCTCTGCCTGTGGAATGTAATTACTCTCAATAAATAAAAGATGAGCCGATATCTGATAAAATTATATTTATATTTATACGTCCAAATTTTTATACGTTTTCTAAATAAGTATTTTTCTTTCCTAAGTGTGGAATAACACTTAAGAAAAAAAAATACTTATTTAGAAAGAATGAATAATGTTTAAAAATATTTAGCACTTATCTTGCTCTGAATAAAATTAGAGACCGCTCTGGCGCAGTGGTACAAACGTATGACTGTAAATGTGGGGTCGATTCGATTCTCACTTGAGGTGATGAATTGTTTAAATTAATTGTTTGTGTATATTAATTTCCGCGTTTTGGTAACATGTCAAAGCGGCGAGGAGTTCCACGATAGTATTACTTCAATTCAATACAGAGTTTATTTATGGATAACAAGCTTACGCATGTATTAGGAACTTTTCAAAGTGCTGATGACGTAACTGCGCGTCTGTTTCACATGTTACTAATTCTGTTTAAAATGACTTTGTCAATGGTAATTTGTGTCTTCTGTCGTTTATTTTATTATAAAGAAGTTAAAAGTTTCGTTATATTGTTGGAGATGCCAATGGAAGCTCTTTGATTAAATAACAAAGTTATAAAAAAAATTGTCGTCTTCTGATTATACGTATATTTCAATATTTTTTAAAGAATGCATTTTGTTCCAACTTTTTTTATAACAAAAATATGTATCTAAAGATTAAAATTTAAATATATTGATAGAAGTACTTCATTGTGATCTTTCTAGATTAATATAAAGTAGAATAAATTACAAGAATTATGCTATTTAATAAAAAATCATAAATACGAACTCCTGTAAACATAATTATATAATTGTAATATAACCATAAAACTACGATTGCAGGAGTATCAACGCAAAGCTTTAAAACAACTTTGAATTATAAATCTTATGCCAACTAACTATCCAAGAACAAAGAAACTGAAACAGATTCTTATCATTAAATACTTACAGACACAGCGCGTCTCACTCAAACACCGGCGTCTAAGACATTCTGTCGATCCCTGAGGCCCGCATTGCAGGATTTGAATTATTTATCAGTCCTCTTTGTACTTCTTCCAAAATCAACTATTTCGAACAAGTTTTCCGATTTCGACAACTATTCAAACACGAATATATTGTCGTGTTTTTGTAATAATATTTGGAGAAATATACGTTTATTTAAAGGCTACGTGAGATTTGCAAATACATAAATTAAACATAAAATTTTGTGCTATCATATAGTTCTTAGTTTAAAATATACTGTCATAATTCGAATAAATTATTAAAATTGTATATATTATATTTACCCCAAGATAATTACATTTTTAAGTTAGAACGTAAGCTGCATCCCGCACAAAGCAGAGTATACAGAGGGAACATAATAACGTGGACATTTCTGTTCCCCATTTTCTGCCGAATTTTAGAGGCATTGTGTGTTAAATCCTCGTTCCCACAGCGAGGAAATGAAAATTTTAATATTTCATTTTCTTGAGTGAAAAATGAACCAGTGACCTGTCAAAGGTTGTAGGTTCAATGTTTTGTACTCCTTCGCCACGATTGGCCTCTATTAAGTTAATAGAAATTAAATCTGTTGCACAATATTACCTATTCATATTGTAACTGACATCCCAAACACCTTTAAAAATATTATTTAATAAATAATGCCTTGGCTCGTGATGTGTCTAATGGTTAAAACTGTTTATAGTTGTGATCGTGAAGAACCCAAAATCTTTTAGAGATTCAGAAGTAATAGTGTTAAGAATTTTATTCATGCCATTAGAAGGTATCGCTTTAATAAGACATTTGCCATCAGAAGTTGTTCTTGTGTCAGTTATTTAGATAACTGGAAACTCGACAATATGACATTGTCATAACTCGAAGCTCGTCCGAAGAAAAGCCAAGAGCGCGTCCTATCTTCCTCTCCACTATAACTGCGAACTAGTTATAATAAAAGGAAGAAAGAGTACGGGCACCGCCCCGCCCCTACACCGTGAGTTCCGACCAGACCGTGGCTTTACAGTCATCGTTGAACCCTCCGAGACGTTTGTGTGTGATCTTTCCGAAGGTACTTGTTACGCTTGTTTATATTAAGATTGTATTAGAATGGTGATTCGTGATGTTGATTGATTTGTGAGATCAATATAAGTCGTTGGAACGAACGCACTACCGCTAGGCGGCCGATATGTTAAATAAACGCACGGCACACACCCCACAGTCGTG
This sequence comes from Heliconius hermathena, assembly GCA_013403705.1. Taxonomy (NCBI): domain Eukaryota; kingdom Metazoa; phylum Arthropoda; class Insecta; order Lepidoptera; family Nymphalidae; genus Heliconius; species Heliconius hermathena. The sequence continues at coordinate 95,517 of JAAIXJ010000606.1, read as the reverse complement.
TCTCGAACCGTAGGCGGACACTACTACATACACCAGAGTTCCAGGACATAAAATAGCACCACACACCCGTATGAGACAGGCGGACACTACTACATACACCGGAGCTGGGACATAAAATAGCACCACACACCTACTAGTCGTATACCAAGTCGTAGAAGTGGTATATAATATGTCAATGACCAACGCCATACAAGCATAGCTTACGTATCGCGAGCGTACTGCGAGACGGCATCAGCCACGACATAGTTAATGTCGCTATAACAGTTCGCATAAGCCCATCACGTCAGCTTCCGCGACGTCAAGCAACATTCAATATCATAATATTGGTCAAAGATCACTTGGATCCACAATATGTGTCGCCCCTACACATATATTGCCTTTATAAGAAATTCGATCCTAAAAGATCGTGCCATCATAGGCTTCGAATTATTATATTATATTTATAATATACTTGGTACGAGTCTTTATGTGCATCATATTTATTAGTACCGTAGTACTTAAGAGTTCGACTCGACCGCTGCCTTCCAGCATCACCACCACCTATATAGACAGAACGACGGTCGCGACACTCGGGACGACAATACACGAACTCGTCTCGATTAATATGGTATTAAAAATATATAGTTTGTATTATTCATAATTAACTATGTTATTTATGTGTATTGCCATGCATATTTTATTTTATTTATTTATTTATTTTTAACTTATACCCAGGGTACATACTGTTACAATATCTTATCCAACAAAAATACTTATTTTCATTTGAAAACATTCGAGATATAGAACTAGAATTTTCACTACTTACACACGCACGAATCTCAAGAACAAATTGGAAGAGTGCAAACAGAAAAGATATTTTAAACAACCTACACCAAGGTATCTATCTATTTTCTATATGGAACACCATTTCCCGCATTTCTCCTTCATGTTCGATCAACTTCAATCAGTCTGTAAATTTGATATTGTTTGTAGTAGGTATAACAATAGTATTTGTGGAAAGTTTACTCTTACATATTATATGAGTATAGAAATAACAAGTTCTCTATATTATCTTTGCTCAATCCTCCAATTCGTTATATTTATTTTGTTTGTTGTTTCTGTAGAAAACGGATTTCATTCGCTTGTTCATCCATCTATCTATTTATCACAATATATATTTTAAAATAAATATGATAGATATTAAAAGTTTTGTATTATTTAATTTATACACATATTCATATAAATATAATTGAATAATCCGTCTTTGATCTCAGAATAACTTGAGTGTTACACATATGAATTTAATTACACGCCAATATAGTAATTTATACGATACTAAACAATTTTTTTTTTGTTTGTATTTTTGTTTTTCTGGGCTACTACAATCTAGCACAGCTGATTGATGGTTTTTACTGAAAGATAGAGGAGGTTGTGGAGCAACATAATTTTTAAATTCAAATTAAATTCTTCTAAAGAATATGAATACCTCAATAATATATGTCATCTTAGAGCGTTGTTTTAGGCTTATACTCACCACCAGATTCATTTTAAATCAAAAGCTGCACATCTCCAGCGTTGTTTGTACTGACAACACTGTGAGGCGTCTCTCTGAGATACCCAGTAGAGCGTTCAATACAGGTCTGGTCTGAAACCGCAAACTGAAATTTGTTATACCAAACTATCTTCCGGATTAGGTCACCTAAATATAGGATAAAATATAATATTTCCAAGTTATTAAATTTAGTATCTACTGATTACTACGTGAGTTTCCAATTATGATAATATTTTCTTTTGTAGATCAATCTATGTTTTGGTATTCCCTTATTTCAATGATAGATAATTTTGGCTAATAAATTTTTGAAAATTAGCGTTACATGTATTTAAGAAAACTCGCTCTCTTTTCAAGTTCTTCCGTCGTAAGATCGTCGTTCTCGATTCGATTCAAACTAATTTTATTTCCTTCCTGGTAACAAGAAAAAGCGCGGTGTAGAGCCCAGCCGATGGAGTGTCTTAACACTAGGTTTCCTCTGCCTACACTACTGTGTACAAACAGCGTGAAGTTGAAAAAAAAATCTATTCACTCGGCGTTATAACTATAATATAAAATACAACTTTTATATCGTTCGTAACAAGTAATACATAATACCTTTTGACAATGACAAATGGCAAGGCTAGATAGATGACTCAACGAATGAACTCATTTTTTTCTTAATAGTATAGCAATTGCGAAATGTAAAACTCATCTAAATTATAAATTATAATAAAAAAACAGGTGTGAGTCAAATTCGCTCACCGAGACTTCCGTACCAGTTTCAGAATTACAACTCATAAAAGTCGACAAAGTTAAATTTGCCTAAGCATATGCACTTATTTTGTATGAAATGAACTACAAATATAAATTTGTAAGATTTTTTCTATAAAACCCTGAACATATATAAAAAATAATAAATACTAAGTTAAATTAAGAAAAATATTACACATTTTTATTTATTAATTCTAAGCTTCTCAAATTAAATAAACATTTCATAAAGTTACTTTGACCAAAACTAGTTTTTATAATAAAGTTAAATCCTCCAGTCTACTTGCGACGTCAACACCCAAGTAGCGTCTCTTTCGTATTTTTAACTTTACAAGAGTACCCACTACAGGTCTGTATGAAGGAGGACGAGGTCCGACATATTAATTTTGTAAAAAGATCTTGTTTCCTCTTACTTGTATTCTTTTGGAGACAAAACAAATAAAAAAACACACAACAAAAGAAATTCTTTTCACAATTTAATTAGGATTAACCCTAAGTAATTAATGGGTTTTAATTTTTTTTTATATTCATAAGTTAGGTACGTAGGAATTGTGCTCTTGAATGCATATCATGTGTTTATTTTTTTGTCTTACATGGATTATTTATATTTAAAATTTAGTAACGTCAGTTGTAATATAAGAATGTGATTAATTTATTCTTTACTTTTTTATAGGATTTCTTATCATTTTTAATTTAATAATTCATTTCAAACAAATTGAGAATATTTTACGATTGTACTGTTTCATTTTAAATGCTTATCAATTATAATTTTTCTAAATCTATATCAATTTATATATTTTTTTAACTTTACGCTGTATCCCACATCCGCATCTTCTATTCTGGAGGCACTGCTTGCTCAGTGGCCGCGCTTTGCTTCGTTACCAGAGCTAATAAATGAAAATATGAAACATTTCTTTTTCGCTAGTGGGAATCGATTATATATATTATTTTACATATATTATTACTTTTAACTACAGTTGATCATATATCACGTAGCTCATTTTTTTATTACGACATCCATGTAACGTAATTAGTTTATTACGTCTGTTATATCTTTTAAATACAATATTTTAAAACTATATTTCATGTCACTATAATAAAACTTAAAACAACCCCTATAAGTACATATATCTATCTACCATTATTCATACTATTTCAAAGAAAGATCTAATGTAATCGTATTATATTACTACTTTTGATATTTCATCAATAATATTGTAAGATCATGATGAGCATGCGTAGGGGAGTTATGTTTGTCCGAGCCCCCAGCCCCTGGGGCATCTTGTTTACATGTAATAAAATCCTGAGGGGTCCAATTTGCGGGAACGTAATATATTTATTTTTTTTATATTTTTCATAAATAGGTCGTCGTAGCGTAGGGGCACAAGCTGTAACGCGATGGTTGTGGGTTCGATCCACACTCGAGAAAATTAATTACTATTTATTAATATTTTCATTACTTCGCTCTGGTAACAAGGCAACACGTGGCTTTGAGTTCCGCCACTCAACAGGCAATGCCTCGACTTAGGCGGAAAATGGGGAACGGAGTGTCTTAACACTAAGTTCCCTCTGCCTACCCTGAGATATGCGAGATACAGCGTAAAGCTTAGAACAAAATGTAGGGTATAATATAATCAGCTTCACGCTGTACCCGTACACAGCAGGATAGGCAGAACCTGGTGTTAAGACACTCCGTTCCCCACTTTCTGCCGAATTCTGGAGCCATTGCGTGTTGAGTGTCAGAACTCAACGCCGCGCTTAGCCTCGACACCAGAGCGAAGAAATGGTAATATAAATTTAAGTAAATATTTCATCTCCTCGAGTGGGGATCGAAACCACAACCGGTCGGCTTTACAGTCACACTTCGGTAAGGTATAATATCAACCAGAATAATATATAGCAAATTCAATCAGGAGGAAATCGTACTTCAACACGAGATCTAACTATAATATAAATTTTACTTCTCCGTCTCTGATGCAAAAGACCTAATAATTTCTTTATTTTTTTCTCTTTATATATCTCACCATTTAGAAAGCCGAGAGAAAGTCACAAATACCACATACTATATAACCAAATTCAACGCACAATTACTCCAGAATTCGGCAAATATAGAGAATGGTAATGTCTTAGTAGGAACGGAGTATTTTAACACTAGGTTTCCAGGTAAGGGTTAGGTTGTGGGTTCGAATTATATTACTTAATATAATATGATTCGAATTCACAAACATTGAGGATGTAAGCACAACCTAATAGAATCAAAATGGCGACAAAAAAATATGTTAATATAAAGAAAGGAAAACTTAGCGTTTGATCGGTCACAATCCACTTGGTATTTACTTTGTCAATTGTGGTTAAAGCTTAGGTAAACTATTTCGATCATTTCTTTGAAGTCAGTCTGACGGATCCTACACTCTTATTGCGACCTCTTAGAACATGCACGATAAATAAGAAGTACGTGAATAATCCATTTCAACGAATGTTCTTACTACTGTGTAATTTATACATTTTGAGGTTAGGATTTTAACAATATTTAACAGGTCTATTTTTACTTTCAGAAAGATTTGTCGCCGTCCTGCCAGCAGCATAGCGTCTAACTCTAAATGCGATGGTCGTGGGTTCGATATCTATCCAGAGGGATGAATTACATAATACTTCTCGCTCTAGTAACAAAAAAAAGGTCGTGAAAATTATTTTGTGAAGCTTAACACGCAAGATTAGGCGTAAGGAGTATCCTAAAACTAGGTTCTCTCTTCCTACCCTGTTATATAGGACGTGAAACTAAAAACACTGTGGTATTATTATATTATTTTTATACAAACACAGGATGTTGAAAAAAATTACAATAATTAAATAGAGACATCCAAAGTCACAGATAAACAGAATTACAAATTTACACACTAGCATGTTCCTATAGGTACATACGTACGAACAAAATCTACAATGTACATACAAGTAAAATGCGTACGTGTTACAAAGAGTTGGTATATTTTAAATATTTACTCACTGAGAAACTGTCGCGCTGAGCTAGATTTCATTACGCTACATCCATTGTTCTTGTTCCCCAAAGGTTCCGGAACACCCTTTTTATTTCATAGAAAAGTTTCGCGACGCAAACGGGGAATGACTTAGAAATATATTATTTGCTCTCGTCGAGCTGTCATCTACATCTCTTTATTTTGTTATCCCGACGTAATATTGATGATTATTTTTAGGGTTACAGGAAAAAAAGGAAAAAAAACATACTGTATTGATGGAAAGAATATAAGATTTTCAAATAAAAGGACGGCGACTTCATCCTTGACACATTTTCGTCTCTTTTTTATCTTTACACGTTTCACATATTTTGTGGAATTCGAACTGACAACTATTGCGTTACGTTAGACAGTGTCTTTTTATATGAGTTGTTAACTTGTATTTATACATTTTTACTATGTTATAAATATACACATATATGAACTCAAAATTCAACAAAAAATATTAATTATTAATACTTTTTGGACAAAAAAATAACTTATAAATTAACAAGAATCAATACAAGGCATAAATAATCAAAAATTTAACTGTAAACTTTCGCACTCAATAAGCAGCTGTAACTTAACAATGCACATTTTACAATAGAATTTTTAAGAATAAAAAATATGATAAAAATAATTTATCTCCAAAATTTATTTAGCGTCACTTATTTTTAAAAGCATCCCTTACAATCCAGTCTAAAACAATGCGGTCACATTTTAGGGATTTTTTAAAAATAACCTGACAATGGGGTTTCGAGTCAAGTACTGACCCCATTTTTGTGGTAACAAGCTATCTACTGAAATAACTTCTGGATACATCGTAGAGGCTCTCTGTGTCTTGAAATCTTGAAAATCTGCACCACTCATATATATTGGATACACAATACAAGGAACTTATGAAAACTGTTTGAGATTTTTACTATCTATTATAATATTTTATGCACGTATATACGAGTCAATAGAAATAGTTCGACATTAGTTAGAAACATAAAAGTTTCAAGTACTTTAAGTTTGGTTATTTCTATTTATTCATACTTACATTTCGAAATTCTATGAAATAACAAAATGAAATGACAAGTTCTTTCATATAAGAAAAAATAAATATCTAAGTTTTCGTTGAAAATTTGTCAATCTAAACTTTTTCGAGCGCATGTATATATGTACAAAATAAACTGTACGTTATTTATGTTGTATTAATAAAAATATATCATACCCATATGATTAACAAGGAACCCAACACCTTTGGATGTCATTTTGTAAACTAAAATATTTTTTACACAGATCTCCAAAAATGTAATCCTAACGAGTACCGTAGGTCCGAGATTAGATGGGATCGAACGGGGCCTGACGGCGTTGTCGGCTTACTGCGTGTTGGAGGTAGATCACGTGTTGCGCTTCATTGTTATTTAGTCTTGCGTAAATAACCTTTGAGATTTGTACTGAGTTATATGATTTACTTGTTTAGATTGAAAGATATCGGAATGAATAATAACTAGACATTATTTTTATTAAAAGAAAATATTTTTAGTAGGATTTATTCGAATATTTTTTTCCTGGATTAGCACCAGGATCATATCTCATTGAAAAAATAATACTATACTTATGTACTAATATCATAGAAGTCAATTTTATTTTATACGCTGTTCTCAAGAACTACTAATTTAGAATGAAAAAATATTTTCTTATAGGATAATCCAATTATCCAAATTTATTATACATTGATAAGGCTATATATAGACTATATTACTTTAAGTAGAATGTATCCTCTATACTTGTGGTCAGATTTATAAAAGGCACACAGAATGTCACACAGCAGGATAGGCACTTTCCGTCGAGTTCTGGAGGCATTACTTGTCGAATGGTGGAACTAAACGCCGCGCCTTTGCCTTGCCACCAGAACGCAGAAGGGACATTTCCTCGAGTGGGAATCGAACCCACAACTAGTCGCGTTTACAGTCACAGTTTGTGCCCCTGCGCCACAACTGGCCTCAAAACATTATAGATAATTAGGAAGTACATTTGAAAGTGTTTACCGCATTTCATAGATCCCCTCCACTACTGAGCAGAACACGTCACTTCGATCTGACAGTGAATAACATCTCTCGCGTCATTTGTCACTGTCACCCACTCGGCGCGGCAAAACATAATTTCATAAAGACATCCTTGTTCCTCTTTCTTGTTATATCGTTCAACCATTTTTTGGACAGTTTTTGTCATCAAACCTTATCCAATAATCGTCATCTGGGGAGACGGTGTGTGCTAGCTTGGAACATTCGGTTATTTTATATTATTATGGTATTTATATTTTTTTTACTGTATTACGCTTTGTAGTATTGTTGTGGGAAATGTGCTTTATATTTTTGCTGTTAATAGAAAATTATTTGTAGTAAGCAGTTTACTCTTAAGCGCGATGTACACTTGAGTATGTTTATTTATTTTCGTATAGTAATCTAATGGTCTTTATTTTCATAAAAAATACGATGGCGTCAAAATATAGCTATAACTTTAATAACTTTCTATTTTTTAGTTTCATCCTGTATCCTGTTGCAGGCTAGGCATATCTGAGAATTTGGGAATCTGGTGTAAAGACCACTCCGTTCCCATTAAAATATTTCCGTTCTCCACTTTCAAGTGGTGAAATATAAAAAAAATAAAAAAAAAATAAGAAATGTAGTTTCCTATTTAGCTTACAACAGCTTCAAAAACACACTACACGTTAATTTAAAATAAAAAAATAAGTTCACGCTGTACAGTACAATGCGTACACGGTAGACATATGGCATATAATGTTAAGACACTCCGTTCCCCAATATTCCTCCGAATTTTTTGAGGCATTGCGTGTAATTAAAAATAGAAGTATCTTAAATAGATAAAATAAAATAGATATATGACTAGTACACGTTTCGGTGACAGTAGTGTGAAAGTACACACAATTAGCTAATTTACTCAATCAGTAAGCAACACGTGACTAGAGCAGCTACGTGGATTCCATACAAACTGTGACCTGCTAAACTGACAATGTCAATTCAATCTTCAGATATTTTACATATCTATAGGTATAACACAAATAAATCTAATTTTTATTAGCTTCAGGCCGTATTTCTCATATAACAGGCAAAGAGAACCTAGTATTAAGACACTTCGTTTAACACTTTCCACTCAATTTTTGACACATTGTTGGCGAAGTCAACACTCCACTTTTCTTTGTTACTAGAGCGAAGAAATGAAAACAATTTCTTTCCCCGAGTGAAATTCGAACCCACAACCGTCGCGTTTACAGTCAAACGCTGTACCGCTGCGCCACGACGGTCACAATCTAATATGTTTTTTGAAAAAACAATATTATTTATGATATCTTTATTTCATTCTAACATTTTGTACGAACCAATTTACCTTTTGTTTGTTCCATATGCCTGAGTAAATGTTTCTATATTTATTTTTATCATATTCAGTTTTGTATATGTACAGTATACAACATTGAGAAATCAAATTTGGTATGCCAAAACAAATTTAAAAGATTCAGGCATTACGCTATCAGAATTCCTTACTAAAACCAGGCATGAGGCCTTTATGGCGGCTCGAAAACGGTTAGGAATAAATAAATGCTGGTCGAAGGACGGTTTTGTTATTGTAATCGGGCCGGATGGTAAGCGCCATAGTATTTCTTCGAGCAAGGAACTTAATGATATCATCGGTGCACCCGAAGCCCAAACTGCTCCTAAGGCCCCTGTAGCGGGCTCGATCGCCGGTGACAACAGAGTAAAGTCAGCTGCTCAAGCCCCACGTACGAAGAGAATTGTGAGAAAGTAAACAATATATTTCCTCCAGTCATTTAGTTAAAGTTACTTAGTTAAATTACCTAGCAAATACGGTATTTCTATCAGTGCTTTAAATAACTTATGTACTAACTTCTTTTTTCATCTTAAATTACGTTTATCAAGCTATTTACCCACAATTTATTTAAATATATTATTAGACCTGTAATGTTTACATGCCGTTTTGACATTCTGACAGATGTCGTTTTGTTGACATTTGACAGACTACACAGAATAATTTTGTTAACTACATATTTTGTGTCACAGATATAATATTGCAAACTTATTTATTTATTTATTATATTTGTGTTAAACATTTCTCTTTATAAGTGGTAGCTACTTTGTTGTATTTTGCTTGTACTATGATAGTTTTTATGCTTTTTTTTTTTTCTTTTTGTTTTGTATGTTTATTTTAAATCATTTAATGCTGGCAGAGGTGCGATGAATAGTTTTTTAGTTTTAAAATTCGAATATTTGTTTAAATATTATAGACTTGGAATATCGTATATTTAATATTTTAATTGATTATATTATATCTATATATTTATTTGTCATATTGTATTTACATTTATACATATATATTATTTTATTATTATTATTTATATTACTATTATTATATATTTATATTTTTATTTGTAATGAACAGCATTGATTCAGACAATTCTGAGGATGACATGTTTTGTCAGTGTTCATCCTTCTCATCAGATGCCAGTTTCCATAGCACTTCTACTCCGCTAAGCTCTCTTTTGGATATGACCTTTGCGAACTCTGCTAAGCACTTCAACGTGGTACATATCAACGCACAGAGTATTCCCGCTCATTATCCCGATCTCTTAGCTTCCTTTGATGCCAAAAACGTTCACGCGGTCCTAGTTTCCGAAACTTTCCTAAAACCTTCCTTACCATCCACATCATATGCATTACCCGGCTTCCATCTTATTCGTAATGACCGTACAGGAAAAGGCGGTGGTGGAGTTGCTATCTACCTACGTAGCCACATCCCCTTCTCTATTCTCGACAAATCTCCTACACTATACTCAAATACCTCTGAGCATATTTTTATTGAAGTATTATTTGGCACTTTAAAGCTATTACTTGGTGTGTTTTACAGCCCTTCACTCCACATAAATTATTTTAACACCTTTGAAACCTTGCTAGACAGGTATGTACCAGGTGTGGATCATACCATCATAATGGGAGATTTTAATACTTGTCTCATAAAAGATGACTGGCGTGCTAGTCGATTAGAAAATATTATTAAAAGTGCTAATCTTAATCTTCTACCCACTAACGCTACCCACTTCTTCCCTAATACTACTCCGTCACAATTAGACTTAATGATTGTTTCTTCGAATGAGCGAGTTGCTACTTATGGTCAGCTGTGTGCCGAAGCGTTCTCCTATCACGATCTTATATATATGGCTTATAAAATTCGTACACCGAAAATTAAACCCACTATAATCATGCGTAGAAGCTTTAAAAATTTTAATAACGAAGCTTTCTTACAAGATCTAAATAAAATAGATTGGGAGAGTGTATTAAATGCTCCGACTGTAAATGAAAAAATTATTATATTTAACTCTCTTTTAATTGAGCTTTTTGACGTGTACGCTCCACTTCGACCAATAAAACTCAAGCATCTTCCTGCCCCCTGGCTAACGGAAGATATTAAAACACTTATGGCAAAACGTAACTCGGCTAAATCAAAATACAAAAGAAATCCTACTGAAGAAAACCTTAACAGGTTCAAAACACTACGGAACCGATGTAACAAAACTTGCAGAGATGCACAACGCACTTTTATCTACAATTCCATAGAAAATTGCAATCCTGCTAGTGTTTGGAAGTTCCTCGACTCAATGGGTATTGGACGCTCACGGAAATCTACTACTTTAGGCGACAGAACGGATCTCAACGAAATTAATAAACACTTCGCGAATGTCATCCTTTTAAATCAAAATATTAAAACTAATACCATTAAGTCTATCCCTTCAATCTCTGGTCCCTCTCCCTTTTATTTCTCTTCTGTTTCTCCTGACGAAGTAAAAAAGCATGCTCTTGTTATTAAGTCCGACGCTATTGGTAGTGATCAGATCAGTCGGAAAATGATTCTTTTAACCATGAAGACTGTACTTCCTATCCTGTGCCATATTTTCAACTGTTCCCTATTCTCAAATACTTTCCCTGATATATGGTGCCAGGCGATAGTTATTCCTATACCTAAAGTGTCTAACCCCACTTCCTTTACAGACTATCGCCCGATCTCTATCCTCCCGTTCCTGTCCAAAATATTAGAACGTATAGTTCATGATCAACTCTCATCCTTCCTTACCAAAAATCACATCCTATCTCCCTTCCAGTCTGGTTTCCGCCCTGGTCACAGCACTGTCACTGCTCTAAATAAGGTCAATGATGATATAAGATATGGAATCGATAATCAACAAGTCACTATTCTCGCTCTCCTAGACTTTTCTAACGCTTTCAATTCTGTTGATTTCGATATCCTTTTAGCTGTTTTAAGATCTATCAATATCTCAGCAGAAGCTATTGGATGGTTTTATACCTATTTACATGACCGAGAGCAGTACATCCGCTTAAATGAAAAAATGTCATCCGTGTGCCGTCTTAATGCTGGTGTTCCCCAGGGTGGCGTACTTTCTCCTTTACTTTTCTCCATCTTCATCAATTCCGTTACTAAACTTTTATCCTTACCTTTCCACCTATACGCTGATGACCTACAGATTTATACGACCACGGACGTACAAGACATTGCTAGGGCTATTAGCCTAATTAATTCAAATCTGCTAACAATTAGTACCTGGAGCAAGTCTTACGGTTTATCTATAAATCCTAAAAAGTCTCAAGTGTGTATCCTCGGCAATCCTAGACAACTATCCAAGATAAATTTTCCTTGCCTTCCTCGTACAGTCTTCGACACCTGTAATTTGGAATATAGTGGCACTGTTAAAAATCTAGGTATCATGGTGGACAGCAGCCTCTCTTGGACTCCTCAAGTTTCTGAGTTGAGCCGCAAGTTGTACTGCGCTATAGGTAGGTTAAAAAGATGGAAAAATATCCTGCCCATAAAAACCAAAATAAATCTAGCCCATGCACTTTTGTTACCTATCCTAGATTATGCAGACACATGTTACCTAGATTTATCGCAGCAACTACTCAACAAGTTGGAACGCCTTCAAAACCTGGTTATTAGGTTCATTTTCGGACTCAAGAAGTTTGATCATATCAGTGAGCATCGCTCTAGACTTGGCTGGCTTCCTATTAAAGACCGTCGAAATCTACACACTCTTTCTCTCCTCTACTCTATCCTCTTCCACCCTGAAACTCCAATCTACCTTAAGGAGCGTTTTTCCTTTCTCGGTTCCAACTCCCGTCTTCCACTAAGTCTCCGCTCCCAAAATGATAATGTGCTAGAGATACCTTTGTGCCGTACTCGTTGTTACAGTGAATCGTTCACTGTTCAAGCGACGAAACTATGGAATGCCCTGCCACGTTCGATAAGGCAGTCGAAGTCCCTTAAAGCATTTAAATATAAAGTAAAAAACTATTATCTTCAATTGTAATGTGTCGATGTTATCTACTTGCAAGTATTTATTATATATGTATATTTTTTATTTATTTATTATTATTTATTTTTATTTTTTTCATGTGTTTATATTCTATATTTAGTATATATATTTATATATGTATATATATGTGTATAATTATATATATTTCTGTTTTCGTGTATTGTCATAATATTTTTCCACCGCACTACGCCCGCTCCTCTCGATCTATTCCTACAATTCGGTTGCCTGGAAGAGATCACTTTTAGTGATAAGGCCGCCTTTTCACATTTTATTTCATAAGCTCTTGTATTGTATTTTTATTTTGGTGTGAAATAAAGAGTTTTATTATTATTATTATTATTATTATACAACTGTATAGGTAGGTATACTAGTCCATTTACAACCTGTAAGTGCCTACTGCAATTTTCAGCTTTTATTTGTGCTGAAAATATCGTGGCTTAAAAAGAAGAGCGCAAAGCAATATTTTATAGGGCAAACATTGTTCAAATATTTAAAATAAATTATTTAAGATAGTAAAATAAGTTCTTGAAATTTGGAATATTTGTTTCCCTTGATATTTCAAATAAATCTTTTGAAGTAATGCATAATTTTTTTCAGCTTTTTGTTGTGTCCTGCAAGTCTTTGTGCAAAAAAAACTACCTATATTATATTTTAAAGTATTTTAGTTAAAGCCGGGACAACTGACAATAAAAAATATTCTTCCACACTACTTCCAAGAAAGTATACACGATGTATAATGCGTAATATAATATTTTCAATAAAACTTCCCGCTTCACTTGATCCCAACAATCCCTGCAATTCTATACAATCCGGAACATAACGCTAATAACATTTTCTATCTGAGAAACAAAAGGATATCGCGGTAAAGGCGTCGAGTGGAAGAGAAACATTTTAATGATGTGTATACCGTATAACACCGTATAACGAAGCAAAGTGAAACAAAACGTACTAACTTAATGCAAAGCAGTTTGAATATACTACGTGTTTAAAATGTACATAAAATTTTGACTTACGCGTAATAATTTGTACGGAGACTGATTTGATCGCAGTCTCTTTAACATTTGTATAAGACTTTTAATATGGCACGCTGAGGATTTGTGAATTAGTAGTGTATTTTTTAGTTTTACGCTGTATCCCGTATGTAGCAGGATAGGTAGAGGGATTCTAATATTAAAACATTTCGTTCTCGATTTTCTGCCTAATTTTTGAGTCATTGCGTGTTGACTCAATGTCGCTCTTTTGCCTTCGTACCAGAGCAAAGAAATGAATAATTAAAATTAATAAATAATAATTCATCCCCCCGAATAGAAATCGAAGTCACAACCGTCGCACAATCTTGTGCTCCTCCGCCATGACAGCCTAAACGGCTCCACAGGTTTTGAAATCTCTGCGGGAAAATGTAGCCCTTAAAAATAAATAATAGATATATTCTATACGAAGATTGTATACTGGAAAGCTAGTTCCGTAAGACCAATCTGAGTATCGTAAAGTTCAGTTCGCTAAGTAAAACCACGAGCAAAATTAGTTTTATTATATACAAACATTTTTTTTACTTCACGAATTATTCGTATAATACGAGTTTGTCGGCGAAATTGAAAGTGTAAACTAATTTCTACACTTCAAAACTAGAGAGGACTCAAAACGGACTAAAAAAAATTGATAACTAATAAATAACAGTTATTCTGCGCGGGAAATAAACTATAAAAAAGTTTTTAACCGGTGTTCGATGATGATATAAGAATATAACTTAAAAGTCTACATAAGCAACATAAGGAGGAACACTTAACCGTAATAGGAAAACCGTATTGGTTATTCTCTTGAATATTCAAGTTACTGATTAGAATTCAAGTCAGAAAGCATTAGCTTGGCCGCTAAGGAGCCCGGGGTCTCCCTAAACAGGTTATCTGACCGCATTCATACTACTTATTTACGAACAGTCTATTAAGTACGACAGGATTGAGATAAGATCAAAAGCATGTGTTTATTATATATTAGAATTTACTAAATTGTTAAGTTCATAAATTTAACTAGCTTTTGTCTACAGCTTTTTCTCCATGGTCAAATGGAAATAGCTAAGAAATGTGTTTTACACGTGAGACATTTTAAGCGCTCGAAGTGACGTTACAATTAACGTAACATAACCTTTATATGTATATCGTAAATGAACTATAAAACACAAAAATATTTTTTCAATTATAATCAATAGTTCGTGAGATTAGCGCGTTCAACCAAACTAACTATTCAGTTTCTTAATATTACTATAGATATACAATTTAAAATACGACATAGTCATTTTAATAGTACTTTAAAAAAACATTTATAATTTAAGTTGATCAAACTTTTTTGGCAAGGAACTCGACTGACTTGGTTCACTGTGTTGGCAAGGATTCTAGTATCAAAGTAGTATATATACACAAAAGTTAAAAATATATAAGTAGTCAAAAGAGTTATTGATCTCTATAGTATTATAACATCTCTGCGTATCGAGAATACGATGTAGTTAATATTTTCATTTTCTTGATTTTTTAACAAGGAAAGCTTCCCTCCGTTCCCTCTGCCTACTTGCTGTTTGCGAAATACAGCGAAAATTTAAAAAAAACTAAGTGATGTTATTCAATAAATTCAGCACTACTCAACAGTAGAAGCCATGTTGTCAGGTATAGCTTATTTAATATTTAAAATAGAATGTTGTGTCAACTACATATTTATGTTCCCTTTGTGAAAATGTGTACTTTTGTGCCAAATAAAGTGTTTTTGCGGGGAATTTTATTGCACTGNTGGCAAGTGTAGACCGTCCATAATGCTCATTAAATTCTCGTGATCTTGAATAAGAGCGAAAGACGTTCTGCCTTTCGCTCTTATTCAAGACACTACAAGGTGAAACTGAACGCCGCGCTTTGTCTAGCCAGAGTAGGGAATTGAAAAAAAATTAAATCACTTCTTCCAGCGAGAATCCCAAGCGATCACTTAAATATTACCAAAAAAATCCTATTATTATTGAACGTATCACAAATATAACTTTTTTTTTAGTACAAATATAAATCGAATCAGTAACATAAGGAATGATCGTCAGATTTACATAATATAATATTCGATGTTTCTCGTCGAGTGGGGCGCAGTGCGCATGCGTCGCCACATCGACCGCTTATTTACACCCCCCAAGAGCTACTAAGGTAGTTACTAAGTTTAGCACTGGAAACTATAACGTAACCTTTTTTGTGACTGTTTGTATGAATGTTATATAATAAATATTTAATAATTAGTTTTTTTTTAATTTTAATTTTAATAATATTTGATTAAAAAGTTAAATAGGGAAATTTCGCTTAATCAAAAATAATGTGCCTTAAGGGATAGATGCAAACTCTGGTGGTGGGATTTGATTTCGCCATTCAACACGCAATGTCTCGAAAATTGGACCGTAAGTGGAGAACGAAGTGTCTTAACACTAGGTATCCACTGCCTACTCTGTCATGCAGGCAAACGCGTGAAGCTGTTATATCAATTACTTTCTTTTATGAATAAAGAAACCTAACGTTACTTTTTGTCTAATCAGACCGACGATACGACTTTATAGACACTACTTTTTTTCACTTCACGCATTATCATATATATGAGTAAGCAACAATTTTGAGGCATAACCCAACGCCGCTCTATATATATTTCCTACAATTATATATATATATATATATATATATATATATATATATATATATATATATATATATATATTGAGAGATGAAAAGACAGTGTTTTTAGTAGCGAAGCCATAAGTAACAGCCAGTACTGTACTGTAAGTCAGTACTGCACAGTGTGTACTGTAAGCCAGGCGTGGTGCACGGACAGTTACCCGCTTGTGACCATGCGTGTAACTGTAAGCGCGACGGGTTGTGGACGGGAAGTGTCTTATAGGAGTGTCATAACACTAGGCGCCCAGGAAAAAAAGTAGCTAAAATAAAACTAACACGTATAACCGAATATTTAGCTACTGTACATATATAAATTCTAATTTATATGTTAAGTTTATAAACGTACAATTTAAACCATGTATTGGAAATACGATACATATCTTTATACATGAATATATTAGGAGCTATGAATATAGAACGTTGTTTATACAAAATGCTAACAAGGCTAACAGCGGTGTGACTGATACTTGCCACATAATGAATATACTGACCGTAGCGGTGGCGTGACTTGATACTAAATAAAATATATTATATCTTTTTTTACTTTTTTTTCATAGTGTAAGGTGACTTGGAAACCTTAAGTAATACTTTTTAAATATTTTCAAATTTTATTTTACACTTAGGAAAGAAAAATATTTATTTAGGAAAAGGTTTAAAAAATGAACACAGTAAGATTTGAACCCGCAACTCTTGGAAACCGCCGAAAAGATTTCAAACCCCACTTTGTTAAAATTTATATATGTTTTGAAAAAAAATATTTTATTTTTTTATTCCGAGCTTTAGATATTTTAACAGATTGTAACATTGTTATAGTTGTTCAGTCGCAATGGTTGAAAGATGGCTTGATATAATGTATGGAAACGAAATTGGTTACAAAATAGTCGAATATGAAGAAAGAGTGGAAAAAGCGAAGAATGTGGGAATGAATGAAGAAAATTTCATGCATTCCTTTTTATCATGCATTCCTTATTTCGTTTTTATTGTGTTAACAATTTAATTTAGGTAAGGTATTTGTTACATTTCTACTTTTTTGCAGGAAAATCTCAAAAGAACTTAATATTTCCTTGTTTTAAATTTATACAAAGGTGCCACCTTATAAGGCTATCGAGTCGCATTAGACCAACGTCTGGCAGTTAACGTAGCGGTTGTAGGCTCGTACCCTATTGGGCCAATGAGTTGTTTTCACCTTCTTGCCCTGGCAAGACTAAACGCGGTATTCATTTCCGTACATTAACAACGCGATGTCTTAAATCCGAGAGATGCAGAGAATAAGTACATAAGGAATAAACTGAAGCTATACAACCTAATTAACTCCTATAAAACATAGAAATTTAAAACAAAAAACAAATAATATGATAATAAAATATCAATTTTAATTTAAAATAATTTTATTACATAAACATTGTTCCCCGCAGACATTCGAGACTAATAAAATGTTATTATATGACAAACAGATAAATTTCTGCACTTTTGATACGACGCTCTGATTGAGCTTCGGTGGACGTAGAGAATAGAGAATAGAGGAAAATACAACGACAACGTGAATTTATATTCATTTGAGCGAGAGATTTGAGGATAACGGTCTGTTTAAATAAAAATAAATGTGTTCGTCCAACAGAAATATGTTATACGTTTATTTTTTTCTCCTGTCGCACTCTTGTGGCCATTATATTTTTATTAGGCGAGCTGGAATTATTATTTTATTGTGTTGGTTTTATGCAGAATGAGTTTGTTTTAAAAATATGTTGTTGGAGTTATTTATTGCGAATACAATAATCAATTTTCGTTTTGAGGATCGGAATCTAACGCCGAGCATTGTCTTATTGCCAGAACGGAGAAATGTAAATAATTAATTCTCGAGTGGGAGTCGAGCCTACAACCGTCGCGTTCACAGCCACATACTGGGCCACTGCACCTACGTTCTACTCTACATAATGTACCATGAATATATAATTTCATATTAACCTCTAAAAATAAAGTGAAACAATAATGTATTTTAAGCAGCTAGATTATAAAAGTGTATTGTGAAAGATATTATAGTGCACAAAGGATAAAATACATATAAAAGCTGTTTCAAACGACAACAGTTCAACTAGGAGCAATTTCTTTAGAAGTATATGGTAATTGCATTTTATACCAAGCATTTATGAACATTTACTGTTATAAAAGTTTAATACAATCGGGTATATTTAAAAGGATTTGTGAAAGAATAAAATTTTCCAAGCAATCATTCTATATAAATAAGTATATACAGCACTCACATCTATACAAACGTGATATCCAATAAACGCTATGGTGTCCTAACTAGCTCTTTCGCGCCGTCCTATGTCATTAGCTTCTTTATAGTAATAGACCATCCTCCAGTAACATCAATACTGTACCTTCAAAGATCAACCAGTCTCCTCCTGCTTCCCTTACAATAACTCTTGCTTTTTTATCTTTTTTACCATATTTCATCACTCATTCTCACGACCTGCTCAAACCTATTATAGAATAACATCGAATTTGGAACACTATAACCTCAAATGTATATGTAATTAGAAGTAATATAACTATTACAGAATAATTAGTAATGATTATAATACATAAACTTCGCCATAATGAGATAAAAGCGGTTTCAATTAAATTTGATTTATGAAAATTGACATACAATGTGATGGACAACAGACATGGATGAGTGACCATATTGTGGTCTATATTACTAGTGAAGTGATGAACATTAAAAATTAGCGTTCGACAAATTGAGTTCCATCTATCAATACTTATCAGGGAAGGAGTTAGTTAATTGTGTAATAAATTCGTTTTATATATTAAAATAAATACAAAATATCAATTAGATGTATGGCGGGCGGTGGAGTGTCCCCTAGTAGGGCCACATGACCTGTCACTTGCAGGCACTATCCTCTCGTACTTTTATTCATTTGTTATCGAATCCTCCTTCATTTCATGTACACTTTTACAATGTAAATACTTTAAAATTTAATTTATTTTTATATATTTTACTTATATCAGAGGAAGTCATCACGCATTGTGTCGAAAATTCCGCTTTGAAAGTTCCGCTTTGAAATTCGGATGCAGACTAAACCAAAAAAATAAATAAGCAAATGCATATTTATATTTTTATTCTTTTCAGTCAGTAATCTAATCTTATTGAAATTTAGTGCACAACATTTTATAAGCAATAAATCTTAACTGCAAAATAACGAGGTTTCAATATCAGTGCCGTAATGCAACATAATATGAAAACAGCTTAGGCTTGACCTTATCAGGAAGTTTCCGGTCATTGGAGCAGGACGATGGACGTGATTATAGCCGAAACTTGGCGCGCCTGATCTACTTTCACTGATATATTTACTTATTAAGATTAAATAAATAATTGTAACAATTTCAAAATTTTTTTATAAAGAAAAATGTATGTTTGAATTCATTGAAGCGATAAGATAGATGTATATCAAGATGGTTGTGGGTACAATTTTACTCTGGTAATTGATCAATTTAAATTGTTTAGTGTTTCATCTCTGAGATGGCAAAGCTCGTCACTGACGTCCACCACTCAACACGCTAAATCTTGGAGTCAGTATATGCGTGGAACTATAATCTATATTTGATTTGTCTATTTGCGATACTGCTTATTGTACACCTCTTGACATTAAAGCTCTCTCGAGAAAATATTTATGCTTAAAATTATTTTCTGAAGCAAATTCTCAGAATTAAATGTTCGTTCAAAAATTAAATAAAAAAATGTCTCTTGAGATATAAAAATATCATATTCTTGAAGTGAAAACGTTAGGAACAAAGTAGATTTTAAGCATTTATTTATTTAAAAGCTCGCAGAGTTGGTTATTTTAACAATATTGTACAACAAAATACTATTACAGCAAAGTACAATGCAGATAATGCTATTTGAATTCAGTCTACATGCAAGTGTAGTGTAACATTTACAGTCACGCGCAATGTAATCTTTTGTCAGTAAAAATGAATTTCTACATCACAAGAGATATTACTCGCGCTATTATTACGTTTCAACAATAATGACGACTCTCCAACGGGACGCGCTATGTCGTGATGCTCGTCGGGGGATTATCGCGGAACTTTATGTGCAATGGTTGTTTAATAATGAACGGTAGTTGCAGCTGAGTTATAGCCTCTATATTATATTATATATCTTTCTTTAATTTTTATCACGTTTAGCTTCACGCAGTACCCCGCGTGTAGCAGAGTAGGCAGAGGATGTCTAGTGTTAAGATACTAAGTTTCCCACTTTCTGTTGGATTCTAGGGGCATTTCGTGTTAAGTGGCAGAATTCAACGTCACGCACTTGACTTTATTATTTGTCGATGACGATATTATTAGTGAGTAGTGACGAAGCTTTTTAAACTAAAGGTAAAACCTCAAACAAGAAAAATTGTTAATTCACAGAAAAAGCAGTATTTTTTTACTTATTTTTTATTATTGTTTCACGCCAGGGTAGGCCAGGTTACCTTGGCCTACCCTGGTGTGTGCGGGATACTTTCCGCCAAATTCCGGAAGCATTGCGTGTGTGAAAATATAAATATTTTGACTGTACTGTACGAAAACAGCTAAAATAAATAAAAAATGTCTCTTGAGATATAAAAATGTCAAATATTCCAAAATAATAATAATATATTACAACTTTTGTGCTTTCATTCTCTTAATTGTACTCATTTCGTTAATACCTTTTAAACTGCAAATAACAAAAAACAAACATGTTTATAGCGCAGATACTGTATTATCATTCCTAATAGTCGTATCTGACGGCGACTGCAGAATACTTCCATTATATTTATTTTTAATGGTGCGTTTCAATTCATATAAAATGTCAGGTTCTGTTGCGTTACAAATATCTATTCATATGCAAGTGTTTCATAAAGCTATTAAACCGCTTTATACTAGGAACAATGCAACTAACTATCTGTAAACATTTTGTTTTAACTGCCAACGAGTAATATTCTAGTAATATTTTTAAAATTATACCGTCGGTAGATAATAGAGAAATATTGATCATAGTCAAGACACTTCCGTCCTCCACTTTCGTGGAAGTCTGGAGGCATTGCGTGTTGAGTTGCAGAGTTCAACGCCGCGCTTTGCCTCGTTATAATGTTATAAAGAATGAATACCTTGTTCATTCACGTTCATTCGTTCTCTTGACTGAGGCCGTCGTCGTGACGTAGATGGTATGTGACTGTAAACGTGACAGTTGTGAGTTTTTATTTGATTTGTTTTAATATGGAAAACGGAGTATCTTAATACCAGATTACTCTCTGCACATCCTCCTATGCAGGAAGAGGGTGATATGGAAAGAGTAGCTTTTTTACTTTTGGGCTGTATATTCATTGTAATTAAAATATTCTTTGTTAAAATAAATATTGTATTTTTTTGTTTTACCGACTCAGAACTAGAGTCACAAGATGAACGGTAAATAAGAAATAAAATTATATATAAGTTTCTTCTACCTATCTGTAGGATAACTACAAGATATTCATAAAGATAAAAAAATAAAACACAAATATATAATATTACAATAAATAAGCAAACTGCGTAAACACAGGCATTACTCAAAGAATTTTATTAAACCCGACCTATAAACTTACAAGTCATAAAAGCCCCGAATTACACTCTCATATCAAGAAGTGTATATTTTTATATATTTTTATGAAATATTATACTGTTACTTTATTCTTCATGTATGCATAAGAATGTATTGCGTTTAACATATAATAAAACCGACTTATCATATTTTTATATCTATACCAGTATCGTAAAGGTAACTAACCAACCACTACTAACTAACCAAACTATACAGTTTGGTTTGTTGAACATGCTAATGTCAGGAGTGATGTGTGTGTAACTTCTTCGAAAAGTTTTTTGTGTTGGTAGCAAGTATTTATCAACCGCTCTCATCTCTGAGATAAATTTTAGGAGCGAAATTGAGATGCCGTTTTCATTCATGGATAATTTATAAATTAATATTATATTATAAGAATAATTTATGTCAAAATCGCTCTCAAGATCGATCTCAGAATTCCAGTTCATAACAGCAGCGAAGCTGCAGTTAAAACAGTAGTACTAAAGGAAGTCTAGAGGAGATTTACAGAGAAACTAATGATAGTAGGTAAAACGAAGTAGGCATGCTTTAACTGTAATATTTTACACTAGCGGCCCACCCGTGGCTTCGCCTGCTTAAGCTACATGATTATTGATCTAATAAACAGAAATGCCTTCTAATATAAATTTTATTACTTTAATCTATAATATTCTAATATGATTTTTTTACTACATTATCGTAATTTCTATACGTACTTTTCATTGTTTTGAATTAAAAAATACGACCAATGTTGATATTTGATATTTATAAAAATATACATAAAGCTAATTATTTCTTATACGTATATATTTTTGTAATCTTACATTCTTTTTACGTATGTAATGTACGTCTCATTATAATTTTAAAACTCTGTTAAATGTGCTGATGTCAGTGAATAATTTAATTTATTCTTTCAGAAACAGCCTTAAATGTTAAATTATTGATTTGGGTAATGATATGATTCGATGGTAATGATATGATATGAATATGTAATGATTCATAATATTCTTAGTAAAATAACTGTAATGATTGCATATTAACTCCTGTGCAGTTTTTAAATTAGTTACATATATTATTGGCTAAATGTACAATTGGTAAATATGTAGTTATTACAGAGTACACGTAGAAAGCTGGTTTTAGGCATTTTTAGGAATCTATGTATTTACTTAATATTTCTTTGAAGATCAAATCGGTCTTTATTTCTGTGTTGAATTAATTACGACTTAAACTTAACTCTTATTATTTATGAAGGTAACCTTCACTAAGAATTCAATTTTGTTTACTTTATTGTTTGTACTCTGGACAAAAGTGCTTTAAAAATATATTTTTTTATCAACAGTCATATAACTAAGACGTTTCGAATGTCAAGAATCTTACCAGCGCGATTGCTATATAACATTCGCAGACAAACGGCCTTTAGTTCATTCAAATATATAAACGCCGGTAACTTTTTTGTAATGATTTTGATGAAATAAACTTTAAATGTTAAGTTGAGTTAAAATAAAGCAATTAGCGAAATTCGAAATAAATCGGTTAAGTACTTTCAGAGAAAAATGTGACTATACAAATAGACAGACAGACAGATAGGAAATTCAAAAAAATATTTTTGCTTTCTATTATTCTTTTTAAGTGGAAAAATGTATATGGAGGAATCCATATACATTTCAGTCAAAATTACTAAATGTACAGACAAAATATTTTTACTGATTTATTATACATAGAGATATCCTTTTTTAACTACAGTGAAATGAATGTGAAATGAGTGAAATGAATGGAAAATGAATTCCGTCTCTCGACATTCAACGCTACGAAAAGCGGTCAATACTCCTTTCAAGCTCCTGACGCTATGTTCGTTCTTTACTTGACTTCATGCAACAACACCTCAACATATAAAAAAAGCGTTATTTTCTCAATATTAATATTCTAAATACCATCAGCAACGAAAGATCGTAGAGAGCTTATTATATAGTCGGAACACGTCCGCGCGGCGAACGGAAAAATCCAATTAACTCCATATGAAGTCCCAACACCTCCGCGCCTACGCGCTCCTCTCCTCGTCGCCTCCACTTACACTAATTACTATTTTCACTAATATAAACGATATCACCCTCACTCAATGTTGTATGGAGCTATTTTTATTAAGATTTTTATTGTTGGGAATTAATATTTTTTTGGATTCTGTGCCTTAATAGAAAAAAACGATGGCGCACTCGTTTGTTATCTGTCTGTCTGTCACTCTACGTATTCCATAAACGAAAATTTGACAAGATGGGAGAGATGAGATCTTACAGTGCAAGTTTAAAAAAATAATCCGAAAACTCTAAATATATTGCAGAAAAAAGCAGTCATGAACTCAGAATTGTAGTTAATTTCTTGCCTTTTATAAGTTGCACATCTCGGTAAACTACAATTTTAAAAATGTTACGGAACTCGCGGTAGTGGAATCAAATATGACCGGTGTTATACTGTTTTTTTTGGCAGGCAGGACTGGTATAGAGAATCTATTGATAGAATTCACCCAGAAACCGAAATTTGACTTTGCCCAACTAGACCGGGATCAACGTCATATTACATAATCATCCGAATGATATTTGAATGCAACTGTGTTTCTGTCATACGAACAATTATTGAAGTTCAAGTTTTTGAATGTAACCTCGATTATATTAAAATGTAGATAAGTATTTTTTGTAGTAAATATCATTTTCATCGGATATTTTATATATAGTATATAATATATATACTATATAAATAATATCTGATGAAAATGATATTTACTACAAAATATATATAGTGAGAAATACAGAAAAGTAGTTATATATATATAAAAATACTCAGAAGTAGATTAACTTATTCATTTTTTCAGAACCTATACACAAAGTATACATATATCTTATGATATGAGCGGACAGAAGTCATTAAAAGCACAAAACTAAAACAAAAAATACCACATGACAGATGTTACGTTGCGACGCTCTTTAATGTACCCCTCAATAGTTTATTTAAATTCGAATCCCTTTTTGCGATGTCCTCCGCCACTACTTGTCGCGCTCAATTTAAACCACTCTTTCTGAACCAATTATGGAAATGAAAATGTGAAAATGTATGGAACATAGTACTAGAAATGTTATACTAAAGTAGTATGCAGATTAAATGGGGAAATCATTTTAGAAGTATATTAATATTATACATATTTATTAGATAATTGGCGGTTTCTTAAAAATCAAATTCAACAAGTTCAATTTAACGTCAGCTTCTATTTTTCTATTTTTTACTTTTAAAAATTAACAAAAATTTTGTGTGTTTCATTTTTATATGATAAGTTTTTTGCGATTACAGCAAGCGAAGCCTGGCCGAACTATCTATAATACTTGTATGTATGTATATATTATACCATATGTATTTATTTAATATTACTTGTATTTATTGAGGTCGTAAATTATAAAAATAAATCAAATAATCCACAACCAGTCAGTTTTACAGTCACACTTTGTGCCGCTGCGCCACGACTGGCCTCACAAGGTACAATTAACTATTAATATAATTTTAACTGATGTTGCCGATACATGAATGTTGTATTAAAAATTAAATTAAATCAATCAAAAAATTCAATAAATCTACATAATTTATAAAATAAATAAATTATTGTTTATATAAATTACCAGTGGCACAAAGTGTGACTGTAAATCGACTGGTTGTGGGTTCGATCCCCACTCAAGGAGTGTCTTAACACTAGGTTCCCTCTGCCTACCCTGCTGTTTGTGGGATACAGCGTGAAGCTGATTTATTTATTTTATTTTAATAGTTAATTGGAAAAACTAAAAACTAAACGACTTAAAATACCTAAAACGTATAAGTATATTATAATATAATCACAGAACTGATGTAGGGGCCGCGTGACCTGTCATTTGCAGAAGGATTTTCGCCCTACGTCGTGGTCGCGTCAAATTATCACCCTCGAAAGCGCTTCAATCCTGAGTAATGTGTTGGTCTTCCCGATTTGCGGAATAGTCTTCTAACTCGATCTATATGTCCGTAACGATATGGAAATAAATAATTCTTATCATCAGTTAGATGTTGCAGATTACCCCTTAGTGTAGACGGTAACGTAACAATATAACCCATTAGGTAGGTAATGTATGTAGATATACGAGTGTTCAAATCCCTCTAATTTGACAATATATGTGGCAACTAATATTTAACAATTTTAATATACATAAATATAGATAAATATACATAATATAGTAGATTGAGAAGATGAAAGAACGTCTTACCGTTAAAAACTAAAATCTCTCTGGCCCACGCTCTCCTTCTACCTATTCTAGACTATGCTGATTCGTGCTACTTAGATCTGCCCCAGCAACTACTGAACAAACTTGAGCGTCTGCAAAATCTTATATAATAATTAGATTTATTTTTGGGTTACGAAAACATGACCATGTCTCGCAGAATCGTAGTCAACTTAAATGGTTGTCAATAGAATACAGGCGTAATTTGCATGCCCTCACTCTCCTTTATGCCATTCTTTGCAATCCTGTTACACCTTCTTACCTCAAGGAACGCTTCAAGTTCCTGGGGTCAGATATCCTACATTCCCAAAACCTCCGTTCCCACCATAACTATGTCCTCGAAATTCCATTATGCCGCACGAAATGCTATAGTGACTCTTTTACTGTTAAGACAGTAAAACTATGGAATGAGCTGCCATTGGAAGTAAGACGATTCCAGTCGACTAGGATATTTAAACGACGTCTTAGACAGTACTATCTTCAACTTAATTCATAAAAGGACAATATTATGTATATATGTATTTATTTATAATTGTTCAATGTATATATGTATATATGTATGTATCATACATACATACATACGTATGTATGTATGTATGTACGTATGTATGTATGTATGTATGTATGTATGTATGTATGTGTGTGTGTATCTATGTACGTATTTATGTATATTTGTCTGTATATAAATATGTATGCTTAAAACTATTTTGCACTATATATTCGTTATCCACTATATATTCATTTATATACTTCTTAGTATTGTAACTGATATCCCAAACACCTTTGAATATATTATTCAATAAATAATGCCTTAGCTCGTGATGTGTCTAGTGGTTAGAATCGTTTATAGTTGTGATCGTGAAGAACCCAAAATCTTTAAGAGATTCAGAGGTAACAGTATTAAGAATTCCATATTATGCCATTAGAAGGTATCGCTTTAATAAGATATAATATTTGCCATCAGAAGTTGTTCTTGTGTCAGTTATTTAGATAACTGGAAACTCGACAATATGACATTGTCATAACTCGAAGCTCGTCCGAAGAAAAGCCAAGAGCGCGTCCTATCTTCCTCTCCACTATAACTGCGAACTAGTTATAATAAAAGGAAGAAAGAGTACGGGCACCGCCCCGCCCCTACACCGTGAGTTCCGACCAGACCGTGGCTTTACAGTCATCGTTGAACCCTCCGAGACGTTTGTGTGTGATCTTTCCGAAGGTACTTGTTACGCTTGTTTATATTAAGATTGTATTAGAATGGTGATTCGTGATGTTGATTGATTTGTGAGATCAATATAAGTCGTTGGAACGAACGCACTACCGCTAGGCGGCCGATATGTTAAATAAACGCACGGCACACACCCCACAGTCGTGTCTCGAACCGTAGGCGGACACTACTACATACACCAGAGTTCCAGGACATAAAATAGCACCACACACCCGTATGAGACAGGCGGACACTACTACATACACCGGAGCTGGGACATAAAATAGCACCACACACCTACTAGTCGTATACCAAGTCGTAGAAGTGGTATATAATATGTCAATGACCAACGCCATACAAGCATAGCTTACGTATCGCGAGCGTACTGCGAGACGGCATCAGCCACGACATAGTTAATGTCGCTATAACAGTTCGCATAAGCCCATCACGTCAGCTTCCGCGACGTCAAGCAACATTCAATATCATAATATTGGTCAAAGATCACTTGGATCCACAATATGTGTCGCCCCTACACATATATTGCCTTTATAAGAAATTCGATCCTAAAAGATCGTGCCATCATAGGCTTCGAATTATTATATTATATTTATAATATACTTGGTACGAGTCTTTATGTGCATCATATTTATTAGTACCGTAGTACTTAAGAGTTCGACTCGACCGCTGCCTTCCAGCATCACCACCACCTATATAGACAGAACGACGGTCGCGACACTCGGGACGACAATACACGAACTCGTCTCGATTAATATTTTATTAAAAATATATAGTTTGTATTATTCATAATTAACTTTGTTATTTATGTATATTGCCATGCATATTTTATTTTATTTATTTATTTATTTTTAACTTATACTCAAGGTACATACTGTTACAGTACTTTTTGCACCAATCGTTTTTATCATGAACTGTACTGTTTATCCTCTTCTTATTTGTGCAATAAAGTATTATATTATTATTATTATTATATTGCTTATTTTTTTTATAAACAAATATAGGATAATAGAAACATGATATTAATGACTTGAAAGATATAAATATGATTATGTCGTATGTTATTAAGGAACATAACTTTAGTTTTCGCCTAAAATATTGTATTACAAAACATCGCACTGTAAATTTAATCTGGCAAAAAATATACATTGTGAATTATACATAATTACGTACATGACAAAAAAAAAGACTTTTGTAAGAAAAATATTTTTGTACAAAACGTATAACAATATGAAAGTAACGAGATATGAAACCGCGCTTCTTAGAAATCTTTAAAATGAGGCCTCGCCCGAGTTCCAAGAGGTACGAGCTCAAATCCTTAACCTTAACCTTAAAATTTTCATATGTTTTCTAAACAACAATTTGTCTTTTCTAATTTTGGAATAACACTTTAATAATAATAAAAATAACAAGACATTTTACTTAATTTAACTTTATAATAAAAAGATATCCAACTACATAATATTTTATAACAAGCAAACATCGTTTTTAATACACATAAAAACTGTTATGTTGGCTTGACCTTATCAGAAAGTTTCCGGTCATTGGATCTGGGGACGATGAACGAGATTATTTCCATAGCTCAGCCACGCGCCTGCCCTTACCTTCATTCATGTAAAACTGTTAAATATAGAGATAAACCCTTTTGCATTTAATAACCAAATTATATGGATAACTCTATAGAGATTTGATTTATCTTTTTGTATAATAATATATAAAAATTATGTCATTGTCGCACAATAGTGACTTGCTTACCCGAATCTAACATATTAGGGGTTAAATTTCTATATGGAAAAATATGTTTTCTATGCGAGTAATAATAATAGCACCACATAAAAACATATAAAAACGAAAGAAACAAACAGAAAAAAAAGAACGTACATTGTACATCAGGCGCCCTTATTGGTATAAGTGATCTCTTCCACGTAACCTTAAGAGCAAGTAATCACGTAGTTCGAGCCGAGCAGGCACGAGGTCACGAGAGGTTAGCCAACCTCTCGTTCAATAATAAATAAAAGTATTACTAAAGTAATTGGATAAAATGTTGAAGCGAAATATTCAGATTATTTTAAAACTTTTATATTTAAATTGACAATAATTCTGTTTCAGCGATAAACAAAGATAAATTGAGTTTCAAAATGGTGCGACTATGTACATACATGCATCTCTTAGTGTCTGCTTTGAAGAAAAATGGCGTGACAGAGCCGCTCAGCTTTTATATGGTAATTTCTGAACAATAAATGTAAAAAAATGTTTAGTCAATAAAATCTAAATATTTCTTTTTATTCGAGTAGACATTATTATTATTTGAGTTTGGAAGATGCGATGTTTTATTTTAAGTTTTTATTAAAAGACCGAGTGACTTAATTTGTACATATTATAACCAAAGAACATAAAAAAAATGTAATATTAATCGTAAAAAAATCGTGTTTTCTACACAAAATATCAGCGTTGTTAGCTCTATAATTATCTTTTTTAAAAATGGGTTTCCTTAAATTCATTTAAACAAGTTAAAATTATTTATAACTAGCCATAAAAGTTCAATAAAAGTTTCTATAAGAATCTATTGTATAGACGAATTAATCCCCGGAGAAGTAATCGTAAATGTGTTTTCTTGATTTAAGTTTACAAATATAGCACTAGCTTTTTTCGAACAAACATATATGTAAGTATGTATGTATGCATATATATATGTATGTATATATGTAAGTATGTATGCATGT
This sequence comes from Heliconius hermathena, assembly GCA_013403705.1. Lineage (NCBI taxonomy): Eukaryota > Metazoa > Arthropoda > Insecta > Lepidoptera > Nymphalidae > Heliconius > Heliconius hermathena. The sequence goes on along the minus strand of JAAIXJ010000606.1, from coordinate 65,304 downwards.
ATGTATGTATGTATAAATTGTAACTGATATCCCAAACACCTTTGAAAATATTATTCAATAAATAATGCCTTGGCTCGTGATGTGATCTAGTGTTTAGAATCGTTTATAGTTGTGATCGTGAAGAACCCAAAAGATTTTTTTTTGGGTTAGAGATTCAGAGGTAACAGTGTTAAGAATTTTATTTATGCCATTAGAAGGTACCGTTTTGCCATCAGAAGTTTATTCAAATAGCAGAAACTAGACAACATAACATTGTCATAACTCAAAGCTCGTCCGAGGAAAACCGCGAAAGAGCGCGTCCTATCTTCCTCTCCATTATAACTGCGAACTAGTTATAATAAAAGGAAGAAAGAGTTATAATAAAAGAACCGCCCCGCCCCTACACCGTGAATTCCTACCAGACTACGGCTGCAACAGTCTTATTGAACTCTCCGGGACGTTTGTGTGTGATCTTTCCGAAGGTATTTTTTACGCTTGTTTATATTAAAATTGTATTAGAAAGGTTATCTGTGATGTTAATTGATTTATGAGATCAATATAAGTCGTTGGAATGAACGCACTACCGCAAAGCGGCCGATATGTTAAATAAGCGCACGGCATACCCTGCACACCCCACAGCCGTGTCTCGAACCGTAGGCGGACACTACTACATACACAAGAGTTCCAGGACATAAAATAGCAGCACACACTCATATGAGACAGGCGGACACTACTGCATACACCAGAGCTGGGACATAAAATAGCACCACACACCTACTAATCGTATACCAAGTCGTAGAAGTGGTATAATATGTCAACGACCAACGCCATACAAGCATAGCTTACGTACCGCGAGCGTACTACGAGACGGCATCAGCCACGACATAGTTAATGTCGCTATAACAGTTCGCATAAGCCCATCACCTCAGCCTCCGCGACGTCTAGCAACATTCAATATTATAATATTGGTCAAAGATATCTTTGAACCACAATATGTGTCGCTCTTACACATAAATTGTCTTTATAAGAAATTCGATCCTAAAAGATCGTGCCATCATAGGCTTCGAATTATTATTATATATTATATTTATTATAAATTTGGTACGAGTCTTTATGTGCATGATATTTATTAGTACCGTAGTACTTAAGAGTTCGAGTCGACCGCTGCCTTCCAAGCATCACTACCACCTATATAGACAGAACGACGTTTGCGACACTCGGGACGACAATACACGAACTCGTCTCGATTAATATGGTATTAAAAATATGCAGTTTGTATTATTCATAATTAACTATATTATTTATGTGTATTGCCATGCATATTTTATTTTATTTATTTATTTTTAACTTATACCCAAAGTACATACTGTTACAATATGTATGTATGTATATATGTATGTATGTATGTATGCATATATAAAGGCATACCTACTACTGTTCTACTGTTGTACTTGGACTGATGTTAAGAAGTGAAGGTTCAAATTTTGCCCCTTTTTGTCCTTTCTGCGGTCTCCACTTACTTAATATTGAGTGATGAAACTCAACTAGGACTGGCTAGAACGTAGAACTGTAGTTTTTTTTATATTCTGTTTAATTTTAATATCACATATTTATTTGAGTAAAATTGTTACTAGATTGACAATAAGTATGCTTCCCCCGACTCTTGAAAATATAGTTTTCATCGCTTATGTAATTTTAATTCTTTAAATACTTTACCAATACCGTGCTGTATACAAAGTAAATTATTTAAAATAATTTTTCAACTTTGTGAGTAGAAGCTGCCGACATTTTTGTACTCAATTTTTAAATACTTAAGTAGGAAATATTCTTAGTTTGGAACTTTTTAATAACAACTTCTCTCGTTGAATCTTAATAAACAAGTAAAAACTTGAACATTTCTTATTTGTTGCTCTACGTATAGTGTTTAGGTGGGCTTAAGTAGTTCTTAAAAGATAAAATGAAAAGCAGTCAGAAATGTTTTTTTTTATATAAAATATGAGGATTTATTTTATATAAAAAATAGGATTGAGTAGTGTAGGATGTTGAGTGTTCTAATGTTACTTTTTAAATACTTAATCCCTTCACATATCTCTAAATAAAATGAAATATATTAAATAAAATATAATAACATACAGTCTAAACGGAGTAATTGAGTGCTTCAAACATTGCATCTATTTAAACATCAAAGGCTTTGTAGAAATATATCTGTCGAAGTAGAGTTTCATGTCCTTAAAACATTTCGTAATTATATTCATGATGCGATGATCACCAATTATTTTTTGTGTATGATTTTTGATACGCGTTACATACTTACAAATATTATTATTACATGAAATATTTATATAATTTTAGATTTCGGCTTTGAGTTCCGCCATTCAACGCAATGTCTCCAGAATTTGGTGGAAAGTGAGGAACGGAAGTTTCTTAACACTAGGTTCCTAGGTTCCCTTTGCCTACCATGATTTGTACATGATTCAACAGAAAACAATTTTATTCTTTTTTCAAATCACTCTCTACGTGTATATTTTAAAAGAAAACATTTTAATTCTCCTTTCAAAGCAAGCAATATTCTCTTAAACTAAACATGCAAGCTGACGAAGTTCTTTTGCACTTGCGATATTATTTCAAATTTGATTTAAATTGTACATGTTTACTATATTGTAGAATTTTTAAAAAAAGGTAGACGATACAGACGTATCTAATTTTGTATTGACAAAATAGCCAGCTATCCAGTGATATTTTATTTAACTAACATTACCAGATGCCTTAAGAATTCTGTGAAAAGTAGAGAACGAAAGAGTTTAAGTGGAAGCGTAGTTTCTTAACACCAGGCTCCCAGGTTACCTCTGCCTCCCCAGGATCGTACCTTTGTAGGGGATACAGCGTAAAGATAGTTTATTTTAAAAAAAAACCGGTTGAGTGGGAGTCAGACTTACCCACAGGGGCTTTCAGGATGATAAGTTACAACGAGAGTTACAACTTATAAAAGGTAACAAATTTAAATTTGCGTTTGGTTTGTAATGGACTACAAATATAGAGTTGCCAAAGCACCAGCAATTAGTAATTAATGGATTATGAATGAACAACTTGTTTTAAATTGTTGAGTAAGTATACACATATGCACATGTGTGAGTGACGTTGCTTTGTTTCGTTTTAAATGATCTATTAGAAATAAAAAATGGAAATTATATTAGACATTAACATCACACGGGTTAGTGCTTAGTGTTTGACTCTACCGCAATGATATATGTAATAATAAAAATTATTTATAATATTATTATAATTGAGAGCTATTGTGGCTCAGGTGCACAAACGTGTGACTATCAGAGCCAAAAGTTGTGAGTTGTATTCACATTTAAGGAAATTTAATATTTTCATTTCTATGCTCTATGCTCTATGTGTTGAGGTAAAGCGCGGTTGAATTCCGTCATTGAGCACGTAATGCCTCCAGAAATCGTTACCAACGTTAACAACGTTAACTTAAAAAATAAATATTTTAATTTTCTGTACACACTTTTCTGGATGCGGTAAAAGAATGAAACTAAAACGATTTTAGGTATACATATAATTGTATATGATGTTATTAAAAAAATAAAAGTTACTAAATACATATTTCAATCGTATTCCGCTTGGCCATATTATTGCATCACAAATCCATCCCATTATCGGCTTTTGATACGATTTATAGGATTTCGTTATGGAAATTGAAATATTTTCATACAAAATCATCCATTGTTTTAAAATATTATATAAAATTAAATCAGCTTCACGCTGTGTCCCTCACACAGCAGGATAGGCAGAGGAAACATAGTGTTAAAACACTCCGTAACCCACTTTTTTGCCGAATTTTCGAGGTTTTGCGTGTTGAGTGGTAGAACTCAAGGCCGGGCTTCTTTGCCTTAGTACCAGAGCAAAGAAATGAAAATGGTAATAAATAATAATGAATTCCAACAAGTGGAGATCGAACCTACAATGCGACTGTTGCAGGTACACCATTGTGCCCCTGCGCTATGAGCAGTTTTAAAATATACAATATATATAGTTTATAGTAATAATACAGATACAATTAATATTTATATAGAATAAAATATTTAAAACAAGAAAGTACAATTAAATATATTAAAGAAGCTATGTTTGTTTTTTTTACCTTCACTGTATCCCTCGTATCGGCAGAGGTAACCTAGTGTTAAGACACTTCGTGTCACGTGGCGGGACAAAATATTAATAAATTTTCCCCGAGTGGGGATCGAAACCACGACGTCGCGCTCGTGCCTCTGCGGCTGCGCCACGATGGCCCCTGAATCTCGAAGTTTGATATTTCAATTACAACAATTCACTTTGATTCTGAATTCAATTTGATCACTAAATTATTCTACCTGGGCAATGTCCCAGTTCTCTTAAACTATTTAAGTGTTCATTTCGCCGGTAGTAGGTAGGAGGTACTCATTAAAGTTTACTGCGAGGCGAATGTGACCGCGTGTCAGAGGCGGACCTCTTGTTTATGTATTACGTTATTGCCTCACTCAGGGATGATTGTGAGGAAAACGAAAACGAGGTCGAATATTCATCATTCCACACAAATGCAACGTGCCACGTTGTACAGTTAATAATACATTAGTTTTTCGTGTGTGATCGCTGATCAGTACTAACACCATACAGCTTTTATTCAAAAACTATACCCAAATTTATCAATATCTTATTATTTATTTTATTTGCAAATAAAAATTTAACCAAATCTTCTTCACATATAATTATTATTGTATAAGAATGTCGGTTATCTTTAGAATAGAATTAAACTTATTTATTTATTTATTTTAATGATTTATAACATTTATATATATGTTATTAATGCTCTAAGCTCGACTTTTCTTTGACTCGACTTTGTGTTATTCTATGAAATANTAGAGTATATATATATATATATATATATTAGTTATAATTTCTTATAATAAAACAACCCAAAACCAACTTTAATTCTTCATTAAGAGATTGATGATAGAATAACTTTATAGATCTCGACCCGACCTGAGACCCCAACATATTGAAATAATCTAGAGTTGTACCAGTTACCCTGCAGAGAAACGGACAAGTCAAATTAAATTGATATTACAAATTTAATAATTATAAAGATATTAAGGGGGCAATCGTGACGCAGGGACAAAAGAGTGTGACTGTAAGCCCGACAGGTTGTGGATTCGATACCCACTCGAGGAGAAGAATTTTAATATTTTCATTTCTTCGCTCTGGTGTCGAGACAAAAGCACGCAGAATTCGACGCAAAGTAGAGAACAGCAAAGTGTCTTAATGGGAACGGAGTATCTTAACACTTTTTCCTTTGCCTTCTCTGCTATATGCGTAATACAGTGTGAAGTTAAATAAAATAAAAATAAGACTAGCATCCGTACTTAGAGATGAGAAATAAGGCTTAATTAACATTAAATCTATTGAAATACAAATATTTATTCAAATTTGACACCAGGTAACAGTCAATTTTAGAGTGCATGTATAAGGTTTTACTAAAATAAAATCTGTAACCACAAAAAAATTTACGACTAAATTGTAAATTGAAAATTTTGCTAACAAACTATGGTTATAGTAAATTTATAACTTAAATTTATCATTGAACGAGCGGTCACATATGGTGGTGGTTTTAATTCACGATTTATGGGAGTTTGTCAATGTACTAATAAAATTATCAATTTTTAATTTATTTGTCATAGCTATTAAATACATGAATCGAGGCCGTCGTGGCACAGGGGCAAAAGTGTGTGGCTGTAACGCGACGATTATGTGTTCGATTACCACTCCGTGGAAAAGAATATTATTTATTAATATTTTTATTCCTTCGCTCTGGTGCTAAGGTAAAAGTAAAAGCGCGGTATTGAGTTCCGTCACTCAATACGTAATTTTCCAAAAAAATTGTAAAAAGTGAAACGAAACGGAGTGTCTTAACACTAAGATCTCCTCTCTCTACCAAACCAAAATATTTTTTTACCAGTGCTGCTTACGAATTCGTCTTCTACCGCGTACAAATTAAATCTAAACTTATTTCTGGTCAGTTGGTCAACAAGGTTGACGTACTTAAGTTAAATTATAATTTTTATTGACAATTTTCCACATTACTTACTTTACTTTATACGATTATTACTTGCAAAAAAAAGTCTCAATAAACAATTTGAATCTTTGTTTCCACAATCTCAAACTACAATGAAATAAACCAACAAATATTCCAATTGTCATTAAAAACGGACCATCTTTGTCACAAACATCACGGACCGACTCGTCTCTACCGACTTCAATTTGGAAGTTCCACGGTAAAAAGTTGTAAAGGAAACATTTCGGATCGGATTAGACGCCGCCTTCCGAAACATAAAGGAATAATGGAAAGGAAAGTTCTAACAGGCAAGGCTTACTTAGATTGTGCTGGGAACCTCGCTATAGGATTAAACTAGACACGTTTAAACCGCAACATAAATTTTGTCTTAGTTCCTGGCGCTCAAATGTATTACGATCGCCGGCGCTTTGATGCTGATGTATAGGTTTTAGTTTCATTGCAAATTACTTTTGTGTCTATTAATATTTCTGCGCTTATAGAAAAAGCTTTGATTTTCTTTAGTGTATTATTTGTTTTCTGATATAAAGTCAAAAATAGGCTTTAATAAATGATTACCAGTATGCTACATACCTACAGATTTGTAATAAATGCGGAAAAAGTTTATTTTTTTCATTATTTTTTTAAATGAAAATTACTTTGTTATTTGCTCTATGAATAATAATAATTAGAAAAAATATGACAAGGACTATATAATATGTTATATGAATATAATATGTTAACTAGCCATTTTTTCGCAGAAATAAAATTCACGATATGAATTTGTTATTTTCAATTGTAAATATGTTCTAATTATAACCACGTCGATGATACTTATTTTATGTATGGACCTCTTGATATCATTATACCAACTATACTACAGAGAACACTCGACATTATTTCTCTATTTATGAATAGAAAAATTGTTCATTGATGCAACTAATAAGAGCCGGATATTGAAAATATATACTTGTTTTTTTTATAGCAGCTTGTTATTAATTAACAATCCATGTATTTATGTATGGTAGATATAAATATGAAAGTAAGCAAAAACTGCATAGGTTTAATTGCAATTTATACGGTTCGTTTTCTATTAAATATGTATGTATGTATTATATGTATGTATGGTAAACATGAACTATGAAGTTTCCACTCAAAGTAACTGTTCGAAGCTTTACACTTTATCACAGAAATATAAATGAAAATTTTTAGCTTACCTCAAATCGAGAAATCGCGTGTTGGGTAGTGGAACTTAACGCCGCGTTCGCTCTTATCAGAACGAGTAATACTAAAAGAGAAAAATCTATTGTTTCCCAGAGTTCGTATCACACATAGTGGTGTTTTGATGGAAGTTATATATTTTCAGAATTTCGGTAACCAGTCTCTTAATGTAGTATAAGTGAAAAATGGTATGATATATCACTATGGCGTTTTCCCTATTTTTCCCAAAAACATAATTTTTTTTCACACTTCATCTTGCATGAAGCAGTGTAGGCTGAGGGAGCCTAGTACTAAGACACTGCCGCCGCCGAATTCTGGAATCCGAGGCAATGCTTGTTGAATGATTAAAAATCAACGCCGCATTTAGCGTCGACCAGAGAGAAGAAATGAAAATATTAAATTAAATATTTCGTTTCCTCGAGTGCGAATCGAATTCATAACCTGTCTTATTTCCAGCAGTCACACGCTTGTGCCCCTGCGCCACGACTGGCGTCAAAACGTACATAGTCATAAAGAAACAAGCCATCATAACAAATTCACTTTGATCGAACAATCGAACAATTTGTATTGAAAATTTTAATTGAGGGAAGGCGATGTTAACCTTAAATAAGTGGCGATACTTGTAAGAGAAACAAAGCTGGTGTCGGATACAAAATAAATTGTACATTTAATGCTGTGCTAATGAGATCTCGGGCGGATTGTGGGCGAAGGAAGGCAAGGGGACTCATGGAGACGGACGCAGCTCTATATTTTATGTTTAATTGACGCAACGCTGTCACTTTAATGAGACGCGGATTTTTGTTACCTCAACGATGTCGAGCAGTGTCTCAACGATTGTGCAACTAATTAGAATGTTACAGATGCATTATTATAACTATAATAATATCCTTTATTTTTGGTTATTTTTTTTGTTTTGAAACAGTAGAAACGATAATTACGTGACTGATTTAAAAATATTAATACAGATATGTTCTAATCTTTACAAAGAACAAGAATATATTTATGCGCTTAAGTGCCTAAATCATTTATTAACATTTAAATTATACCATACCCATTTTTATTTTTCTCTATCTAACTTTTCTTTATATCTTTAGTAATAATATATATTTTTTGAATAATATTGACTTTAGATATACATCCATAAATCAGAATTTATACTATTACTAATACTACAAAATAAAAGTATCTAAAATATTAAAGAAAAAACAATCTCGTTTGACAAAATTTAAAAAGAAAAAGAAATTTAAAAAAGCTGTTCATATAGTTCATAAAGTAGTGATTATAAAATATTTCGAATAAACTGATCAATAAAAATATGTTGTTCAAAGTATGGAAGAATATTGAACAAGTTTTATTAAACAACAAACTTTGTCCCGAACAATTGAGACCGCTCATTGTATCTTCATTATTTAAAGACCCGCTTTGTTCATAAGAAAATTCTTTCCAATATAAATTGAATATTAATGCTTATAAGAAACTAGCGGCTCGCCCACGGCTTCGCCCGCTTAAAATACATGAGTATTGATTTAATAAACAGAATTGATTGACAATTATAATGACTTCTAATATGATTTTTTTACGACATTATCGTCCAAGAATTTTTGATTGTTTTAAATAAAAAATACGACCATTGTTGATATTTGATATTTATAAAATATACATAAAGCTAATTATTTATTACACGTATATATTTTTGTAACTTTATGTTCTTTTTACCTATATAATATACTCTGTTAAATGTGCTGATGTCAGTGAATAATTTAATTTACTCATTCAGAAACAGCCTTAAATGTTAAATTATTGATTTGAAGGATTCATAATATTCTTTGTAAAATAACTGTAATAATTGCATATTAACTCCTGTACAGTTTTTAAATTAGTTACATATATTATATGAACGAACCAACCAAAAAATCTTTGTATTTACTTGATATTTCTTTCAAGATCGTTCTTTATCTCTGTGTTGAATTAATTACGACTTCTTTCAAATGACGATAACTTTTTTTTTAATGAACCGATTTTGATGAACTAAACTTTAGTAGTTAAGTTGAGTTAAAACAAAGCAATTGGTGAAATTTTCAAGTAAATCGGTTCAGTACTTTCAGAGAAAAATGCGGACAAAAATATGTCGACAGACAGACAGACAGACAAAAAATTCAAAAAAAATCTTTTTGCTTTCTATTATTCTTTTTAAGTGTCCCTCTATCCATTTCAGTCAAAATTACTAAATGTACAGACAAAATATTTTTACTGTCTTATTATATATAGAGATAAGATGAATTTATTTATCTCATATTAATTTATAATTAAAAAATCTTTTTTTTTCTTATTTCTTTTTATAAATTAAAGTTAAGAAATAACTTTGAACGATTGAAATAAAACAACTAAATATTAAAAGAAGTTTGCTAAAATATAACTGAGAACTGCATTGCAACTGGTTTTCAATTGCATGCAACTTTGTCATTTGAGATTAGCGTGAACGTGAACAAACGCACAGTAAAACAGAAAAATTTTTGAATTAGTCCTTTGGGGTCTATTATATTAATAAATGCTTCAAATTATATTTTTTCTCATAAATGTTCATTAATAGAATGCACACAGCAGGGTAGGCAGAGGAAACCTAGACACTCCGTTCCCCATTTTCTGCCGAATTCTGGAGGCATTGCGTGTTGAGTGGCAGAACTCAACGCCGCGCTTAACCTCGACACCAGAGCGAAGAAATGGAAATATAAATTTAAGTAAATATTTCATCTCCCCGAGTGGGGATCGAACCCACAACTAGTCGATTTTACAGTCACACCTCGTGCAGCCGCGCCACGACTGGCCTCTTTTATTTATTTTTTTAAATATTTAATAATCGACCAAGATACATATATTCGAACTCGCTATTATCTCAGAAGAGAAGCATCCCTATTCAACCACAGTGTATACATTTCGAAACTCTTTATAAGCTCAGTTTTATTATCCACATAAATAAAGATGGTCGTAACCGCGGTGAAGGGGCGTGAAGTCAATCACACGTCAGTGAAAAAATTCACGTCAAACGAAAACTTGCCTTTGTGAGCCGCTTAAGGATACATTTTATTTCCCTCTGAGATTTAATGGAAATGCATTTACATCGCATTTGCTCGTATTTTCTTTTATGGAAAAAATAGACGCGGCAATTGCAATTTTGAACTTTTAACGACGGATGCTCACCTTAGATTTATTTTATCAAAACACAAGATTTTTCCTGGTAATGTGTTACTTTAGACTTATATTTTACTTTCGTCGCTTATAGAAATTATTATAAAAAGATTAAATTTATAGACATCCTGTTTTAACAGACGTATTAATTGGTTGTAAATAGACCTCCAGCAGTTATTACCAACACAAAGTTGGTGAAATTATTGTTATTTAATATATGAAAAATTATGTTAGTATAGTACCACTCAAAATAAATAAAAAATAAATTAGCTTCACGCTGTATCCCGCACACAGCAGGGTAGGCAGAGGGAACCTAGTGTTAAGACACTCCGTTCCCCACTTTCTGCCGAATTCTGGAGGCATTGCGTGTTGAGTGGCAGAACTCAACGCCGCGCTTAACCTCGACACCAGAGCGAAGAAATGGAAATATAAATTTAAGTAAATATTTCATCTCCTCGAGTGGGGATGGAACCCACAACCAGTCGATTTTGCAGTCACACCTCGTGCCGCTGCGCCACGACCACTCAACACATAATATTCAGATTAGATGATGATCAGATCAGAGGCTGTATGTAGGATAGTAGGATAGGATAAAGCATGAAGCTGAAAAAATTTTGTTACAATCAATCAATATTATAATCGAAAATCAATTTCTTTTATATGATTATTTATTTTATTATACATACATATATATATATTAGTTCGTGTTTGTTAACTTTGATTAAACTATTACGGGATTAAACTCATAAAATATCAATTACTTTTAAACAAATCAAACATTTCCATCATGAATATTCCCATACTAATTAACCTGCGGTATACATTTCAAATAAAGCTTAATATTCAATATTATATATTGCAAATACAAACGTTAGATAGTAAAATAACCGATATATGAAATATTCACATATCGGTTATTGTAATGTAATTTTATAATTAAAATTGGGTTTGTTCACAGGTTATATATAACCTGCGGATGTTCCTATCTTGTACTTTATATTAATTTTAGGTTGATACCTCCACGTCGTCTTGAGAAATAAATTACTGACAAATAGTCTGACTGACAGACAGATAAACAACAAAATGACATTTAAAGTTTCCGTTTCTTTTCTTTTTTTCATTTTCTACGAGTTCTTGGGAAAAGTCATGACAGACAGGCAACAAAATCATTCTATAGGTAAGGGTACCATCGTCCATCGCTAGTACCAGCCATTTTGTGTATCTGTTCATTACGGATTCGATCAACTAAGCTGACTCCGTATATCCTGCGAAGAGATCGCATTTCCACACCATTCATCTTTCTTTCATTTTTCTTCTGTAATAAGCACGTTTCGCTGCCGTATAACAGCATCGGTACCAACACTGCATTGTGTACGGCCAAACGCGCAGCTGTGCTAACGTTTCGCCGTCTCATCAATGCAGCTAAGGCACCGTTAATCCTATTACCGGCAGCAGTATGTCTTTCCACATTTGTCTTATATGTTCCATCTCTACTGAACATACTTCCCACTTCATTCACTGATTCTAATATTCTTCTATTTACCCTGATCTTCCTATGAAGAAAAGACCGAATGTCCTTTCTTAATTTTTTCGAATATTAGAACCTTTGTCCTACTTGCATTCAGGTTTAGACCATTATTTACACATGTGTGGTTCCGTTCTATTGAAATATACTTCGAAAGCGCCCCTCCTACAGACTAGAGGGCAACCACGGGTAATACTAACTTCTTCTTCTTTTTTCTAGCTTCTTTTTTTCTCTGACTTTTCTTTTCACGCTGCTTTGCTGCGGGCTTTCCATCTTTTTTTATTCCTGTTAGTTCCTGCTAGTTAATCCTTTACATTATTATAAAATATTTAAATAGCTACACGCTACAGTAGTCCTAGCCATCCCAAATATAAATGTATGCCGCAGGTTCTCCTACTTGCGCAAGTGAAATATTACAGACAGCAAAGTAATTTTATACACAACACTGAGTCGCATACGATTACAATGACAGCAATTTTCCTAAAAGCAAAAATCCTACTTGTTCTTAATAATAATTTTCCATTCAATACCTTGGGGTGTTTCATCTCTCCCTTTTGTGTGGATAAGGAAAATGAGCAAGCATAATGTGACTTTTTTTTATCCAATCGCAATATTATGTAGATTACAAGAGAACAATATGAACTCAGTACTTTGATAGATTAGATGTTGAAATGAATTATTTCATTTGAATCGAGCAATTTTAAAAAAATAGATTTTTCTACTTATTTGAACACGTACATACAAAGAAATACAATATATGTTATGTTTAGATATTATGCATATTGCGTATAATGCCATTCCTGTAGACTTATTTAAGGTCATCTTGATATTTAATTGTTACATAAATAAAATAAATAAATCAGCTTCACGCTGTATCCCGCACACAGCAGGGTAGGCAGAGGAACCTAGTGTTAAGACACTCCGTTCCCCACTTTCTGCCGAATTCTGGAGGCATTGCGTGTTGAGTGGCAGAACTCAACGCCGCGCTTTGCCTCGACACCAGAGCGAAGAAATGGAAATATAAATTTAAGTAAATATTTCATCACAACCCACAACCAGTCGGTTTTACAGTCACACTTTGTGCGCTGCGCCACGACTAGAAGACTTTAATATGCGAAAATTTACTTTCTAAAACAACTTATCTACAACAAATTATTCCATATAAATTTACAAGATATAAAAAAACTAAATTTATAATAAATTATAAAACTCCGAGCGAACATTATGTAAAGTATCTTATTCCCTGTAGTCTACAGAAATAAAATATCGGTGTTAGAGAATTACCCCAATCCAGTTAGTAGTTCTATTGAGGAGCACGTCTGTAGGATTGAATAAGAATTTGATAAAGTGCGAGTCGACGAAAAACGAATAAATTCATAAAATTATTCATCGAGTAGCGCTAATAGTGTTGCGGCTCTGAATATTTCAACGAAATAAAGCGGTTTATTATAATTTATATTACATGTTCAATATGAGGCCGTCGTGGCGCAGGGGTACAAGAGTGTGACGGTTGTGGTTCGATCCCCACTCGTGGTAATGAATTAGTATTTCATTTCTTCGCTCTGGTAATAAAGCAAGCCAAGCGTTGAGTGCCGCCAAAATTGGGGAACGGTCATTCTTAACACTAGATTCCTTCTGCTTCTGCTACCCCGCAGTATACGGAATACAACATGAAACTGGTTGTCTTTATTTTTTGTCCAGTGTTTTTATAGTGAAATATATGCACTCATCACTATAATAAAAGTCTTTACAGTAGATAATTGTTATTTATTTATCTCACACTGACAAAGTTGTCGTATGATTTAATGGTCAGAGCGCTAGGACAGTTTCCAAGAGGCGCGCGTTCAAATCCTGCTACGTTAATTTTTTTATACGTTCCTAAAAAAATATTTTTCTTTCCTAAATGCGGAATAATACTTTAAAAATGGTATAATAAAAATGATTATTTCTTATTTCTTATGAAATATAAAGATGATTAGGTATACTAAGTTATAAAAAACAATAATAATTAACCATACAAGGTGTTATACTCGTACATACGTGCGTACATAAGAGTAAACCACGACCAAGCTCGACGTTTATTTAAGGAGTCTGTAGTTTTTGCCAAGTAATTTGGCAGACGCGGGAGCCAGATAGATGTTATTTACTGAGGCCTCACGACGGTTGTATCGTAATTCCTACTTAAATATCTTGTTACTATCCTAAACTACTTGCCTCGTTTCTTTTAACGCTTATCCGTTAGTTTAAATTTATTTTTCGCGTAGAACGCACAATGCTCTCAAATGTCTGAGTTACGTAAACTGAACATTCAAATAGAACTAAAAATTAATCTTCACGCTGTATTCCGCTTGTAGAAGAGTAGGTAGAGGGAACCTAGTGTTAAGACACTCTGTTACCTATTTTCCGCAGAATTTTCCAGGCATTGTAGTGCTAAATGGCGAAACTCAACGCCACGCTTTAACTCCAGAAATGAAAATATTAAATATTTCATCTCCCCATATAGAAGTCGAACTCACAACCCGTCGTGCGTTGCATGCTTGTGCACGCTGCGCCGCGACTGACCTCGAAGCACCACGAGGAATTTTGGCATATATCTTCGTTTCACATCAATTTATTTTATCAAATAGGTAGGTAGGGTAATAGTTCAATAATTTTTAAAATATAATGACGAGAAGCAATCTTTTTAGACAATTTTTACAATATTTTTGTGTGAAATTTTGTAGTACAAGAAATATTTTAAAATTTTACGCTGCATCCCTCATACAGCAGGGTAGGCAGAGGGAACTTAGTGTTAAGACATTTCGTTCCCCACTTTCTGCTAAATTATTCGAGAGCATTGCATGGTGAGGAACGGACGAAAATAAGAAATAATAATTAATTCCCTGTGAGTGGGAATCGTGCCCACAACCATCACGTTACAGTCACACCCTGGTGCCCCTGTGCCAAGATGACCTCAACTTTTTAAATATCTTTATTATTATTATTTCTTCTTATTTAGTATTTTTTAGTCAATCTACTAAGAGGAGCAGGGATAATCCCAATAAAAAATATTTCAATAAAAAAACTCGGTTAACTCTACCAAGTTAGATTACTAATATAACCTTTAAATTTATACATACACTCTCTTTGGCTCAGTCTGATACAACAAAGCGTATCGTTAGCTTCCGTTGTGACAGGTAATAAGACGTGACTTATTACTAGTTTTTTTCTTTCTTATCCCGAGCCACGTAATAAATGCGTTAGGATGGAAATACAAACCGGCCAAGTGCGAGTCGGACTCCCCCAAGTACGGTTACTTACCATTATCTATAAAAACAGAAAAAAATCACACTGGTTTTATGGGAGCCTTCTTAAATACTTATTTTGTTCTGTTTTTTAATATTTGTTATTATAGCGGCAACAGAAATATATCATTTGTGAAAACTTCATCTGTCTCAATATCTCAATATTCATGAGATAGAGCATGGTGACAGATTGACAGACATACCAAACAAGCGTACCGACAGCAAAGTTTTAGTAATATGTTTTACCCTTTGGGTACGGAACGCCAAAAACAATCATGAAACTTGGCCACTTTATCCGAAATCCTTCCTCTCCATGAATACAGTAATCTAATAAAAACCACGAATAAAGGATATAATTTATCGAGAGCATAAATACTACTCCGTAATTTGTCGCCAACAATAGACCCCCCCTACCTTTATTTTATTCGCGTTGACATAGGATTTCTTTCTCTATTGAAGGACACAGTATTGTTAGTTCGACTATTCAAAATCTCATAAGCGCTAAAAGTATTTTTTATTTATTGAAATTGTAATTGAAATTGAGGTAGAAAATTATATTAAATAATATTATTACATCGACAATACATCCCGAATCAAATATCCCACTTTCAAAACTTTTAGGAAATAAGCAAGTTTATCTGTTCTAAAAATCTATTCTTCGTATAATTAATAATTATCTCAAATGTATCTGTTGTAGTAAATGTATCTCGTATAATTAACAATTATCTCAATCTTAAACAATAAAACTAAACTAAACTAAACTAACTTCACGCTTTATCCCTAGCGGGGTAGTCAGAGAGAACGGAGCGCCAAACGCTACGGTCTCTACATACCTCTTTCGCCTCGTCCACTGACATGAACCTCTTCTTACATGCCCTCCGAGGGGTCCGCATGCTTTTTACGTGACCTTCCTCCAGTATCTTTGATACTGTGTTATCGAAGGTCAACCGAGGTCTTCCCCTACCTCCCTTACCGCTCACTTTCCCATCATAAATCTTTTTTGCCATTCTTTCATCACTTATTCGTTCGACGTGCCCGAACCAGCTGAGCACGTTCTTCTTCATTCTCACCGTGAAATCCTCGCTAGTACCTGCCATTCTGTGTACCTCTTCATTGCGGATTCGATCAGCTAAGCTGACTCCGCATATCCTACGAAGAGATCGCATCTCCACAGCATTCATCTTTCTTTCATTCTTCTTCTGTAATACCCACGTTTCGCTACCAAAGTCGGTAGTAGAATCGGTACCAAAACTGCATTGTGTACGGCCAAACGCGTAGCTATGCTGAAGTTTCGCCGTCGCATCAATGCAGCTGAGGCTCCGTTAACCTTGTTACCGGCAGCAGTAAGCCTTTCCACGTCCATCTCGTATCTTCCATCTCTACTGAATATACTTCCCAAGTATACCACTTCATTCACTTGTTCCAATATCTTACCATTTACACTGATCTTGCATTCCGTCCTTTCTTCATCTCTTTTAAAAGAATCTCTTTTAAAATAAACAACGTATGAAAAAATTGTAATAATAAAAGTAATCTTAAGAGTAGGAGTGTTTTAACAGTAGGTTCCCAGGTTCCGAATGTCTATCTACGGGCCGATGTGTTCCTATGTGCGCGATACAGCGTGAACCTAAAAATAAATATATTGATAATAATTAGGCCAGTCGTGGCGCAGCGGCACGAGGTGTGACTGCAAAACCGACTGGTTGTGGGTTCGATCCCCACTCGAGGAGATGAAATATTTACTTAAATTTATATTTCCATTTCTTCGCTCTGGTGTCGAGGTTAAGCGCGGCGTTGAGTTCTGCCACTCAACACGCAATGCCTCCAGAATTCGGCAGAAAGTGGGGAACGGAGTGTCTTAAAACTAGGTTCCCTCTGCCTACCTTGCTGTGTGCGGGATACAGCGTGAAGCTGATAATAATTATATTAGAATATTTATAATATTGTACGACAACTTTGATGTAAACGTAGCAAAGCAAAGGTAGACTCGCAGATGTAGCACAAGCTGCACTGCGCCATTACATTGAGATTACATAACATTCCTATAATCGATAATAATCTCGTCCCCGTTTAACGGATAAACTGTAAACAGCTTATCCGTTAAAATAACATGAAAGTAAATTTAATATAACAAAATGTACAAAAAAATTGTTTTGGTTCCATTTTGGGTGGAAATTATTGCCTCTCTTATTCCCCCATATTGAATCCTATTGGAAAAGTAATCGCTTTTATTTCAGCTTCACGCTTCACATGCACGCTGTATATAGCAGAAGAGGCAAAGGGAATCTGCTGTCACTTTGTTGTCTGACGTCACCGACTGAGGATGGAACGCACAATCATTGTATTTACAATTCTTCAGCGATTAACTATTAGATAACTCAAAAAGTCAAAGTTTCTGAATCATATTTATTAATTAATTGAATAAACAATAAAATACCTATCAATTGCTTTCTAAATAATTAATAACCATCTATACACAGCCCTAACTATATAGTGAAACTCAACTTTACGAATTTACAATATCAGCGATTATGAAAAACCAAAATTAATTAAATAAACAACCAAAGGCCTAAGAGTAGCTTCCCAAATAAGAATCTATAAACAATCTACCCGCAGTCTACAGCGGAATCCATCCTTAACGAGGTTACAGTACCAGCTAATATCTCGTTACGTATTCATAACACAGCCATTGTGTCGAGTAGTGTAGTGTTGATTCTATTACCGCGCGGAAACGAAACCGCGTCAGATGGAAGCCACTGGCTTGTTTAACGTGGTATGAGGAGGTAGTTGATATGTTTAGATGAGTTCGTGTGATAGTGAGTTTTGTGTGTTAATTATTGTTTATACTATTTTTAATGTTTTTTAAATGTTATTTCAAATTTAGGAGAGAGAAATAATAACTATGAACTATATATGTCGACTTGCAATGCCTCCAGAATTCAGCGGAAAGTGGGGAGCGGGTATAGACTCCTTCGGCCTACCCTGCTACATACCTCATACAGCTAATATCTCGTTACGTATAACGGTGAAGCTAAAAAAATAAGGTTTCCATCACAGCGCTATAACAGTGAATTTGCCATAAATAAGTGATTATTATTAGCATCTCAAAATATCATCATCACAAAATAACAGCAATTGTTGGAAATCTGACAGTGGAATCTGTAAGAAGACTTCACGATTTATAATTAATACAAGCACTCTGTTAAATTATGCCACGATCTTCCAAAGTTGATTCGAAGCTCTTTGCCATACTGATAAGACCTTTTGTTCTTGTACTAAGAGATCTCTCTTTGAATTAATATCTTTGCCTAATTTTGATTCTCGAACAGATTATAAAGTGATATTTTAAGTTTTCAATATTTATGACGAAATATCAACGAACATATCTTTAGCCGAAATATATTTGCACAAAGATTTTAATCAACAAGAAAACAGAATTTTAGAATTGTTGAATAATTTTAGTTTTGATTTAACATAAAGTACTTTAGTTACCTATAAGTAACTGGACATCCTATAAGAATAAGAAAACGTGCCGCTTATTTTTAAATTGTTTTTTTTTCACAAAAAAAAATAAAGTGCAATAAAGTAATATAATATGTAAGTATTATTAAGTATTATTATAATTTAGCTAGCAAATTTAAAAAAATGACTATAATATTTAAAACAAAATCTACTTTCAAAAGAAAATTATTTACTTCAAAAATCATTTCAATATTAATAAAATCAAAATGGCCAATCCCCCGCATCTAAAACATTATATTATTTATAGTTTCCAAATGTCGCACTTAACTTATCAAAACGCAAAGAGCCACGTGCTAGATCACAGTGACAGTTTGATTACTTTATGAACGTTGAAATAACTTATGAATATTTTATTTTTAATCTTGCCTTGATTTTCTAGAGTCCGAAATTTCCAAAGCAAACGGACTCGCTGACAAATTAATTCGAGTTGTGTTAATGTTTCTGTTTCCTTTCTTTGTTACATAGTATTATAATCCGTATATTTTTTGTAATTAAGGCGAAAATTCGGTACACATTTATCGTTGTATGGTCAGGTGTATACTTACCTTGTATGAGAGGTCTTTTGTTACACAAGAGGACGGAAGGATGTTTGTTTATATTATATGTATATATAATATTATACCTATCACTGTTCACTCTATTCTATTCCAAACGTGGGACTGAAAGTATAATTGAGCTATTTATGTTATATTATATGTTATATTTTATATAGAAAATTTTAAAAAAACATACCTGTCTCTAGTATTTACTTTATACAAATGTATGTCTTTAATAGAAGGAGTAAAACTTCTAGTACATTATTTTATAAGACTGTAGAAAATAAACGAAACTAAAATATATTTTTTTTAAAACATCTATATAATCTACGAGGCCTTCTCACTTACCAGTAGTGGCGCAGAGGCACCAGCGTGCGACTATACGCGACAGGTTGTGAGTTTGTTTCCCACTCGAGGACGTTATTTTTTTTAAACTTCCATTCCCGCTCTGGTAACAAAGTAAATCAACGCTGTGCGTTGATTTTTCGTTGCTGAACACACAATGCTGTATCGTAATTGGAACGGAGTGTCTTAACAGTAGGTTCCCAGGATCCCTCTGACTATCCTAATATATGCATGGTACAGCGTGGAACCAAAAAAATGTTACAATATATTTTTTAATGCCATAATAATAATGTAAAAATAAATAACTTTTGTTATTGTTTACATACAAAAATGGCTTAGGAATTTAGATGAAATTTGGCACAAATGATTTATGCTCTATTCAGTTTCAGCTTATCATACATAATAAACTTTCTATATCAGCTAGTGACGAGGCTTAACGACTATCAATTTATGTTAAAAAACCTACATTGCAGTGACTGTAATAATAAAACAAAGGATGTCTTAATACATAGGGTACCTAAATTCTTCTTTTACTATGACAAATTGTCAAATGGACCTGCGTTAAGACAGTTTGCATTCCGCAAGCATGGAGCGTGTTGAGTGGCGGAACTCATCGCCGCGCTTTGCCTCGTTACCAAAGAGAGAAAATGAAAATATTAAATGTTTTATTCCCTTGAATGGGATTCGCACCCACAACCTGTCGCGTTTACAGTCGCACGTTCTTGCCACCTGCGACACGACTCATCTTCATTTTAATTCAACATCACACGATTTCATTTTACTAGATGTTATCAAAAAAATATGAGATTTTTTTTGAGATTTTCTTTATATGAACAAAACATACAACATAATATAGTGTACATAATAATAAATAAATAAGTAATTACAACTTCTATGTGCCATAAAAGCAATCCGTATAACATTATCATTGAAAAATTTTGTCCCAGTATAAAAGGATTCTTCTGTAATCCTTTCCAAAGTAAACACGTATCGGCAAATCCTATTATTGCATTGTCGGGATAACGAATAATTCAATGTATATTTTTATCATAGTATCTTCAAGCAGCTATACTAGTATATGTAGGTACAATTTTTTTTTTCAGCTTCACTCTATATCCCGTATAGAGCAGGGCAGTAGACTAGGCTCATGACACTACGTTCCCATTTTTCTTAATAACAGAAAACAATAAAGTTATAACAATACAAAGAATTTTGTTCACCAATTTTTAAACATTTTTAAAGTGTTATTCCACACTTAGGAAAGAAAAATATTTATACGTTTTCTATATAAGTATTTGTTCAACAAAATTATTATAAAACAATCGTTTTAATGTACTGGCTGAAATTTCAGATTTGAATGTATAGATATTGGCTTTAAAATTATAATGCTACTAGAACACGAAACAAACTGTAGTTCAAGCGGTTAGTTAAAGCCGCGAGCGAATCGCTAATCTGAAATAATTTATAAAAATATTCATAAAATAGTAGTGATTTTTTAAGTAATATAATTTATTAATAAAAAAAAATTTAATACTATTTTTGCGAGGAAAAAATCTCATTATTCAGAAGGCTTTACAAAATATTCTTTTGTTTAATTTTGTAAAAGCTGTAGAAGCTGACCACAAAATCTGCTCATTTAAAATATAATTTCCATAAGTAGACAAAATTGTATTGATATATTTTTATTAAAAATGTTTTCGGAAAATTTCAGTTAATAATTCCTTCATTATTCACTGTTATTGTTTTGGGTTACATTTTACTTATTTGGTGAGCGAGCTTTGAGAGGAATGTTCTTAAATTTAAAAATTTAATAGCAAATCTTGTCAATTATATGTCGAGAGCGGAAGTGAATAATTTTCTGAAACATTTCTAACGAGGGATTTAAACAATGTATATGTATATGTATGCATCTTTTTACGTATATACTTATATATTTGAATACAATAAAGAATGTACACGATAAATATATAATAATCTCGCTGTTTTTTGAAAGATGGCGTTGCGGCACTCTGTGCATAAAATTTCGTACGGTAACGAATCACCAAAGTAGTACTATATATAACCTCAAATTATAGTAGAGTAGTGTTTACTACAGTATCAACTACATATTTATTTTCCCTTTGTAAAAATGTGTACTTTTGTGCCAAATAAAGTGTTTTTGCGGGGAATTTTATTGCACTGCTTTATTCAGAAAAAATCTGCAGCAGAAGCACACAGAATTCTCGTTGAGACAATGCTTTGTCGAATACAACGTGCAGAGACTGGTTTAGGCGCTTCAAAAGTAATGATTTTGACCTTGAAGACAAAGAGCGTTCTGGAGCACCGACAAAATTTGAAGACAGAATTGGAGGCATTGCTTGAAGAAGATCCATGTCAGACGTTAGTAGAGCTCGGGAAAACGTTACAAGTAGATGCGTCAACAGTTTCAAAACGTTTAAAAGCGTTAGGAATGATCCAAAAGCAAGGGCATTGGGTGCCGTATGAGTTGAAGCCGAGAGACGTAGAACGACGTTTTCTCATGTGTGAATTGTTGCTTCAACGGCAAAAGAGAAAAGGTTTTCTGCACCGTATCGTCACTGGGGATGAAAAGTGGATTCACTACGACAATCCAAAGCGAAAAAAATCGTGGGGCATGCCGGGTCACGCATCAACATCGTCGCCAAAACCAAATATCCATGGTTCTAAGCTTCTTCTCTGCATTTGGTGGGATCAGCAGGGCGTAATTTATTATGAGCTGCTTAAACCTAATGAAACTATCACGGGAGCTCGCTATCGACTTCAGTTGATGCGTTTGAGTCGCGCTCTGAAAGAAAAGCGGCCACTATACGAGCAGAGACACGACAAAGTGATTTTATTACATGATAATGCTCGGCCACATGTGGCAAAACCAGTCAAAACTTACCTGGAAACACACTTCAATGGGAAGTTCTACCCCAACCGCCGTATTCACCGGACATAGCCCCCTCCCATTACCACTTGTTTGGGTCGATGGCGCACGGTTTAAGCGAGCAGCGCTTCCATTCTTTTGAAGAAGCCGAAAAATGGCTTGATTCCTGGATTGCCTCGAAAGAATATATACACAAATTAAATTTCAAGATTGTCTCTGAACATGGTTACAAGTGTGAAATACAATTTCCATATAACATACACTATACCCTCATTAGTGTGCTACAAACATACGTACATAACTATATCTTACCTCTGAGGTTGTGAATTGAGAGTATGTATTGTAATATCTCATATGTGACTCAGTAATAAAGAGTTGTAAGATAATGTATGCACAAATGTAACAGATTCAAATAGGAGAGGCATGTTTTGTGTATGTATTTGCATACATATGGTAGTTATAATTAAATCAAAGCTAAACCTTCACGATAACATGAAAGCAATAACAAAAATATTTTTTCGTAATAATGTAATCCTGAGAAGTAACACTCAAGTTCATTCCAATTTTGCTAGGACTGAGAAAAATTTTCAGCTTCACTAATGTTGTGTACATAGATACATACATCTATGTACATAGAAGAATCTACACCAAAAGGTAAATCTCATTTCATTTAATACTTACTTGCGGAGTCCTCCATAATCTCCTTTCGAGACGTATCGGACATTCTCTTAGAAACATATTTACCGTAAAATATACTTACTCAAATATCTGACTGTCAAATCTGGTAGCTATATGTAGCTATGAAATTAAAATTATATCTTACGTGGACGATAAAAATATTTAATGTTATGAATATTCTTTAAATTTCCCACCGCGTAACTTGGATACACTACCACGTTGCACCTTGACATACGTTAAATAAATTATTATAATTTTGTTTATTATACATCCGGTGATTGTCTCACTGCGCCACTACGGACTCAGTAGGAAATATTTTTGTTTTTATGTCTTCCCTATATAACAGGGTAAGTACGAAATCTTCCCTATATAACACTGTATTCCCTATATAACAGGGTAAGCAGTGGAAATCTGGAAACCTAGTTTTAAGACCGTACCCTACTTATGGCCGAATTTGGGACGCAAAATGCATGTTGAATGGCGGAACTCAACGCCGCGCTTTTTCGTTACTAGAGCCAAAAGAAATGGAAATATTAAATATTTTATCTCCTTAAGTGGGAATCGAACCCATAACTTGTTGACTCTTCAGTCACACGTCTGTGCCCGTGCGCCACAACTTGCTTCTTGTATATTATTAATTAAGTTAAAGTATGAAAAACCACTTATATTAATATTTCAAGTTAATTACTCCGCTAAAACATATAGTTTTAGTTCCAAAGCAATAATATGTGCATACTTAATATAGGAGAAGTTTGTAATAACATCACATCATTTCTGATATTTACCTTACTAACTTTAGCGAAGGCAACAAAATTAACTTAGAGAGGCAGGTATTCAAATGGAGAGGTACTTATCAAAACGGATTTCGTTGAGAATTCCCACGAGCTGCTTCCTAAAAAAAAAGAATCTAAATGTATAGAATGCCCTTTCGATGGATGTTGACGGACATAAAATCTACAATAGAATTAATATACACACCTGACTTGAATAACCTTAACAATAGCATATATAAATAAGGTACGATCAGTATAACCCAATGCTAATATTGTAAATAAAATATTTTATTATGGATAAATTTCGTTATCTAAGCGCACGTCGTGGCGCAGCGGCGCGACGCACCGTCCTTGTCCCGTCACCTGCAAGTGCGATGGTTGAAGGTTTGACTCCCTCTCGAAGAAATGATTACTGAGATTTCGTACTTAAAATTAAAAATAGGAAATCCTTATAGTTTACTTTCTGTATGTCCGTAAATCAAGACCACGTATCTCAAGATAATGTAGAGATATTTAGAAGATAGATGGATGGAATAAGAAAAGTATTATAGATTGACACCCATCTTAACATTCAATAAACATTGTCTTTTGTCATTGTGAAGTCGAACTTTGTCTTTGCAGATATTACTTGTTACGAAGGCCAGCCCTGGCGCAGGTGCACAAAGTGTGACCGTAAACGCGACTGGTTGAGGATTAGATTCCCACTCGAGGAAATGAAATATTTATTTAAATTTATGTTATGGTATCTTGGCAAAGTGCGGCGTTGAGTTCCGCCACTCAACACGCAATGCCTTCAGAATTCGGCGGAAAGTGGGGAACGGGAATGTCTCAACACTATGTTCACTCGGCCAACCTTGCTTTTTGCGGGATACAGCGTGATTAAAGCTGATTTAGTTTATTTTTTTTAATCGTACTGTATTTTAATTTTACTATTTATAGCACAAATAAAGTATACAGTTTCAGTAAAGTATATACATTTTTTCTGATGAGAGGTGAGTGATAATGATTTCTTTGAGCTGGATCGAAATTCAAATTTTGCCTTACTGAGAAATTACATATTATTAAATGCGTAAAGATGGTGATAATGCTTGTTAATTATTCTATATTGCATAATATGTATTTATTTTTTGTATTATTTTTGTCTACCACTCCAGTATTTACTAAATATATTATATATTTTAAAAAGATAATCAAAACAAAAAGACCTCAAGATGTCCTAGTTAAATATATTATAGTAGCTACCTATGTCTACATTTATCATAATATACAATATGTATTCATTTAAATTATATTATTTTTATAAAATGTAAGAATTATATAAATTAAAAGAATTCCAATAAATTGAAAACCTTTCTTATCTCGTACCAAAGATCAAATCTTTAGTTTATTTAAAACACATTTTCATAACCTCAGGAGCACGATCTCATTGGAGATTCGTCAAACAGCCATACCTACTTTAAAGTCATTAGACGAAATTTTGGACGAATTTTCCATTCCCATTTTCAAATTACGTCTTCTTTCTTTTATATATTTTGAACAGGATAACTATTTTTGAAGCTGGTTTTATGAAGTATAAGTATTTTATATTATTTGTTTATTTGTTTGTTGGACATTATACTGATACCACTTTCGGTTCTATTTCTGTAAGAAACTAACTTAAGCTTCACTTTTTCTCGAAAAGTTCAAGGTTAAAGTTAAGTAAATTTTAATCGGGTAAGTTATTTCATCAATATCTGATACAAAAATGTATACCACATCAATGGCCGTAGAAATCATTGATCGTTTAACATGAAATATATCTCATACGATAATATCAGATATACATTTATTAAAACTGAAATATCAGCTCTTAAGTAATATTTACAATAAAAACTTTATATTTCGTATTACTATATAATTTTGTAACGTTTAATGAAAGCCTAGATTCTTATTGTAGACGTTTAAAAATATTTATTATAATTTAATATTTTTACACAAGTACATGTAGCTTGACTGACCTAGAGGCCAGTCGTAGCGCAGGCTCATAAACGTGTAACTGTAAACGGGAGAAGTTGTGGGTTCGAGGAAATGAAATATTTAAAATTTTCTATTCTTCGCTCTGGTATCGAGAAAAAGTGCGGCGTTGATCCCGTCAATTTAACATTTGGCTATCACGGTCTATCCTGCTATAAGCGGGATACAGCGTGAAGTTGAAAAAAAACTAGTCCTAGTCAGACGCTGATTCATTACTACGTGTAGTAACAATACCCGTTGTTTTTCTCTATCTTTAAAAAACTGGCCGCCTATGTATGTCCTTATATAATATCTCACCTGTATTATTGAGGGGTTGACAGTACGCCGATTGGTTCAGTAATAATTTTGGGCAAGTTTTCTTCGTTCTTTCATCGACTTATTTGGTATTCAAGTAGCGTATCTCATAATTCGGGCTGATCACGTGGAGGAGGTAGCTCGTTATCTTTTCTTCCTTTTCAAAAATGTTTAATAATCGTCGGAAGTTCATATGTTAACTGAATAAAAAGTATGGAAAGTAAAATTATTCCTTAAATTGTTGTAAAAAATTTGTGTACTATAAATTTACAAAAGTTATATTAATATTTAAACTTGAAAGCCCACGGGACTATTGTCATGTCGATGAGACTATCATTGTATCGATAGTAGTTTCAGTTAACAGTTTAGTAGCGAAAAGCCTTAACCAACATCTTAAGAGACTATCGCTTGGCTGTTGGATCAAAAACTGAATAGTGAAGGCAATATATTGTGTGAAGTTTCTTTATCTGGATCCGTAGTCACCGACAGCCCTGATAGCCGACCGATTTCATTTTGCCCTAAAAACGCAACCCAATTCTCACAACTTAATCTAAGTTTTATATAATAATCTAAAATATATTATATTATAATATTTGAATCCAAAACTCTTTGCTATCTGCTAACAATAGTTGGGAGTTGGGACTAATGTTAATAAAAATCAATATAAGCCAAATTACGTACATTTTCCATCTTAGAAAATATATACTAAAAACTTATTTCCAATATTAATGGTTATTACTTCAAAATATTCAATTTAGTCACATTTTAGTCAATCAAGAGAGTCATTCGTATAATATTTCTAATGCCAATATTATATATTGAGATGTAATGAACCTTAATATTGAACTTCCTTAATTAATTCTATTTAAAGCACATTTGTCACTTCCTACATACACATATATATTACAAAATATTTATAAAATGTTCAATGTATAAATATAATCATTGGGAAATGAGTTATTTTTCGTCTATAGCTTATTAAATTAATAACAGATTTGGTTATAAAATTAAATATTTACGGTTTGATGCATTTTCTCATCTATAGAATATAGACAATAAATTGAACTTTTAATAAAAATGCTTGTTTATAGATTATGATAGGTTTACATTATGCTGGAATGTGAGGTTAGTACCATTATATAGTGTAATTGAATATAAAATTTTATAAAGAATATGTATTATTTATATAGTCGTTTTGATCTTAAAGATAGTTAAGCCACAACTTAAGTATATATTATAATTAATTTTGATAATAGTAGTACCTTGACACTTTTTAGGCGTTTCAACTTCACGCTGTAACTTAGTGTAATCTAGTGTTAAGACATTCAGTTGCTCACGTACCGCTCAAATTTCGGGACATTGAGTGCTGAGTGACGGCACTCAAGATCATGCTTTGTCTTGTAACCAGAGCGAATAAATGAAAAAAAATATATAAAAAAATTATATTAGCCCTGAGTGGGAATCGAACTCACAATCGTCGCGTACAGTCGCACGCTCGTACCGCTGCGGTTTGACATCCTCAAATAATAATTATTTTAATTTATATTATCATTTTACATATTACATTACAAAACGCCTTAACCATTACACAAATAACTATAGACCTCTAAAATATTTTATATAAATCACAAACATTATCTCAGGCAAGATTCAAACATTCATTTCCACCGTACAAGTAATATTTCAACGACTTTCAAATTTAAAAAGCCAATGCAGTATAAGATTGATATTTTCCAGATATATGGCAAGTGTAGAGGCAGTCACGAGTCTATAAGTTACGCCTTATTTAGCAAAGGAACACTTAACGTGGGAGCCCCAACCCTTCTAGAGGGCCCTCGTGTTGAGTAAATCAAAAGGTACACAAAGAAATACATTATTTTCAGTGCGTGAAAGACTTCGTTTAAAGCTTATTCAGATGAATCGGTCGCGTGGAATATGATTGACTACCGTTAAGTGTAGAAGTTTGTGATTTCTTTTCAAAGTTTTTTTATTATTATATTATTATTATTCTGGTTTTTTTTTTCAAAACGTCTATAGCCTATCTATGTATAATAATGTCTTCAATATACATATGCTTATAGTTAGTTATAATGATCAAATATGATAAAATATGAAAACTATGTTATAAATTTTGAAAATTTTGAATTAATATTTAAATAATACTTAAAAAAAATTATGAACTTGTTTAAGAGATACAAAGAGCTAACACATTAAATAGTGATCAAGACCTCAACAAAAATAAGAAAAAATCTTAGTAGATTGCACATTCATATGAACGAGCTCTTACTCCCCGCTTTGAAGATTTCATGCCGTTTTACATCAGCAACAGCTGGTAAGGACATATTTTTCGCTATTTTGTACATGAGTATGGTGAATTTCATTACGCATCCATTTGGAGGAAATTACGAGTTTTTATATGTATGTATGAAATGTATTTGTTCTACTTAAGTCAGAAATAAAAAAAATACAAGGAGTATAATCCGATAAGATATCAAAAATCATTTACGAACGTAAACTGAGATCTCAAACACTTAGTTACGATTGACGGCCATCTCGCTCGCTGGCGTTGCCTTTGTTATTAATTATGTCAATATTAGTTCCGCAGAGACGTTGTAGGGGAAACTTTGTTACTTTATTTATTCGAGTCGTCTACTTGCTAAAGTGATACTACGTGGAATGTTTTAGCTTTATAGTGTTCGTTTGTCGCGTCTATTAATATATGTGGTAACTAACGAGCTAAAACTTATAAGGTAGGATAAGAACTTAAGCCAATTTCTATCCTATCTTTAATGATCCCAATGATGTGAAGTCACAAATTAAAAATGATATCAGTTTAGCCATTTCTAAGGTCAGAGCATAGATAAAGTGTGAACTGGAATACTGAAGTGTACAAATTATTGTTTTGTAAAACAAAAAGTTCACGGTGTATCCCGCGCGACACAGCAAGGTAGGCAGAGTTAACCTAGTGTTAAGACACTCCGCTCGACACTTTTCTGAATAGTTTCTTTAAGTGGTTGAAGTAAACAGCGCGCTTGGTCTTGTTACCAGAACAAGGAATTGAACCCCTTAGGCGTCATGTTCACAGTCAATTGCTGTACTAATAGTAAATACAAATTATTAAAAAAAATAATAATTACAAAAAATAAATAAAATTATAAAAAATATACCTGATCCAATTTATCTTGGTTGTTTTTTTTCTTTAATGTTTTATATAACGCAAAGAAAGATCTAAGAATGATAAAAATACATTTATTCAAGAAAAGTTAAAAAGCTACAATTTACTTTTTTTTTTCTTCGGAGTCTTTTTACTTCGGAGAACGAAGTGAGTTATAAACAATATCTTTAATCTACAAATCATGTTTTCTACATGATTTGTAGAAATGATTATACAAATTGGCTTCTAAGTTCTCCTTAGCTTTCTCTTAGCACTATTAATACTTAGTTAATTTATTTTTCCAATTGAAATTAATGTGAATAATTGAACAATGATTGTCATTGGTGCTAAATAAAAAAGGTAAAAACGGAACCCTTATAGGATCACCATGTTGTCCGTCTGTCAAGACCATTTATTTCGAGATCGCGTGAAGGTATGAAGCTATAAAATTATTATCAAATTGTAAGGTCTATTATCCCTTGAAGCACAGAAAAAAATAAGCTTCTAAGTCAACGCAATCATAAAATACGAGTATATATGTTTGAAATTCGCCGCGTCATCAATACCTATAGGGTATTTCCCTAGTCATGAAATTTGGCACAAAGTGAAAACTTACAATACAAACAAAGGAAAAATCTGTAAAGTTAAAATTTATAGAAAATTCATAGCAAAAATAAAATTAAAATAATTACAAACTTATATTTATACTTCATTTCATACAAAATAAGTGCATAGGGGGGGCATCTACAAAACTTAAGTTTGTCAACTTTAATATGAGGTACGTCCCGTTGACCTATAACCCGGAAATTGGTACGGAAACCTCGGTGGGCGAATCCGACTTGCACTTGACTAGGTTTTATTATGAACTATTATATAATAATGTAAAACAATTTAACATGACGTCCTAAATTTTATTTTTTTCAGCAGCAGGTAAGCGACAATTATCATATCTATTTTTAGAGGTATAATATTGAGAGCTCTTTATCAATCGTCTTTACACCTTATTCGTTTAAATAATAAAAAAATCACAATCAAAATCAAGAAATATTTAATTTAAATTATTAATAAAGACCTACAAAAGAACGTTCATATTACAAAAATGCACAATCCACGCAACGGCAAAGAAAAACAAACGAAGCAAACAGCACGGCGCGAGTGCGAAGAATGTAATTAAAGGCGAGCAATAAAAGGCACATTTTACAGCTCCTGAGCCCTGAGTGCTGACCGCACCGTTGTGTTCCGCTCAAAATATTATCTGCTTTTTAAATTTCCCTCTCTGATAGCGGGAATTAAAAATGAAAACGTTAAACGTTTATGCCTTAATTTTGCCTTCACGGTACAATGGAGATACGAGGCGGTGTTTAATATGTAATATATTGAGGTACAGAATGGTAGAACGTATTGAGGAACTTTTTTTGTTTTGGGATGTATGTTTTTATTTTGGTTTAACGCTGAGTAGCCCTGCTATTATAGTTAGGCAGAGGCAACTGGGGAGCGTAGTGTTAAGACTTAAGACTATATAAGACGTAGTGTTACGAGTTAAGACTTTCTGTTTCCATTAAGACATTTTTGTTCCCCAATTTCCGAATTCTAGAAGCATTGCGTATTAAGTGACGGAAACCAACACCGCACTTTGTCTTCTTACCAGAGCGAGGAAATGAATTATGAATTAAAATAAATTTCATATGGAACTAGCTTTTACACCGTGAAACGAAAATAACTAACAATTATATATGACACATTCGCACATGAAGCGCAGGAAATAATTCTGACGCAAGTACGGTGTGCAACGTAAAAACTTTTAACCTATTGTAAGCCTTCCTTGATAAATGAATTATCAAACATTTTTTTTTTAATTTTAACCAGTAGTTTAGTTCAGAGACTACCAGATTTATTGAAACATATTCTTAAGCATTATAATAACATGTAGAAGTATCTATATATTTAAATTGAGAACAGTCGTGGTGCAGAGACACGCGCTCGTGTCTGACTATAAACGCGACAGGTTGTGGTTTGGATGCCACTCGAGGTATTCAAATATTTAGTATTTTTATTTCCTCACTCTGGTTATAAGCCAAAGGTCCACCACATTTGCCTTAATACCAGAGTGAGGAAATACAAAAAAAAATACAGCGTTAAGTTCCGCCACTCTACATGTAATCCGGCGGATATTGGGGAACGGAGCGTCTCAACACTAAGTACCCTCTTCCTACCCTGCTATGTGCAGGATACATCGAGAAGCTAAAATAAATAAAACAGTTTTAAGTAGAATTCACTGTACACAAAAATCAACCCATCATAAATATTACAGACAGATAGCCTCCTACTAAGCCAAAAGTAAGTTGACAACACACGTTTCTGTATCTCCTTTTTTACGAACACTCAATCCTCAGAAAGTCTAGAGGAAATCGGTCACTCGCTAAGACGTGACGTTGATTAATGAGTCGAATGCATTGTTTCCCTTCTTACTATGAAGGTTTGATTCGAATATTACTTTATTTGGGAAGGAATTTGTTACATTTACTGGTTTTATTAATGACTCAACCGCTAGTTTTCTTTTGATTGATTCAGCAGAGCTCGTGGAAATTGGTTATATATGTGCCTATATTAAAAAATATATCAGCTTCACGCTTAATCCCACATACAGCAGGGTAGGTCGAGGAAGCCTAGTGTTACGACTGCCCTCAATGTAAATGTATATTCTAATTATTTAAAACTTTACCAAATGATTATGCTAGATATATATTATAAATAAAAAAATAAATCAGCTTCACGCTGTATCCCGCACTCAGTAGGGTAGGCAGAGGGAACCTAGTGTTGTTCCCCACTTTCCGCCAAGTTCTGGAGGCTTTGCGTATTGAATGGCGGAACTCAAAGCCGCACTTGGCCTCGACACCAGAGCGAAGAAATATTATGTAATAATATATATGTAAATAAATATTTCGTTTTCTCGAGTGGAGATCGAACCCACAACCAGTCGATTTTACAGTCACACTTTGTGCCCCTGCGCCACGACTGGCCTCAATGTCTAAATAATTAAATATTCATTAATTCTTATATGTACACTATTTGTGAGTTTGGCTGTAAAATTGTAAAAATATTATATATTTGAACCCAAATGATAAATATCATTTTTTTTTATTTTTTTTTAGGGTATGCGCTATGTGGTCCATATGTCCTTCTGTCAAGACAAATTTATCTCTAGATCGCGTGGAGGTATCAAGCTAAAATTAATATCAAATATTCATGTCTATAGTCCCTTGAAATGGAAAAAAATGAAGCTTCTAAGTACAATCGAAATACGAGCATTTATACATCGATTTTACTGCATTTTGTATGAAACTGCACGGACCATAATTATGCAAAGCTTTTAAAACCAATTGCACTGTAATTACATACTCGACGTTCAAAACAGCGCGAAGTGTCTTCTTTTAACTAACGTCTAACTGCAAATGGGGCACTTAGGGGGCTAATTGTAGCGTATTTTGGTTAATTACTGTTGCGTGCATGCTATAGTCTATACTAATATTATAAGGAGGCAAGATTTGTATTTTTGTATGTATGTATGTATGTATGTATGTGTTTGTTTGTATTGTTTTCACACAAAAACTCTCGGACCGATTTCAAAAATTCTTTCGCTATTAGAAAGCTGCATCTTCACTGTCCTATATAGGCTATATTACATTTTCAAAAAAAATAGAGATCCCTAAGAATGTATTATAGAACGTATCAATATCTATAAAAAAGTCCGCGATACCATATGTCCAACTACTATAGTTATGACAATATAACTACATTTTAAATTTTATAAGTTGATGAAAGTGCCGGCAATAATCAAACCATTTTATTCATACCTCTGCATTAATCCTTATTCTATTAAATGATATTTTATTAAAGATAATTTCAATACGTGTAAAGTACTTTTTAAATTAACAAAATCGGACGTTTCATTCAAAAGATATAACGAATTTAAAAATATAACTCTGAAGAAAATCACGTAATAATAAAAAATACGGAGTGTAACCTCGCACACCGTAGCGAGTAACTAACTCTGCGGGGCGGGGGGAGGTGCATCGATATCACTAACATTATGAAGACAACCGATTAGATGTTTTGTTTCTTTATTTGAATTGAATAGGCCCGAAACTACGGGATTTGGAAAATTCTTTTACAATTAGGCGATTAACGTATAAAAAAATACCAAAAAAAACCTTATATCGCGTACGCTGTGGAAATTATTGACATTAGAGCCAAGTAATTTACTACAATTTTATAGAACACATCAATATCTACAAAAAAGTTTACGATACGAAAATGTGCAAATTGACTAAAACAGAGCCGCCATCGTAGTGCAGAGGGATATCTCAAAATATATGTATTATTGTGAAAGCATAAAAAAGTGTGTAATTTCTCTATAGATTATAAATCATAAAAAATCTGCCATCGCATGCGCTGCGGATACTATTAGTGATAGAATAAAACATTGTCTTATCTCTATCTCTATCTCTATCTCTATATAAAATAAGAACGCCTTCCGCCTCTGTCTGGCCTTTCTAACTCTTCTTCTTCTAAACCACCCAATGGATTTTGATGCGGTTCACCGTTAGGTAGAGTATTTCTTAGAGAAGGTTTATATATAGTTTATTATATGTATATTTTATTGTAATTTGACATAAATATGATAAATGTGTATAAAGTCCTACCCGTTGAGACACTTTCACAAAACAATATACTGGACTTACTGGATTGGGTATTGTTCCTCTAATTAAGATCTACAAAAAAGTCAGCGACAGCATATTCGTATTTTCTAAGGATAACATACAGTGAGCATATTTCTGTCTAAAAATGGTAATTTGAATATATTTTTTTATTGTGAGGGATGTTTGTCCATAATGGTATCAATCCTTATCCTTTTTAATACTTTATTAATTTTCTACGTTAAACGAAGATAAAATTTGTTCTTTTAGTTTGTAGTTTTAGAGAAAAACGGATTTAATTGTTAACACATCACACCAGCTATAAACCGCAGTTTTGGCTCATGTTTCATTCATCCCTTACTCTGAGCATATAAATAAGTATATTAGTTGTCTTGGCCATTTGGTGTTGATCAAAATTGTCCTTTACAGAAATTTACAAAAAATTACATTACCAAAAAATCCTTGCTATGAAACGATTCGCCGCCCGCCACGCGTCCCTTGCGTCCCCCCCGCCCCGCGCCGTTTTGCACTTTTAGTTTTAATACTTTTAAATATTTATTTTATGTTGCTAATTAGCTTAAATACCGTATACCTAAATATTTTTCTTAAAATACAACAAATTTTACGAGCCAAATCCAGTCTCTTCGACTGCCGCAAGGCACGATTCACGTCCCGCAGGGGACGACCTTACCGCCGTCAGCATCCTTACAAGCTGCCACATAGTGATTGCAATTTTTTCAGAGACAGAGAAGCCTCTTCCCTCCCCACCCGATGTCGCTGTAAAAGCCAGTAGGGCTAACAACATAAAGTTCAAGTTCGAAAAAAAAAGAGCAAAATCAAATAAATGCCCGAAAGCCTTAAATTACTTAATGATGCCGTCTTGACACAGTGGCACAAATGTGTGACTTTAAGCGTCCACCAAAAAACTCTCTCTGTATCTGGTCTAGGGCAGGTACACAGTCCTAGGACCAAAGGGCCCCCTAACGATGCACCCATATTGATGGTTGCCGCTCGAGACCACGACCAGACGGCCTTGATGCCGTTCCCCAGCGCCAGAAAAAAGGAGCTGGACGAGAGAATGCTTCAGTGCTAGTAAAGTAGGTTTAGAAGCAATTGCACGTATTTTGGAGCTCTTTAAATAATTATAATGTATTATTTCAGCGCAACATAGTTGGTTTCATCTTTCGTTTAAATATTTTTACATAAAAGAATAATAGGTAGACTACCTACTACGTTGTTTATGATTTTTACCATTTAAGTATTCTGTTGTTTGTGTCGTTTGTTTAAGGAACGCAATTCAGTATATTAGGTAAATAATTCAGTAGTTTAAGCGGGCGAAGCCGCGAGTGGGTCGCTAGTTACTTATAATTTTGTTGAGGCCAGTCGTGGCACAGGGGCATAAAGTGTGACTATAGACGCTTGGTAGGTAGGTTGTGGGTTCGATTCCCACTAGAGGAAAAGAAATATTTAGTATTTTAATTTGATCGCTTTGGTAACGAGACAATAGCGCAGCTTTTAGTTCCTTCACTCCAGAATGGGGAAAAATGGGGAACAGAATTCTTCTGCCTAACCTGCCACGTGTGGGTCAAACATACACCATATAAATTACGGATAATATCTATATATATAATTAAATTATGATGGTGTCTTTGACAGACAAGGATAAAGCAAATGAAGCTTGGACGTTTCGCTAAATCTAAGATTATGTACGTAAATATCACACTAAACCACTATAAGTAAGAAATGTCGGTCCAAATTTACACACACAAAATGCAAATTTGAGTATTTGTGAGGTTGTAAGAGGGATGTCTGTAAGAGCCACCACGACACGAGGACTAGCTCAGATAATCACTTACAATAATAGTAGGTTTGCTCTTACCAACTTTGGTACTTAACAAATAGTATAAACAAGTTTGTTTACTTTGTTTATGGTTTTAATAATATTACTTTAATAAGATTACAATGCGTGTTATATTTGACGTTGAGATGTAGGAAGTTGTCAAACGATTAGGTTGACTATAAATGTAAGTATACGATAATAACTTAATAGCAGAGATGTATAGTCTAGATTTGTGCGGAAAATTTAAGATTCGTAACTTTATAAATTTAATTTATGAATTTAATCCTTAGTTTATGAAAACTCTTATTTATAAATGTCAATTCATATATGACATATTTTATGATTAAGTTTTAAATTTCGTTTCTGTCTGTAACTTAAACAATAAGTATCTACTAGTTTTTTTAGCTTCACGCTGTTTTCCTCACATATCAGGATAAGCAGAGGGTATTTAAGAACCAGATTTTTCTTGGTTAAGACACTCAGTTCTCTATTAAGAAATTTTCGTTTCTCACTTTTCGCAGAATTCTTAAGGCGTCCCAGAGCGAGGAAAAAACAATTAATACAGTAGCACACTTGTATCCCTGTGCCACAAAGGAATCTACTAAAAAAAATATACACGACACTTTGACTTACTAGTAGATAAAAACAGAATACAGTTAAATATCTTTCCTCAGATCCTAGTGTTAAGACAGTCCGTTCTCCTCTAAAGCGAAGAAATGAAAATATAAATTTAAATAAATATTTCATTTCCTCGAGTGGGGATCAACTCCACAACCAGTCGCATTTACAGTCACACTTTGTACCCCTGCGCCACGACTGACCTTAAAATAATTTTATTAAGAAAAATAATATACAAATAAATCTTTAACTTTTTATACAAATAAATCTTTAACTTTCAAATAATAATATATGTACCAAAAAGTCATGCGAAAAGGCTTATATTCTCTCATCTATTTGTTTCTCAAACAGAATTAATTGCAATAATTAACATTCTAACCATACAGATCTCACATACAATTACGAAAAGGAAGAAGCATACAAACAACACTTACTTAGTTAATAAAACATATAATCGGATTTCGGAGTTACAGGGAACGGAAAATTTTCCGGACGAATAAATTTTTTGCCTGCTTCATTTCCCAACGGGGCGACGATAACGACCTACTTTTGACTTAACCAGTTATATTACTGTTGTATTTAATTATTCATATTTTTATACACCTAATATCAAATTACACTCTACAGATTTAAAATACGATATGGTGTAGTGTAGCGCAGGGGCACGAGCGTGTGACGGTAAACGCGACAGGTTGTGAGTTCGATTTCCACTCTAAGAAATGAAATGTTTAATATTTTCAATTCTTCACTTTGGTATCGAGGCAAAACGAAGCGTCGAGTTCAACCACTCTACATGCACTTCCAGAATTTGGCGAAAACAGAGTCTTAACACTGGGTTCCCAGGTTGCCTCTGCCTACCTATGAATACAGTATAAATATGTATAAAATCTGCAGGGAAGTTTATTTCGCGTTTGATTTCTAAGAAAATAAAACAATTGTATTTAACGATATTTATTGTAGAGTATACTTTCCGTCGTTACTTATGTCTTCTTGCCTTCGTGATGACAACTTGTAAATGTAATTTTTAATAAAAGATTTATTATAATTCATGTAAATAAATTTAAATTATTTAAATTTATATTAATCTACTTTTTAAATATTTTTTTACAATCTTGATTTAATAAATATCATTTTACTTTTCACCAAACAATTTATTTGCTTAAAACTTTGAAAACACAAATTAGTTCAAAATCTATGTGGATCATGAACTGTTTGAAGTAGAATGAAATGATT
Source organism: Heliconius hermathena (assembly GCA_013403705.1). Lineage (NCBI taxonomy): Eukaryota > Metazoa > Arthropoda > Insecta > Lepidoptera > Nymphalidae > Heliconius > Heliconius hermathena. Next base: position 27,428 of record JAAIXJ010000606.1, on the reverse strand, counting down.
TGGCGAGTTAATTAACAGGAACAATGGGGGATGAGCAAGCATTGTCTTGAGGTGCACGCGCTTTCTTATCTAGAGTCGTTTGTTCGAATTATCACCCTTATTTAGGGGAGCGATTGATATACAACATGTCTAAGTATTTGCAAAGAGTATTATGGTGGAGTGGGGTAAATGCTTTTGACGTTTTCAATTGAACTCTGTACTTATCTCCGAGTCCGATTCCCACTCCAGGAAATGATTTGACTTATATTTTCGGCGTTGAGTTCCGCCGCTGAACAAGCAAAGCCTTTAGAATTCTGTGGAATATAGGTTTCAGGTCCTCTCTGCCTACCGTGCTATTTGCAGGATACGGTGTGAAACTAAACAATGTCATGTTAAATGTTTAAGAAATATCTTATATCACAGGTAACTATTCCACAATAAACAATACTAAACATTAATTTCTTTTAGAACCTGCCTGTAAAGATAAAAAGATATTCTAAACACATGCGACCGTGGACTTGGGAGAGATTAACCACGGCCCGTGAATTCTAACTTCCACTATTTGTTCTCACGAAATTCTCACAATGTATAAGTTTTGCAAAGCTTTTAATTCTTTTAACTTCAACAGATTTCCAGTATTTCTTATCCAGTATTATTATATTCAACAGAATATAATATTCCATGAAATATCCATGGTGATTTTTCGTTTAATCCTTCGTAAATGATTGGAACAGTGACATGCAGTGCTTTAGTACTTGATTAAGCGAGCTTTTCAAGTGTATGGCGTATTGAAAAACGTCACACTCGTATAAATAAATAATAATTATTCATTCATATTATATTTGCGTAGGTACTTACTGTGGGTAATTCACTACATATATGAATTATTTGGTTTAATATTATAGTTTCGACAAGGCCAGTTGTGGCGCAGTGGCACAAGCGTGCGACTGTTTATGCGACAGGTTGTGAGTTCAATCCCGCTGGAGGTAATTAAATATTATATATTTGCACTTCTTCGCTCTGGTGTCGAAGTAAAGCTCGACGTAAGATTCTGCCACTTAACACGCAATGCCTCCAGAATTCAGCGGACAGTAAGGAGCGGACTATCTTGACACTAGGCTCCGTCTTATATGCGGGATACAGTGGGAAGCTAAGAAAAAAATGAAACCATTATTTTTTTGGTACAAGTTCCAAAGTTCCAAAGTTCAAAGAAAAAGAGAAACGAATCCCATACAATCGTCGTATAATCACAAAGATTATACGACGATTGTATGGGATTCGTTTCTCTTTTTCTTCAAGGACGACAGAATTATAAATATTTTGTGTCGCGTAGTTTTCCCTGTGAATGAGTGAAAACATAACCAAGTGACTTTGCAGTCACACTTCGTGCCGCTGCGCCACGACTGGCCTCAGTGTTTATTTTATTTTTGCAAACATACATTATAGGTGTATCAAAACACGAACATAATTCAGTGTGTTAATTAAATAATTTTGTGATTTAAGCGGGCGAAGCCGCGAGCGGGTCGCTAGTTATAGAATAAAACATTTTTTTAGGGTTCAGTATCTAAAAAGGTAAAACTAAACCCTTATAGGATCACTTTATTGTCCGTCTTTCTGTTTGTCAAGATCTCGAGATCGCGTGAAGGTATCAAATTGAAGTTAGTTTTAAAAAAATAGTTCTATGGCTCCTTGAAGCACAGAAAAATCAAGCTACTAAGTTAATGCAATCAAAAGATACGAGCATTTACGCATCGCTCCTCTGGTGTTACACTGGGTCGTGGGCGGTGATCACTTACCTACCATCAGGTGACACGTAGGTACGCTTGTTTGTTTTGTCTTTTTTTTTAATTATACGTGTTACATAGAAAAAAAATCAATACAAACTTATATTTGTAGTTCATCTCATAAAAAATGAGTGCATCGCCCGCAAACTTAAATTTGTAACCTTTTCTAAATTGTACTTCTCGTTTACCTGATATTGGTACGGAAGCCTTGGTGTACAATAAAAATATATAATCCTCTTTAACTTGCTTCGTGAAATAAGATCGAGGCCACACTATAAATAATCTACCCCTGCGCCACGACCGGCCCTGATTTTTATATTTCAGATTACAAAGTATGATATTAAATTAAATTTACCTTTTACATTTAAAAGAAGTTCGTGTAAATGTAAAACCATTTTAAAAATAAAATAAAATATATATACATAAAGCAATACAGGAAAGCTGCTGAAGTTAAGAGAATTAAAAGCTTCGCAAAACTTATACATTGTGAGAATTTCGTGAGAACAAATAGTGGAAGTTAGAATTCACGGGCCTTAGCTAATCTTTTATAAGTCCACGGTCGCATGTGCTTAGAATATCTTTTTATCTTTGCAGGGAGGCTCTAAAAGAAATTAATGTTTGGTACTATTTAGTGTGGAATAGTTACTTGTGATATAAGATATTTCTTTAACATTTAACATGACATTGTTTAGCTTCACGCCGTATCCTGCAAATAGCATGGTAGGCAGAATTCTAGAGGCTTTGCTTGTTGAGCGGCGGAACTCAACGCCGAAAATATAAGTCAAATCATTTCCTCGAGTGGGAATCGGATTCACCACCACATTTTTTTATTGTTAATAAGAAATTATTTTTTTAGATAAGTACACAATGTTCAATTGACAAAACATCAAAAGCATTTACCCCACTCCACCATAATACTCTTTGCAAATACTTAGACATGTTGTATATCGACCGCTCCCCTAAATAAGGGTGATAATTCGAACAAACGACTCTAGATAAGAAAGCGCGTGCATCTCAAGACAATGCTTGCTCATCCCCCATTGTTCCTGTTAATTAACTCGCCAAATCATTTCATTCTACTTCAAATGGTTCATGACCCACTTAGAATTTGTACTTACTTGTAATTTCAAAGTTTTAAGCAAATAAATTGTTTGGTGAAAAGTAAAATGATATTTATTAAATCAAGATTATAAATTTAATCTAGTTTTAAATTTTTTTTTAATTATTTACATGAGTTGTAATAAATCTTTTTCATCATTAAAAATTACATTTATATTAAGTTAAAAAAATTACATAAATATTAAGTTGACATCACGATGGCAAGAAGACATAAGTAACGACGGAAAGTATACTCTACAATAAAATATTATTAAATACAATTGTTTTATTTTCTTAGAAATCAAACGCGAAATAAACTTCCCTGCAGATTTTATATATATCTATACTGTATTCATATAGCTTCTCGCTGTATCCTGCATATAGCAAGGTAGGCAGAGGGAACCCAGTGTTAAGACGTTTTGTTTTCGCCAAATTCTGGAAACATTGCGTGTTGAGTTGATGGAACTCGACGCCTCGTTTAGCCTCGATGTCAAAATGAAGAATTGAAAATATTAAACATATCATTTCTTAGAGTGGAAATCGAACTCACAACCTGTCGCGTTTAGTCACACGCTCGTGCCCCTGCGCTACACTACACTATGTCATATTTTAAATCTGCTGAGTATAATTGGACATTAAGTGTATAAAAATATGAATAATTAAATCCAACAGTAATATAACTGGTTAAGTCACAAGTAGGTCGTTATCGTCGCCCCGTTGGGAAATGAACCAGGCAAAAATTTTATTCGTCCGGAAAATTGTCCGTTCCCTGTAACTCCGAAACGGATTACATGTTTTATTAACTAAATAAGTGTTGTTTGTATGCTTCTTGCTTTTCGTAATTGTATGTGATATCTGTATGGTTAGAATGTTAATTAAGGCAATTAATTTTGTTTGAGAAACAAATAGATGAGTGAATATAAACTTTTTCGCATGAGTTGTCTTTTCGCATGACTTTTTGGTATATATTATTTGAAAGTTACAGATTTATTTGTATATTCTTTTTTTAGTAAAATTATTTTAAGGTCGGTCGTGGCACAGGGGTACAAAGTGTGACTGTAAACGGGACTGGCTGTGGGTTTGATCCCCACTCGGGGATATGAAATATTTTGGTGTCGAGGCAAAACGTGGCGTTGAGTTCCACCACTCAAAGCCGCGCCATTGTCTTGTTACCAAAGCGAGGAAATGAAACTACAGTCACAATTTGTGCCCCTGCACCACGACAGGCCTTAACAAAATTAAATAACAACACTAACTATAGCATGCGTGCAACAATAATTAACCAAAAAACGCTACAATTAACCTCCTAAGTGCCACATTTTGCGTTAGACGTTAGTTAAAAGAAGACACTTCGCGCTGTTTTGAACGTCGAGTATGTAATTACAGTACAATTGGTTTTAGACGCTTCGCATAATTATGGCTCGTGCAGTGTGCGTCTGTATAGATAATCGTCGTTTTGTTTGCTTTTTAATTTTCTAGGCTTCTCACAGAGTAGGGAGAGAGGATCTAGTATTAAGATTGAGTTCTAGAGATATTCGTGTTAAGCGGCGGAACTCAACGCCACGCAGTCTTGCAGAACGAGGAAATAAAATATCAAGTAATCCATTCCTCTAGTGAAAATCGAACCCACAACCGTCGTATTTACAGTCACATGCTGTACTACTGCTATGGGTAAAAATATATAAAAACTTTTGATATTTTGGGTATAAAAATATCTCTACTATTATTACAGTTAAGTTTCTTTGAAATTAAATAACTTTGACTCACAAATGGTCTAAATAGAAGAATTAATAAATATTTGATTACATATGTATAATATGTATATCTAGCATAGTAATATGCCAAAGTTAGTAAAAAACCCTTTGTTTTCTCTCTGACTACCCCGCTAGGGATAAAGCGTGAAGTCAAGTATTAAAAAAATACACATTCTTTTTAATACTTTCTTTAGTAAAGTAAAATATCTAATATCGATCACCACGAGCTCTGCTGAATCTACCAAAAGAAAACCAGCGGCTGGGTCATTAATAAAACTACTAAATATAACGAATTTATTCCCAAATAAAGTAATATTCGAATCAAACCTTCATAGTAAGAAGGGAAACAATGCATTCGGCTCGTTAATCAACGTCACGTCTTAGCGAGTGACCGATTTCCTCTAGACCTTCTAAGGATTGAATGTTCGTAAAAAGGGAGATACAGAAACGTGTTTTGTCAACGACTTTTTAGCTCAATAGTAGACCATCTATCTGTAATATTGATGATAGGTTTGATTTTTGTGTACAGTGAATTCTACATAAATCTCTTATTAAAGTTATTTTATTTATTTCAGCTTTGGGCTGTATCCAACACATAGGAGGGTAGGCAGAGGGAACCTAGTATTAAAACACTCCTTTTTCCAATTTATTCTGGAGGCATTTCGCGATGAGAGAACAGAGTGTCTTAACACAACAAGTTCCTAGGTTCCCTCTGGCTACCCTGCTATTCAGCGTTAAGCCAAAATAAAAACATACCCAATATACATTTAACAAAAAAACCTCAATACATTCTACCATTTTGTACCTCAATACATTACATGTTAAACACCGCCTCGTATCTCCATTGTACTGTGAAGGCAAAATTAAGGCACAAACGCTTAACATTTTCATTTTTATTTCCCGCTATCAGAGAGGGAAATTTAAAAAGCAGATAATATTTTCAGCGGAGCACAACGGTGCGGTCAGGACTCAGGACTCAGGAGCTGTAAAATGTACCTTTTATTGCTCGCCTTTAATTACATTCTTCGCACTCGCGCCGTACTGTTTGCTTCGTTTGCTTTTCTTTGCCGTTGCGTTGTGGATTTTTGTAATATGAACGTTCGTTTGTAGGTCTTTTTTAATAATTTAAATATTTTTGATTGTGATTGTGATTTTTTATAAATATTTAAAGAGAGATAAAGAGCTCTCAATATATACCTCAAAAAGTAGATATGATAGTTGTCACTCACTTACTGCTGAAAAAAAATTAATTTAAGACGTCACGTCATGTGAAATAGTTTTACATTAGTCCATAAAAAAACAGTTGATTGCAAGTCGGTCTGACCGTACCAATTGCAGGGTTGTAGGTCAACGGGAAGTAGAACATATTAAAGTGAACAAACTTAAGCTTTGTATATGCCTCCCCTATGCACTCATATTGTTCAAATGAAGTATAAATAAAAGTTTGTAATGATTTTTGCTATGATGGTGATTACCTATAATTTTCCGATTTTTTTTCATTTATTTGTATTGAAAGATTTCATGATTTCAATTGATGACAAATTTCATGACGTAGGTCCATGGGAAATACCCTATGGGTTTTGACGACGCGGCGAATTTCATACTTATTTAAATTATAAGCTCGTAGTTTTGGATTGCGTTGACTTAAAAGCTTATCTTTTTCTATACTTCCAGCTATTGACTGTGAACATGACGGATGAGGAACAAGACAAAGAGCGCCGTTTAATTCAGCCACTTAAATTATACGGTATATGGCAAATAATGTATTTATAAGGGAGAAGTGGCATGAAAGAGCCAGGTTTTGAAAGAGCCACCTGCAATATTATAGTAGTTTAGGAACGGACTCGTTACAATATTTTATTTTTAAATGGCAACACTGATTTCCCATCACCCACAAAAAAATTACACATCATCGGAACCAACGGACGCTGATATGTCGAGTTGAAGTTTTTGGCACTCAAAAGTAAGTTTTTTACTTCATTTGAATTGTTTTTTAGTATTTCATTGTAAACAAATATAGGTACTTGGATTGTAGACCGAGTTTATGTATATATTTGGCCTTGTAACTGGATTAAAACTGACTTTCAAAAGTTTTGATATCGTTGTCATTTTGAAGGTTATATTTTTTTAAAGAATAAGTTATAAAAGAGCCAGGTGGATGGGCCTTGAAAGAGATGGTTCTTTCATAACCAGCTCTTTCATGACCCCGAATTAGATTTTTTTAAATTAATTATAATTATAATAAATGTACATTCTTAATAAACATTATTAAATAGTTTGCTACTGATATTTCATTATGGAGAAGTCTGATCCCAAAAAACGAAAAAGGCCAGAAAAATTGGTAATTGAAGAAGCAGTTAGTGAAGTTTTAGAGAAAGGTCAGTCCATATACAAAACTGCATTTGTCTTAAATACGAGTATAGCGAGAGCATATTTAGCTAAAATAGTTGAAAAAGTAAAGGCTTAGGTAAATTATTTCATCGACACTGTCCTAATATAGGAAATAAATGTATTTTCACAAAAGATCAGTGGAATATGCTTGCGGATTATTTAAAGACTGCTTCAAAATGTGCTTATCAAGATATCAAGCTAAGGAACTGGCATTTGATTATGCCATGGCCAATGGCATGGTATCTGCCTAGATAAGTGGAAAGAAATTGAAAATGCGAGTGATGATTGGCTACAAAACTGTCGATAAAAATCCTTAATCGAAAATTGAAAATAAACTAAGAAAATTCCGTACTACAAGATGACCCGAATTCGTCTGATTCTATCATATTGGCTGAAGTAAAAAAAAAAGGTAGATTGAAGCAAAAAAAAGTCCAATACAAATAAAAATAGTGATCATTGTATGGAGCAATATTTAAAAAAAAAGATCTCACAATTTAAGTATGTTATTTTTAAGAAGATATTATTAATTTATTATTGAGTTTAATTTTCGTGATTTTTATTAATAAAAGAACTATCCGCCTCTAAAATATAAAAAAAATAGAATATAAATAAAATAATACAATATGATTGGTTTAAATAATATGAGATTGTTAGAATTATTTACTTTAAATGACTAATATAATTTAAAAAAACATTACTTTTTAATAAGAATTATTAAATTGTTTTTATTTAATAGTTAGTTTTATTTAATAGTTAGTTATTGTTATTATTTAGCATAATTTTCACTATTACATCTCATAATATAAGACTGTCTCTTTCATAACTTTTAGTGGCTCTTTCAATACCGAAATGTTATGAAAGAGCCAAATGACACATTTTTTTTAAATTAATATTTTATTGCTTTTTTATTGTATTTAAAGCTTATTTCGTATGAATTTATCTAGTTTAATAAATGAATAATAATTTGAGAGGAAAAAAACTTAATTTCTTTAATTAAAAGTATATTTTTTTTACTTCGTTTAGTAAACTGGCTCTTTCATGCCACCTCTCCCCTAATATTCATTCAGTATTCCTGTTCACACTCTGCCCCTGCTCTAATCTTAGAAATTGCTGAACTGACTACACTTTTATTTTCCGAGATCACATCATTGGGATCACCAAAGAAAGGGCAGAAATTGGCTTAAGTTCCTATCTTTCTTACCTTGTACATTTTAGTTCGTTAGTTACCACATATATTAATAGACGCGGCAAACGAACACTATAAAGTTAAAACATTCCACGTAGTATCACTTAAGCAAGTAGACGACTCGAATAAATAAAGTAACAAAGTTTCCCCTACAACGTCTCTGCGGAACTAATATTGACATAATTAATAACAAAGGGAACGCCAGCGAGCGAGATGGCCTTCAATCGTAACTAGTTTGAGATCTCAGTTCGTGTTCGTAAATGATTTTGTTATAATTTTGTAATTTATACTAGACTAATGTATGAATGAGTGATGATTGTTTCGATTATAATGAATTGGATTGATTTTATTGGTAGCTGGACCTAAGACGTATGGCCAGGGTGTTTCTTGTGTATGTTTATACAAGTATTACAAAGTCGGCTAAGTTCGAGTCGGACTCGCCCACCGAGGCTTCCGTACCAATTTAATGATTCATCATCGACGGGAAGGACAACTTATAAAAATTGGCCAACTTAAATTTATTTTAGGTCTTGACTACGGACGGACAAAGACAACATAGATTACAATATATGAATGAGAATGATTACAAAATGTGAATGAGAATGAAACCTATTATACAGAGTCATAAATGATCACGATCTTTAATTTTGGCTTAAGTAGACATAAGAGAAGTACGCTTTTATTCATCTTATACATACATGATATGATAACACATAATTTCCTCCAAATGGATGCGTAATGAAATTCACCATACTCGTGTACGAAATAGCGAAAAATATATCCTTACCAGCTGTTGCTGATGTAAAACGGCATGAAATCTTCAAAGCGGGGGGTAAGAGCTCGTTCATATAAATGTGCATTCTACTCAGATTTATTTTAATTTTTGTTTCTTTTTTGTTAGGTTGGTTTTGATTACTTGATGATTATACGTTGATGATATTACTATACATATATAAGTTTAGACGTTTTCAAAAAAAAAACAAAATAATAATAATAAAAAAAACTTGACAAAAAATCACATACGTGTTAATTGACTACAACAGTAGTCAATTAACACGTAAAGTAATAATTTCCACTCAACAGATTCATCTGAATAAGCTTTAAACGAAGATATATTTTTTCAAATGTATCTGTTTGTATACCTTTCGATTTACTCAACACGAGAGCCCTCTAGAAAGAAGGGTTGGGGCTCCCACGTTAAGTGTTCCTTTGCTAAATAAGGCGTAACTTATAGACTCGTGACTGCCTCTACACTTGCCATATTTCAGGAAAATATCAATCTTATACTGCATTGCCTTTTTAGATTTGAAATTCGTTGAAATATTATTTGTAGGGTGGAAATTAATGTTTGAGATAATGTGATTTATGTAAAATCATTTAGAAGTTTATAATAGTTTTTTGTGTAATGGTTAAGACGTTTTGTAATTGTAAAATGATAATATAAAAAAATCATTATTATTTGAGAACGTCGTACTGCAGCAGCACGAGCGTGCGACTGTAAGCACGACGATTGTGGGTTCGATTCCCACTCACGATAATAACTTTTATTTTTTTTCATTTTCCCGTCAAGGTAGTACTTTTATGAAAATTAATTATATACTCCAGTTGTGGCTTAACTATCTTTAAGAACAAAACGACTATGTTATGTTACGTTATAAAATTTTATATTGAATTACACTATATACTTACCTCACATTCCAGCATAATGTAAACCTATCATAATCTATAAACAAGCATTTTTATTAAAAGTTCAATTTATTGTCTATATTCTATAGATGAGAAAATGCATGAAACCGTTAAACTTTATTTTGATAGCAGCATCTTTTATTAGCACATTTAATAACCTATAGACGAAAAATAACTCATTTCCCAACGATTATATTTATACATTGAACAGTTTATAAATATTTTGTAATAAACATGTGTATGTGGGAAGTAACAAATGTGCTTTAAATTGAATTAATTAAGGAAGTTCAATATTAAGGTTCATTACATCTCAATATTGGCTGTCACCAATCATTAGAAACGTTATTCGAAATGACTCTCTTGATTGACTAAAATGTGACTAAATTGAATATTTTGAAGCAATAATAATTAATATTGTAAATAAGTTTTCAGTATATATTTTCTAAGACGGGAAATGAACGTAATTTGAATTATATTGATTTTTAGTAACATTAGTCCCAACTCCGAAACTATTGTTAGCAGATAGCAAAGAGTTTTGGATTCAAATATTATTATATAATACTTAGATTAAGTTGTGAGAATTGGGTTGGGTTTTTAGGACAAAATGAAATGTTAACTAGCTAAACGTCACCATCAGGGCTGTCGGTGGCTACGGATCCAGATTGAGGAACTTCATACAAGGACACAATATATGGCCCATACTATTCGGTTTTAGATCCAACAGCCAAGCGATAGTCTCTTAAGATGTTGGTTAAGGCTTTTCGCTACTAAACTGTAAACTGAAACTACTATCGACATAATGATAGTCTCATCGACATGACAATAATCCCGTGGGCTCCCTAGTTTAATTATTAATATAACTTTTGTAAATTTATAGTACACAATTTTTTTACAAGAATTTAAGGAATAATTTTACTTTCCATACTTTTTATTCAATTAACATATGAACTTCCGACGATTATTAAACATTTGAAAAGGAAAAAAAGATAACGAGCTACCTCCTCCACGTGATCAGCCCGGATTATGAGATACGTTACTTGAATACCAAATAAGTCGATGAAAGAACGAAAAAAACTTGCCCAAAATTATTACTGAACCAATCGGCGTACTGTCAACCCCTCAATAATACAGCTGAGATATTATATGAGGACATATACAGAGGGAATTTATGAAGATAGATAAAAACAATTGGCATTGTTACTACACGTAGTAATGAATCAGCGTCTGACTAGGACTAGCTTTTTTTTTCAACTTCACGCTTTATCCCGCTTATAGCAGGGTAGACTGAGATAGCCTAATGTTAAATTGAGTGACGGGATTCAACGCCGCACTTTTCCTCGATACCAGAGCGAAGAAAAGAAAAAATTAAATATCATTTCCTCGAACCCACAACCTCTCCTGTTTACAGTCACACGCTTGTGACCCTGCACTACGACTGGCCTCTAGGAGCAGTTTAAATGTTTAAAGCCACATGTACTTGTATAAAAATATTAAATATAATCAATATTTTTAAATGTCCACAATATGATTCTAGGCTTTCATTAAGCGTTCCAATATTATATTACAAACATAAAGTTTTTATCGTAAATATTACTTTAACAGCTGATATTTCAGTTTTAATAAATATATAGCGTAGCGTTTGGCGCTCTGTTCTCCCTGACTACCCCGCAAGGGATAAAGCGTGAAACTAAGTTAAGTTAAGTTAATAAATATATAATATTATCGTATGAGATATATTTCATGTTAAACGATCAATGATTTCTACGGTTAATGATTTCTACGTGATTGATGTGGTATAAATTTTTGTATCAGATATTGATGACATAACTTACTCGATTATAAATTTACTTAACTTTAACCTTGAACTTTTCGAGAAAAAGTGAAGTTATTTTAGAAATAGAACCGAAAGTGCTATCAGTATAATGTCCAACAAATAAATAAACAATATAAAATACTAATACTTTATAAAACCAGCTTCAAAAGTAGTTATCCTGTTCAAAATAAGAAAGAAGACGTGATTTGAAAATGGCAGTGGAAAAATCGTACAAAATTTCATCTAATGGGGTCTAGCCAAATTGATTTTAAAGTAGGTATGGCTGTTTGGCGAATTTCCAATGAGATCGTGTTCCTGAGGTTATGAAAATGTGTTTTAAATAAACTAAAGATTTGATCTTTGGTACGAGATAAGAAAGGTTTTAAATTTATTGGAATTCTTTTAAATTATATAATTCTTACATTTTATAAAAATAATATAATTTAAATATATTTAACTAGGATACTACTATAATATATTTAACTAGGATATCGTAAGGTCTTTTTGTTTTGATTATCTTTTTACAATATAGTAAAAAATACTGGAGTTGTAGACTAAAATAAATACATATTAAGCAATATAGAATAATTAACAAGCATTATCACCATCTTTACGTATTTTATGATATTGTATGTACTTTTACTGAAATTGTGTACATTATTTGTGTTACAAATAGTAAAAGTAAAATACAGTACGCTTAACAAATTAAAATAAATCAGATTTAATCAAGCTATATCCCTCACAAAGCAAGGTTGGCAGAGTGAACATAGTGTTGAGACACTCCCGTACCCCACTGTCCGCCGAATTCTGAAGGTATTGCGTGTTGAATGGCGGAACTCAATGCCGCGCTTTTCCAAGATACCATAACATAAATTTTTATAAATATTTCATTTCCTTGAGTGGGAATCTAATCCTCAACCAGTCACGTTTACACACACTCATTGAACACACACTCAGTGAACACACACTTAGTCAACCTGCGCCACGACTGGCCTTACTAACCTAGTATTGAGACGAGAGTCTACCTGCTTTTTTTATTCCAACCATCTATCTTATAAATATCTCTACATAATCTTGAGATACGTACTCTTGATTTATGGACATACAGAAAGTAAACTATAAGGATTTCGTATTTCTAATTTTAAGTACGAAATCTAATCATTCCTTCGAGTGGGTTACAGGTGACTGGACAAGGACGATGCGCCACGACGCGCGCTTAAATAAAGAAATTTATCCATAATATAACATTTTATTTATGATATTAGCATTGGGTTATGCTGATGTACCTTATTTATATATGCTATTGTTAACGTCATTCAAGTCAGGTGTGTATATTAATTCTATTGTAGATTTTATCTACAATAGAATTAATCCGTCAACATCTATTGAAAGGTCATTCTATATATTTAGACTCAAAAACCCTTTTAGGAAGCAGCTCGTGGGAATTCTCAGCGGAATTAGTTTTGATAAACATCTCTCCATTCGAATACCTGCCTCTCTGAGTTAATTTTGTTGCCTTTACTAAAGTTAGTAAGGTAAATATCAGAAATTATGCGATGTTATTACAAACTTCTCCTATATTAAGTAGGTACATAAATATTATTGCTTTGAAACTAAAACTATATGTTTTAGCGGAGTAATTAACTTGAAATATCGATACAAGTGGTTTTTCATACTTTAACTTAATTAATAATATACTTGTACTGAGACCATCGCGGCGCAGTGGAACAATGTCTGGATGTCAAAGTGATGATTGTGGATCCATTTTTTATGGAGTTATATTCATAACTAAATATTTTCGTTTCTCTGACCTGGTTAGATGTAGCGTGGCGACTACTAAAGCAATATGGCTGTTTAAGTTAAAAGTTCTATCACGAATATTTGTATGCCGCAATTCACCTTATTTGCGTTAACATTATGATCCTAACTCTATACTCTTCAAGGTTGCTGCTATATTCCACCTTTCTACGTGCTGTAGTTTCGATTGTGCGTTACTTCTCAGGATTACATTATTATGAAAAAAAAATTATTGCTTTCGCTCCATTGAAAAAGGTTTGGCTTTGATTTAATTATACCTACCATATATATACAACTACATACATATATACACAAACACATGCATCTCCTATATTTGAATCTGTTATATCTTTCAACTCTTTATTACTGAGTCACATAAGAGATATCACAATACATACGAGTAGCCTCAATTCACAACCTCAGAGTTAAGATGTAACTATGTATATATGTTTGTAGCACACTAATGAGGCTACACACCTGTAACCTTGTTCAGTGACAATCTTGAAATTTAATTTGTATATATACGAGTATATATATATTCAAGGTCAAAAGTTTGTGACTATAAATGGTTGTGAGTGCAATTTCCACTCTATGAAATTAAATATTTATTAAATAAATATTAATTTGGTGTCGAGGCAAAGCATAAAGTATAGTATTGAGTTCCGCCTCTCAACATACAATGTTTTCAGAAAGCGGATGAAAATAAGGAAAAGAAAGTTTTAGCACTAGATTTCCTCTGTCTATCTTGCTGTAGCATACAGCATAAATATATCCGTTTGCTGCCTTCTTTTTGTTTATGATCTCTAACCAAAAAAAAAAAGTAAAGTTAATATACAGTCATCCGTTACTAAATAGAATAAGTTCTAGAATCAGAAGAAAACTTTGTATAATTATTTCGAACTCGCTTTTGAAAATTATACTTCCGTTATTAATTGTAACATATTATTAAGTACCATTTACTATTGACTAGTTAAGCGGTTAATTGCAAGCGACATATGTATGTATATTGTATATACTATCATGTATTGCTATGTGGTTTCTTTCCTTTAATTGAGAATCCTTTACTACTCAGGGTATTTATTTTTAATTTTTTTAACATTCTTAAAGTGTTCTTCCACACTTAGGATTTACTAAATTAGTATTTATCTATCTTTCAGTTTCACGCTATTACTGTATAATTTGGTGGCCAAAGGCAGCCTAGTATTAAGGCACTCTTATCTCTGCTTTTCACTAGAATTTGAGCCTGAATTTTGAGTAATGAAATTCATCTATGAGTTTTCATTAATAAATTATTCACTCAAGTGGGAATCGACCTCATGACCATAGCACTTACAATCAGAATACTTCACTGCTCAATAATACCCAGAATTATTCTAAAATATATTTATGGTGCACATCCTTTATTGTATTCACATATATATATACATATATAAGTATTTTTTAAATCCCTCGTTAGAAACGTTTCACAAAATTGTTTACTTCCGCTCTCGCATAATTGACAAGATTTTCTATTAAATTTTGAACGGTATGACAATAATTAAGAAGATTCCTCTCAAAGCTCGCTCACCAAATAAGTAAAATTTAGCCCAAAACAATAACAGTGAATGATGAAGGAATTATTAACTGATTTCCGAAAATATTTCTAATAATAAATTAATACAATTTTACCTTACTTATAGAAATTATATTTTAAATGAGAAGACTTTGTGGACAGCTTCTGCGGTTTTTATAAAACTTAACAAAAGAATATTTTGCAAAGCCTTCTGAATAATGAGATTTGTTCCTCGCAAACATAGGTTTAAATTTTTTTATATTAACAAATTATATTACCTATTAGTTTCTTGCCGGCTCTTCTCAGCAGAACTGCCTTCCAAACCGGTGGTAGCTTTTTTTTTGTTTATATGTTCATTGCACGATTCAAAAGTGCTTATAAGAGTTTATTTGAATAAAGAATTACCAATTAAAAATCTACTATTCTATGAATAATTTTATAAACTCTTTAAGACTAGCGATCCGCCCGCGGCTTTAACTGCTTGAACTACAGCTTATTTCGTGTTCTAATAACATTATAATTTTAAAGACAATATCTATACATTCAAATCTGAACATACTATCTGAGCGGACAAAAATTTAATTAATCTATATTTCGGGTGGGTCTCTTACATTAATAAATAAATGCCCTCAATAAAGATTTTCTTATATATCCTTCCTGTACAGACAGCGAACATTTATAATTTTATTATACATAAAGCTTACGCGAAATGTCACTGGTACACATATTTTTTTACTAATTTAAATTCTTTTAAATAGTTAAACTTTTTTTCATAATTAGGTGCAACAAGATTAAATTTTCTACGAGGTTAGCCTCGTAGAAAATTACTGTTCTAGAATTTTCACTTATTTCGAAGTCTATATTAGGGTGACCTTTAGCGTAATCAAACCGAGAAGAACATGTCAAAGTAATTCCTACAACCGTCCCACACAGTAGGCAATGTTTGTTATATATACACGAATTAAACCATTTCTGATTTCTCATGTCACATTAGGTGGTATTTTACACAAATTTCTCTTAATATCAACATTTACATATTTAATACAATAAAATACCTATTGAAGCTTGAGAGAGAGAGAGCTTAACCTAGGTTAAGAAATAAAAAAGAAATGGTAACTGATTCAGAAAAGATTTTAAAGTCCAGTACCTAGCAGCCGAGAAAAAGGTGCTGATAATATCTTTATACTATTTATGATGCCAGGAAAGTTTTGTATTAATAATATAAGTAAACGTAAACTCGTCGAGTATCTTTCAAATTAAAAATATCCTGCCTGCAGGAGCACCGTTGCTCAGAAAAGGTGTAGGTTCGAATTCCAATAAATAGATGTTTATATAGAGGCCAGTCGTGGCACCGGGGCCCAAACGTGTGAATGTAAACACGATTGTGGACAGTTTATGGGTCCGTATCCCCGATCGAAGAAATTAATTTTCCATTCTAATTATTCAATTTTTTCTGGTGTCGAGGCAAAGCGCAGCGTTCAGATCCGCCACTCAACACGAAAAGAAACAGTATCTTAACTCATGGTTCCCTACCCTGCTATATGCACTATATACAGCGTGAAGCTGAAACAAAAATTGTTTGTACATACATATGCTAATATAGCTTCTTGAAGATACTATGATAGAAATATACATTGAATTATACGTTATCCCGACAATGCAATAATAGGATTTGCCGATACGTGTTTACTTTGGAAACGATTACAAAAGAATCCTTTTATACTGGCGCAAAGTTTTTCAATAATAATGTTATACGGATTACTTTAATAGCACATAGAAGTTGTGATGATTAATTTACTTACTACTTATTTATTTACTTCGAAAATTTTCCAAAATTTGTCATAATATTTAAAAAAGAAGAACTTACGTACCCTATGTAGTTAAGACATTCTCCTTTTTTATTTTTAGAGTGACTGCAATGTAGGTTTTTAAACATAAATTGATAGTCGTTAAGCCTCGTCACTAGCTGATATACAAACTTAATTATGTATTATATGATAAGCTGAATACTGAATGGAGTATAAATTATTTGTGCCAAATTTCATCAAAATTCCTATTCCGTTTTCTCATGCTACAATAACAAAAGTTTTTAACATATTAAAGTGTTATTCCACACTTAGGAAAGAAAAATACTTATTTAGAAAAGTATAAAAATTAATAACAATTATTTATTTTTAAACTATAATAGTTTTTTTTAAACTATTATATTATTATGAAATTAAAAAATATTTTGTAACATTTTTTCAACTTCGGTCTGCATTCCGTATATATCAGGATAGGCATGGGATCCTGGAAACCTACTGTTAAGACACTCTATTTCCATTAAGATAAAACATTGTGTGTTGAGCAACGAAAAATCAACGCGCAGCGTTGATTTGCTTTGTTTCCCCAGCGGGGAATGAAAATTTAAAAAAAAACTTTCTCGAGTCGGAAACAAACTCACAACCTGTCGCTTTTACAGTCGCACGCTGGTGCCTCCGCGCCACCACTGGTAAGTGAGAAGGCCTCGTAGTTTATATAGATGTTTTAAAAAATATATATTTTAATTTTCTACAGTCTTATAAAATAATGTACTAGAATTTTTACTGCTCCTATTGAAGACATACATTTGTATATAGTAAAAACTACAGACAGGTATGTTTTTTCTACATGTAATATAAAATAAATAGCTCAATTACACTTGCAGTCCCACGTTAAGAATAGAATAGAGTGAACAGTAATAGGTATAATTTTATATATACATATAAACAAACAACCTTCCGTCCTCTTGTATAACAAAAGACCTCTCATACAAAGTAAGTATACACCTAAACATAAAACGAAAAATGTGTACCGAATTTTCGCCTTAATAACTAAAAACTTACGGATTATAATACTATAAAACAAAGAAAGGAAACAGAAACATTAACACGACTCGAATTAATTTGTCAGCGAGTCCGTTTGCTTTGGAAATTTCGGACTCTAGAAAATCAAGGCAAGATTAAAAATAAAATATTCATAAGTTATTTCAACGTTCATAAAGTAATCAAACTGTCACTGTGATCTAGCACGCGGCTCTTTGCGTTTTGATAAGTTAAGTGCGACATTTGGAGACTATAAATAATATAACGTTTTAGATGCGGGGGATTGGCCAATTTGATTTTATTAATATTGAAATGCTTTTTGAAATAAATAATTTTCTTGTGAAAGTAAATTTTGTTTTAAATATTATAGCAATTTTTTAAAATTTGCTAGCTAAATTATTTATACTTACATATTATATTAGTTTATTGGACTTTATTTTTTCTGTGAAAAAAAAACATAATTTAAAAATAAGCGGCACGTTTCCTTATTCTTATAGGATGTCCAGTCACTTATAGGTAACTAAAGTACTTTATGTTAAATCAAAACTAAAATTATTCAACAATTCTAGAATTCTGTTTTTTTGTTCATTAAAATATTTGTACAAAGACCTCGTTGATATTTCAGCATAAATATTGAAAACTTAAAATATCACTTTCAAATCTATTCGAGAATCAAAATTAGGCAAAGATATTAATTCAAAGAGAGATCTCTTAGTACAAGAACAAAAGGTCTTATCTGTATGGCAAAGAGCTTCGAATCAACTTTGGAAGATCGTGGCATAATTTTACAGAGTGCTTGTATTCATTATAAATCGTGAAGTCTTCTTACAGATTCCACTGTCAGATTTCCAACAATTGTTGTTATTTTGTGATGATTATATTTTGAGATGCTAATAATAATCACTTATTTGTGGCAAATTGACTGTTATAGCGCAGTGATGGAAACCTTATTTTTTCAGCTTCACGCTGTATGAGGCATGTAGCAGGGTAAGCCCAAGGAGTCTATTGTCAACACAATCCGCTCCCCACCTTCCGCTGAATTCTGGAGGCATTGCATGTTGAGTGTTAGTGTTACTTCTTGCAAGCAGTCTTATCGCAAGTGAACATACATAGTTATTATTTCTCTCTCCTAAATTTTTAATAACATTTAAAAAAACGTTAAAAATAGTATAAACAATAAACAACAAATAAACATACAAAACCCACTATCACATGAACTCATCTAAAAATACCAACAACACCTCCTCATACCACACTAAACAAGCCAGTGGCTTCCATCTAACGCGGTTTCGTTTCCGCGCGGTAATAGAACCAACACTACGCTACTCGACACAATGGTTGTGTTATGAATACGTAACGAGAAATTAGCTGGTACTGTAACCACGTTAAGGGTGGATTCCGCTGTAGACTGCGGGTAGATTGTTTATAGATTCTTATTAATTATTTGGGAAGCTATTCTTAGGCCTTTGGTTATTTATTAAATTAATTTTGGTTTTTCATAATCGCTGGTATTGTAAATTCGTTAAAGTTGAGTTTCACAATATAGTTTGGGTTGTGTATAGATGCTTATTAATTATTTAGAAAGCAATTGATAGGTATTTTATTGTTTATTTAATTAATTAATAAATATGATTCACAAACTTTGACTTTTTGAGTTATCTAATGGTTAATCACTGTAGACTTGTAAATAAATGATTGTCGGTTCTATCCTCAGTCGGTGACGTCAGACAACAAAGTGTCTTGACAGTAGATTCTCTTTCCCTCTTCTGCTATATACAGCATGCATGTGCACCGTGAAGCTGAAATAAAACCGATTACTTTGGCAATAGTATTCAATATGGGGGAATAAGAGAGGCAATAATTAATATTAATAATAAATTAATAAATAATTTCCACCCAAAATGGAACCAAAACATTTTTTTTGTTCATTTTGTTATATTAAATTTACTATAATATTATGTTATAATATTTTAATAACATAACGGATAAACTGTTTTCAGTTTATCCGTTAAACGAGGATGATGAGTACCTTAATATCAAAAAAAAAAAAATTTTTACAATTTCAATAAATAAAAATCACTTTTAGCACTTCTGAGATTTTGAATAGTCGATCTAACAATAATGTGTGCTTCAATACAGAAAGAAATCGTATGTCAACGCGAATAAAATATAGGTAGGCGGGTCTATTGTTGACGNCAAAGTGTCTTGACAGTAGATTCTCTTTCCCTCTTCTGCTATATACAGCATGCATGTGCACCGTGAAGCTGAAATAAAACCGATTACTTTGGCAATAGTATTCAATATGGGGGAATAAGAGAGGCAATAATTAATATTAATAATAAATTAATAAATAATTTCCACCCAAAATGGAACCAAAACATTTTTTTTGTTCATTTTGTTATATTAAATTTACTATAATATTATGTTATAATATTTTAATAACATAACGGATAAACTGTTTTCAGTTTATCCGTTAAACGAGGATGAGGTTATTATCGACTATAGGAATGTTATGTAATCTCAAGGTAATGGCACAGTGCAGCTTGTGCTACACCACTACGTTTACATTAAAGTTGTCGTACAATATTATAAATATCCTAGTGTAATTATTATCAATATATTATTTTTTAGCTTCACGCTGTATCGCGCACATAGGAACACATTGGCCCATAGTATCAGTCGAGGCAGTCGGAACCTGGGAACCTACTGTTAAAACACTCCTACTCTTAAGATTATTTTTGTTATTACAATTTTTCATACATTGTTTATTTTAATACATTTGAGATAATTATTAATTAAGTATATGTAGAATAGATTTTTAGAACAGATAACCTTGGTTTATTTCCTAAAAGTTTTGAAAGTGGGATATTTGATTCGGGACATGTTGTTAATGTAATAATATTATTTAATAAAATGTTGTACCTTAATATCAAAAAAAAAAATTTTTTACAATTTCAATAAATAAAAATCACTTTTAGCACTTTTGAGATTTTGAATAGTCGATCTAACAATAATGTGTGCTTCAATACAGAAAGAAATCGTGTGTCAACGCGAATAAAATATAGGTAGGCGGGTCTATTGTTGACGATAAATTACGGCCTACTATTTATGCTCTCGATAAATTATATCCTTTATTCGTGGTTTTTATTAGATTACTGTTTTCGTGGGGAGGAAGGATTTCGAGTGGCCAAGTTTCATGATTGTTTTTGGCGTTCCGTACCCAAAGGGTAACATATAATATTACTAAAACTTTGCTGTCTGTACGCTTGTCTGGTATGTTTGTCAACCTGTCACCATGCTCTATCTCATGAATAATGTGATATTGAGACAGTTGAAGTTTTCACAAATGATGTATTTCTGTTGTCGCTATAATAACAAATATTTAAAAAGCAAGGGAAGACAAGTGTGATTTTTTTCTGTTTTTTTTTATAATGGTACGTAATCGTACGTGGGGGAGACCGACTCGCACTTGACCGGTTTGTATTTCCATCCTAACGCATTTCTTACATGGTTCGGGATAAGAAAGAAAAAAAATAGTAATAAGTCACGTCTTATTACCTGTCACAACGGAAGCTAACGATACGCTTTGTTGTATCAGACTGAGCCAAAGAGCATGTATGTGTAAATTTAAAGGTTATATTAGTAATTTAACTTGATAGAGTTAACTGTGTTTTTTTATTGAAATAGCCTTGGGATTATTCCTGTTCCTTTAGTTGATTGACTAAAAAAATACTAAATAAGAAGAAATAGTAATATAAAGATATTTAAAAAGTTGAGGTCATCTTGCCGCAGGGGCGCCAGGGTGTGACTGTAACGTGATGGTTGTGGGCACGATTCCCACTCACAGGGAGTTAATTATTATTTCTTATTTTCATCCGTCCCTCACCACGCAATGCTCCCGAATAATTAAGCAGAAAGTTGGGAACGAAGTGTCTTAAAACTAAGTTCCCTCTGAATACCCTGCTATATGAGGGATGCAGCGTAAAATTTTAAAATATTTATTGTACTACTAAATTTCACACAATAATATTGTAAAAATTGTCTAAAAAGATTGCTTCTCGTCATTATATTTTAAAAACTATTGACCTAATACCCTACCTACCTATTCAATAAATAAATTGATGTGAAATGAAGATATATGCAAAAATTCCTCGTGGTGCTTCGAGGTGAGTCGCGGCGCAGTGTACACAAGCATGGGACTGTAAGCGCGACAGGTTGTGAGTTCGACTTCTATATGGGGAAAAGAAATATTTAATATTTTCATTTCTTGAGTTTCATTTCTTGAGTTGAGGCGTTAAGTTTCGCCATTTAGCACCGCAATGCCTGGAAAATTCTGCGGAAAATAGGGAACAGAGTGTCTTAACACTAGGTTCCCTCTACCTACTCTTCTACAAGTGGGATACAGCGTGAAGATTAATTTTTAGTTCTATTTGAACGTTCAGTTTCCGTAACTCATTTAAGAGCATTGTGTGTTCTACGCGAAAAATAAATTTAAACTAACGGATAAGCGTTATAAGAAACGAGACAAATAGTTTAGGCTAGTAACAAGGTATTTAAGTAGGAATTACGATACAACCATCGTGAGGCCTCAGTAAATAACATCTATCTGGCTTCCACGTCTGCCAAATTACTTAGCAAAAACTACAGACTCCTTAAATAAACGTCGAGCTTGGTCGTGGTTTACTCTTATGTACGCACGTATGTACGAGTATAACACCTTGTATGGTTAATTATTATTGTTTTTTTATAACTTTAGTATACCTAATCATCTTTATATTTCATGAGAAATAAGAAATAATAATTATTTTTTATCATTTTTAAGTATTATATTTTTATCATTTTTAAAGTATTATTACTATTATTCCGCATTTAGGAAAGAAAAATATTTTTTTAGGAACGTTATTTTAACGTAGCAGGATTTGGACGCGCGCCTCTTGGAAACCGTCCAAGCGGTCTGACCATTAAATTATACGACAACTTTGTCAGTGTGAAATAAATAAACAACAATTATCTACTGTAAAGACTTTAATTATAGTGATGGGTGCATATATTTCCCTATAAAAACATTGGACAAAAAATAAAGAAAACCAGCTTCATGTTGTATTCCGTATACAGCAGGGTAAGCAGAAGAGTCTAGTGTTAAGACTGACCGTTCCCCAATTTTGACGGCATTCAACGCCGGGCTTATTACCAGAGCGAAGAAATGAAAAAAATAAGATATACTAACTCATTACCTCGAGTGGGGATCGAACCCACAACCGTCACACTCTTGTACCCCTGCGCCATGAGGGCCTCATATTGAACATGTAATATAAATTATAATAAACAGCCTCATTTCGTTGAAATATACAGAGCCGCAACACTATTAGCGCTACTCGATGAATAATTTTATGAATTTATTCTCTTTTCGTCGACTCGCACTTTATCAAATTCTTATTCAATCCTACAGACGTGCTCCTCAATAGAACTACTAACTGGATTGGGGTAATTCTCTAAGACCGATATTTTATTTCTGAAGACAACAGGGAATAAGATACTTTACATAATGTTCGCTCTGAGTTTTATAATTTATTATAAATTTAGTTCTTTTATATCTTGTAAATTTACATGGAATATTTTGTTGTAGGTAAGTTGTTTTTGAAAAAGTAAAGTAAAAGTAAAAAGTAAAGTAAAATACTCTTTATTGTACACCGAATAATTAATTACAAAACTGTTTATAATGATACATAAAAAGCACAATAGGCGGCCTTATTGCTAAGCCAGCAATCTTTTCCAGGCAACCTTTGGATAGAGGAGAGCATAAAATTAAATTAGGAGGGGTGTACTAAATAATTGTACCTAAGTAAATAAAAATATACGAATTGACAAATATATACAGGTATACATACATACATAAAATACATAGATACATTTACACATACAACATACATAAATACATACATACATAATAAGATTTTATGGGAATAGTAAACGTATTAATTAAATTTGTCAATTATACTTGAGATTTTCAAAGTATTAAATGTTGAAAGTAAATTTTATTAAAATATAAGTGACATATAATTAATTATTTTATGTTATATGTAACCATGAGGCCAGTCGTGGCGCAGCGGCACAAAGTGTGACTGTAAAACCGACTGGTTGTGGGTTGTGGTGAAATATTTACTTAAATTTATATTTCCATTTTTTCGCTCTGGTGTCTGGTGTCTGTGAGTTCTGCCACTCAACACGCAATGCCTCCAGAATTCGGCAGAAAGTGGGGAACGGAGTGTCTTAACACTCTCCCTACCCTGCTGTGTGCGGGATACAGCGTGAAGCTGATTTATTTATTTTATTTATGTAACAATTAAATGTCAAGGTTACCTTAAATTACTCTACAGGAATAGCATTATATAATATGCAATATGCATAATATCTAAACATAGCGAAATATTGTATTTCTTTATATGTATGTGTTCAAATAAGTNTAATACTAGGTTCCCTCTCCCTACCCTGCTGTGTGCGGGATACAGCGTGAAGTTGATTTATTTATTTTATTTATGTAACAATTAAATGTCAAGGTTACCTTAAATTACTCTACAGGAATAGCATTATATAATATGCAATATGCATAATATCTAAACATAGCGAAATATTGTATTTCTTTATATGTATGTGTTCAAATAAGTATAAAAACCTATTTTTTTAGGTTCACGCAGGATTCCGCACATAGCAGGGCAGGCAGAGCGAGAATAGGAACCTAGTGTTGAGCCTACCTCCATTCCGTTCTCCATTCAGATATTTCCGTCCCCCACTTACCTTCGAATTCTCAAGGCATTGCGTGTTGAGTGGCGAAACTTAACGCCTCGCTATGCCTGGTTACCAGAGCGAAGAACTGAAAATATTAAATATTGAATTCCTTTGAGTGGGAATGGAACCCACAACTGTCCCGTTTACACTCGCAAGCTTGTTTCCCTGCGGCACAACCAAAATATCAAAAGATAATCAAAAATATCATCCTGACGATTGAAATTTTAATTATAATTTTCATACGAACACTTCGCCCTTGCTCGATTCAAATGAAATAATTCATTTGAACATCTAATCTATCAAAGTGCTGAGGTACTCATATTGTTCTCTTGTAATCTACATAATATTGCGATTGGATAAAAAAAGTCACATTATGCTTGCTCATTTTCCTTATCCACACAAAAGGGAGAGATGAAACACCCCGAGGTATTGAATGGAAAATTAATATAAAGAGCAAGTAGGAATTTTGCTTTTAGGAAAATTGCTGTCATTGTAATAGTATGCGAATCAGTGTGCAACAGTGTGTACCATTGTCAGAAATGGACCAAAAAATGAGACCACACAAGAAGCAATAAAAGCAGCTTTCAAATAAAAAAATCATCAAATTAGGTTCACCCAGTCAAAAGTTCTGAGGTAACAAACATAAAAAAATACAGTCGAATTGAGAACCTCCTTTTCTATAGAAGTCGGTTAAAAATTAAATAAACGAAAACTTTATAAGATCAGGATGAGGGTCAGTCGTGGCGCAGGGGCACAAAGTGTGAATGTATAACCGACTGGTTGTGGGTTCGATCCCCACTCGAAGAGATGAAATATTTATTTAAATTTACATTTCCATTTCTTCGCTCTGGTGTCGAGGCAAAACGCGACGTTGAGTTCTGAAACTCCACACGTAATGCCTTCAAAATTCGGCAGAAAGTGGAGAACGGAGTTTCTTAACAGTAGGTTCCCTCTGCCTACCCCGCTATGTGCGGGATACAACGTGAAGCTGATTTATTTATTTATATTATTTATAAGATCATTTTGTTGTTCGTCTGTCTGCCAGTCAGCTTTTCTGTCATTAATTTATTTTTCAAGACTACCTCGAGGGATCAAGCTGAAATTAATGTAAAGTACAAGATAGAAACACTCGCAGGTTATATATATAGGTTTGACTATAAACCCAACTTTAACTATAAAATTACATTGAATATTTATATATCAGTTATTTTACTATCTAGCGTTTGTATTAGCAATAAAGGCATAATATTGAATATTAAGCTTTATTTGAAATGTATACCGCAGGTTAATTAGTATGGGAATATTCATGATGGAAATGTTTGATTTGCTTAAAAGTAATTGATATTTTATGAGTTTAATCCCGTAATAGTTTAATTAAAGTTAACAAATATGAACTAATAATATATGTATGTTTAATAAAATAAATAACCATTTAAAAGAAATCGTTTTCCGATTATAATATTGATTGATTGAAATACATTTTTTTCAGCTTCATGCTTTATCCTATTCCTACTATCCTACATACTGCCTCTGATCTGATCATGATCTAATCTGAATATTCTGTGTTGAGAGGCGCAACTTAACGCCGCACTTAACACTAACATAATTTTGTCATAGAAATAATAACTTGACTAACTTTGTGTTGGTAATAACTGCTGGAGGTATATTTACAGCCAATTAATACGTCCGTTATAACAGGATGTTTACAAATTCAATCCTTGTATCATTATTTCTATAAGCGACGAAAGTAAAATATAAGTCTAAAGTAACACATTATCAGGAAAAATCTTGTGTTTTGATAAATAAATCTAAGGTGCTCCGTCGTTAAAAGTTCCCTTCAAAATTGCAATTGCCGCGTCTATTTTTTCTCCCCATAAAAGAAAATACGAGTAAATGCGATGTAAATGCATTTCCATTAAATCTCAGAGGAAAATAAAATGTATCCTTAAGCGGCTCACAAAGGAAAGTTTTCGTTTGACGTGAATTCTTTCACTGACGTGTGATTGACTTCACGCCCCTTCACCGCGGTTACGCGCATCTTTATTTATGTGGATAATAAAACTGAGCTTATAGAGAGACTAGGAAATAGAGTGTAAGTAAATAGAGATACTGTGGTTCAATAGAGATTGTTTGGAGATGCTTCTCTTCTGAGATAACTGTTGTAACTCATCGCTGTCTATTATTGAGGATTTATGAAAAAAAAATATTATTTGGACCATTTCTTAATATAATAGACCCCAAAAGATTTATTTTTAAAATTTGGTCTGTTTTTCTGTGCGTTTGTTCAGGTTCACGCTAATCTCAGAAACGTCTAAACTGATTGAAGTAAAGAATGCAGTTCTCAGTTATATTTTATCAAACTTATTTTAATATTTAGTTATTTTATTTCAATCGATATATAAATTAAAACGTTATTTCTTAACTAATTTATAAAAAGAAATAAATAGAAAAGAAGATTTTTTAATTATAAATTAATATAATGAGATATAATAGATAAAGAAATTTATCTTATTCCTTACAAGTATTAATATTCAATTTATATTGGAAAGAATTTTCTTTCGAACATAGCGGGTCTTTAAATAATGAGGATACAATGAGCGGTCTCAATTGTTCGGGACAAAGTTTGTTGTTTAATAAAACTTGTTCAAAATTCTTCCATACTTAACAACATATTTTTATTGATCAGTTCATTCGAAATATTTTATAATCACTACTTTATGAACTTTATGAACAATTTTATTTAATTTCTTTTTCTTTTT
>JAAIXJ010000498.1:0-158558 GCA_013403705.1 Heliconius hermathena | reverse complement strand
AGTGTGGAATAACACTTTAAAAATGTTTAAAAATATAAAAATGTATTTTACGGAAAATATTTAAATGATATAAAAAAAACTTTACGCCATAATGGCTTATTTGGACAGCATGTGACTCTACACGCGATGGTTTCGGGTTCGATTTTACTCGGAAAAGCGTTATATAAATTATTATTTATACGAGTATATATTAATATAAGTAAAAATAATAACTATTTACAATTCCCTAGTTGGTACGGCATGGCGTTGG
This sequence comes from Heliconius hermathena, assembly GCA_013403705.1. NCBI lineage: Eukaryota > Metazoa > Arthropoda > Insecta > Lepidoptera > Nymphalidae > Heliconius > Heliconius hermathena. Next base: position 158,308 of record JAAIXJ010000498.1, on the reverse strand, counting down.
TTTCCAATACTCAGTGCCCAGCTTAAATTGGACGGGAAGTTTTTATTTTTTCTTTGTGTAATTATTTATGTTCACTAAGAAATAATGTTAGATTTACAAAGAATAATTTTTAAAAGATAATATAAAGATACGTGGCGTTCGCGTGAATGTAACGCGATGGTTGCGGGTTCGATCCTCAGTCGGGGGCATAAGTTATTATTTATTAATATTTCAATATCTTTGCTCTGGCACCAAGGCAAAACTCCGGCGTTGAATTCCGCAACTCAACACGCAATGCTTGAAAATTTCGGCGGAGTGTGGGGAACGGTGTGTCTTAACAATTTAACAATAGGTTCCCTCTGCCTGCCGTGCTATATGCGGGATACAGCGTGAACGTGATAAAAAAAATTGTAAAGCTAATTAAAAGTTTTTAGATACTATTCTCGTATTAAAACTTGTTATAATAATGACTATGAAAAACGTATGAGATCATTTGGGCTGTTCTGCAAGTAATATATTATGGATACCACGCGCCAGGGTCAGTGATCCAACTAATCCAACCCCTGAAGCCCTAGTTAATACACCATTTTGAATAAATAATTTTGAATCAAAACACGATAACTCGCGTTCTAAAATATGCATAAAGACAGTAACTGATGCTGGGGGTTGCTTTAAATTGACTACGAAACAAGAAGAAATTAAATAAATCTTGTAGATGATCTAATATTTAGTAATCAACGCAGTGTCTTAATATGGCATGTCCTTTAATTATGTCGGATATTTAATATTATATTTTTTTATTATAATATATTTTTTTATAATCACATTAAAATATATATATATATATATATATATATATATATATATATATATATATATATATATATATATATATATATATATATATATATATATATATATATATATATATATATATATATATATATATATATATATATATATATATATATATATATATATATATATATATATATATATATATATATATATATATATATATATATATATATATATATATATATATATATATATATATATATATATATATATATATATATATATATATATATATATATATATATATATATATATATATATATATATATATATATATATATATATATATATATATATATATATATATATATATATATATANAAAAATACAATGCGTGAAACGTTAAAATCCAATTTGGATCGCTTAAAACTCAAGCGTCAATGTAACTTCCATATCATATTATACACGTAATAGTGCCGTTATACGTTCAACGTTGTATGCCGTTGTGAGAATAACATTATCAAGTTCAACATTCACGCAATAGCAGTCAAACGGACAGCTCGTTTTTTTTAAATTTTGATTCAACTAAAAATAATTTAAAATGTCTATTATACCGCTAAATAATCCAGTAGTGCAGTCTTATATACTATATTCCGCCATTTTGGCTCTAAAGTTGCTTTCGTTGTCTACTCTAACGGCAATTGTGAGGTTATCGCGTGGTGTCTTCGCAAATCCAGAGGACGCTAAAGGTCTAAGAGGCAAAGTGAAGCTCGATGATCCGGCAGTTGAGCGAACCCGTCGGGCCCATCTCAACGACCTGGAGAACATTCCTGCTTTCTGGATACTTGGAGCGCTGTACGTGACCACAGGCCCGGCGGCGGCATGGGCCACACTCCTGTTCAGAGTATACACTGTCAGCCGTATCGTTCACACCATTGTATATGCGATAGTTCCGTTGCCACAGCCGGCGCGCGCTCTGGCGTATCTGGTTCCGTATGTTATTAAATGGTATATGGGTGTTCAAGTTGTGTTGTACTATATTACTGCCTTGTAGTGTATTGTTTTTTTTTATAAAATTTTAATATAAATTATGGAATTTAAAATATTCAAACGTATCAAATAAAGGTTTTATACTGGTTAATTTTGTTTCATTTAAATGTTCTATTATATATTTTATAACATGTATTTATGATTGTGTAAAATAAAAATTAAATAAATACATATAATTTAAAGGCAAAATCAACGAACGTGACTTACAACTTAGCTGTGGTTAGCGTTAAATTGTATTTAAAATGAGTATCTGCACTTTGCACCGTACTATTGTCTACATACATACATTATCCATACATATCTGTATACTCTGTCAGTGTAGATGTTACATCAGTTGAAGATTGTCTATTACATTGTATTCACGTGTCTTTAGTTATTTTTTTTATATTTAACAAATTTACCAATAAACATGGTGCCTGTGACATTTATCGAACCATCTGTACGTTCGTATATAGTTTATTCAGGTATTTTAGGTGTGAAAGTCCTATGCATGTCAGTTCTGACAGCCAGAAAGCGATACGAAAAGAAAGTCTTTGCAAACGAAGAGGATGCCAAATCGGCTAAAGGAATTGTGAAGCTGGATGATCCAGATGTGGAACGAGTTAGACGTGCCCATTTGAATGACCTTGAAAATATCCCTGTATTTTGGTTGCTGGGTGCGTTGTATTTGACAACCGGTCCCTCTGATGAGGTTGCCATTAACCTGTTTCGAGTATATACTGCCTGTCGCATTATACATACTGTGGTGTACGCTGTGAAACCTCTTCCACAGCCAGCTCGCGGCATTGCGTTCGGTATTCCAAATTTGATCACCTGGTACATGGGAGCTAAGGTTGTGCAACATTTCATTGGTGCTCTGTGATTTCATACATCAGTCCTACTTATAATATATATTTAATATTTAATATCTGTTATGTTATTAAACTACACTTGGTGATTAGTATTTAGAATGATGGATGGAGATAGCAATATCTGGAATCGATGGACGCGAAAACACAATAATAATGATAAAATGAATATTTACGCATATTTTATACATATGCGAGAGTTGCAGTATTTTAGAAGTATTACAATCATTTTCAATTGTGAGTCGTAACTTGGTGTATTGATAGAAGTATCTATATGTTTATAAATAAATTAGTACCTATAAATAAGTATTTTATTGTTGTATTTTATATATAAAATGCAACGTAAAATTACGCATATAACTGCTTGTTTTATATTGAATTTTTATATATATAATAAAACATTACGTAACACTATAAAAATATGAAGATTTTATTCTAGAATATGGAAGATATAAGCAAACGTAATAAAATATGATAAGAATACCTTTATTCTTAACTTTAAAGATTTTAAACATATACACGAATATTCTCTCATGATCGCAAAAAAAATATTTTTTATATTTGTCTTTTTATACTTATGTAATTTGCAATATATATATATATATATATATATATATATATATATATATAAAAACTGTCCTCATAAAAATATACATTTATACAAAAACATAAAAATAAGGCAACAATTTACAAACAATTCCTGTTCAAACAAATAAAAAATTATAAAAAAAAAATATGAAATAAGAATGAATTCATATAAAGTTGAAGTTTTATAGACAAATTAAAAATTATATTGCTACATTTGACCTTGAAATGAATAAGCATAATAAGCATGACTTGTGTGGTAAAAATAAAGTTGTTTGTTAAAAAATTTAAAGATAAAGGATCATTCCTCATTCGACGCTAGCTTGCCGCGTTGGTTACACGTATTTTGTTACTTTTATCAAATACAAAAAAAAAAACAACAATGATGTCTCTATCCATCAGTGATCCTGCCGTGCAATCCTATATTCTCTATTCAAGCATCCTGGGCTTAAAAGTGCTGGCCATGGCACTACTCACATCAAGAGTACGATATCGAAAAAAAGTGTTCGCCAACGAAGAGGACGCCCGTAAAACTAAAGGGATTGTGAAATACGATGATCCCGATGTCGAAAGAGTCAGGAGAGCTCACTTGAACGGTCTCGAAAATATTCTTGTATTTTGGGTGATGGGCGCGTTGTATTTGGCCACCGACCCGTCCGTTGGTCTGGCACGTCTATTGTTTAGAGTGTATACAGGATGTCGTATGTTGCATACTATAGTGTACGCTGTCAAACCACTCCCTCAGCCGGCGAGGGGTATCGCGTTTGGCATTCCATATATGATCAACTGGTATATGGGTATTCAAATTGTTTGTCACTTTTTAGGCGCTATGTAATTTTGTGTTTTTTATTTAATAAGTTCTAAAGACTGAAATGGATTTTATCAACAAAGTGAAGATAAGCTAATGATAAATGTTGATATATTATCGTAAAATGCTTGAAAGGTGGTTTAGGTAAGAAATAATATTTTATATAAGTATTTTTGATACTTGTAATTTCTTTGTATTAAAAATATATTATTAGTGTGTATGTGTGTTATTCCCAAGAAGAAAATCAACGATATTAAATTTGGATTTAAGAATTTTTTTAAATATACGCCGTATGAGGGTAAGGGAAAATGTATGGCATATTTATCTGCTACTTTCTATATAAGTAAAAAAAATAAAATATAAGTAAACAATAAAATAAAAAAATAAACGATAAATAATAAAATAAATAATAAACTATAATATTTATATGAGGTATTAGAAACTTAAACTACACGAGTATTTAATAATCTAATCCTAAATTTATTTCGTGTTCTGATAGCATTATTATTTACATTGAAAACTGTAAAGTTTCAGTCATTTTAGTAAAACAGTTATTTGTAGTACTTTTATCAAAGAAAACTGATATAATTTCATTATTTATGAGCCGACTGAAATAAAACATACATAAAGCAAACAACATTTTGCTATTCCCTTTCATGATTTTTCTTTTGCAATTACACTGTAACACGATTTTTTATATAAAAAAAAGTGTGTGTGTGATAAAAAATGTAAAGATTTAATACAAGATCATTCTTTGTTAGATGGGTATAATGACGTCTCTAAACACCAGTGAGTCCGTCCTAGTAGGGGCAACCAATCACATGGGACATAAAATTCAAATGAACACAAATCGAAAACATTTTCATAATATGTATATATTAAAATTAATATTATTTAGATACAGTTTACTTATTTAGAATATAAAAAATTCAATGTAGCGGGCCTCGAACCCGCGTCTCCTGGAAACCGACCAGGTCGATTCCTGGTCGGTTTCCAGGAGGCGCGGATTCTAATCCCGCAACGTTCAAATTTTTATACGTTTTCTAAATAAGTAAACTGTATCTAATATTAATTTTAATATAAACTATTTACTACTACTATTTACTTATATTATGAAAATCTCAGACCATTGAATAACCTGCGTTATGTCGACAAATAACCAAAGATAGCAGTAGAAAGTGCAATTCGTCAAAATGTCATATGGGAGACTGATTGATGAAAGCAAAATGTTATATCCACCTCAACACTGAGTTGACAAACAACAAAGCAATATCTCTTCGTAGTCAGTACATTCAAAATTTATAGCTGCTGGGTAAATAAATTCTGCCAACAAGGACTGAAACAATAAGAAGAAAATAAGATTACTTTGTATCTCAATAATATTAGATCCTGATTAAAATTTGTGAAGTAAAATTGTGTGTAAAATTTGTGAAGTAAAAAAGGTTGTAGATATGCTCAATAGCAATAAACTCCTGTGGAATTTAAACGTGCTTAAAATTGTACGTCTTTTTTTAGTTAATAATAACTTAACACTTAAAAATATATATATATTTTTCAAACATAAATTTTCATAAAATATTTAGCTGTAAAAGAGTTTCATATTTTATAATAAAGTTAGTAAAAGGACAATAATCATTTAAAGAATAATTAACAACGCGAGGAATGTGAAACAAACAAAAATAGGTGGCGGTGTACGATATCGCACACACGTGGAAGGGGTCACATCACTTCGTACGCCGAACCACGCCGCAAAATATCTCAGTAAGTACTTACATACTTATATTCTTAAAAATAATTTTAGGGGCTTTTATTTTAGTATTTATTCGTTATAGTTTCAATTATCAAAGTGTGAGAAAATAAGAAGAGTCCAATATGTCGATAATCTGTAGGCGTCTGTCCAATAGAAGGAATTTTATTAACAGCGAACATGACGTCACAAGCGTGGCGACGGCTTTCTGTTGTCTACCCATCTCGCTCTCTCACACGCGCGTGCATGAAATAGAATATATATTGTGATATCAAGGTCAATTTACTTCAAATTAGAAAATGTTGCCAGCTGATAAACATTAAAAATAGATTAGGTTAATGGCTGCACGTAGGGATTCTGTTTTATGTTTACTAATAGCATAGTTAATATAAGTATAATTGAAATATTTTTTTTCTAAGGTTTATTTTGGCCACACAAGTAAAGTATATTGTTAGAATAATGTATACCTACTGTATACAGACTACATATGTATGTTTTTTTTTATTTTGAAGCATACCTGCATAGCAATTTTTAATGTTACGCATATTCCCCGCCATGCAGGATCGTAGGCGATAAAAAAATTGTGATAATTCACTCTTATTTTCCCATTTCCTTTAATTTTTAAGTAATTTAATATACTGAACGAAATAAAACCATGCTTGTTTTTTACGAGGAAATTAAAGAATTTAATATCGATAATTTTTCAAGCGTTATTCTAACATCCAAATTTTGCATTCATTACGGTACGTACGTAACTACGCCACGATAGATTCTTATTTCAAATTTTAAATTAAATTAACCTTATCAAATTTTCGTTTCTTAGTTTATAGCTAAGTTATAATATAAATGATTTCATATTTCTAGACAATTCAATCCAATCGAGTATACCATAGACAGTCTTCGGTGTTATTGAATAAACGATAACGGTTCAACGACCGCAAAATGACTTTATAAAACGTACGTTACATAACGTGGAATCCGACGAACTCTAAGCATTATTAAATAAGTATGTCCACTTCATAATATTATTGTGTAGCTATCAGCTTCACGCTATATCCAGCACACGTCAAGGTAGGCAGAGGGAACCTAGTGTTAAGACACTCCGTTCCCTACTTTCCGCCGAGTTCTGGAGGCATTGCGTGCTGAGTAGAACTCAGCGCCGCGCTTTGCTTCGATACCAGAGCCAAGAAACGAAAATATTAATGAAAATAAATATTTCATTTCCTCGAGTGGGGATCGAACCACAACCATTCGATTTTACAATCACACTTTGTGCCCCTGCGCCACGACTGGCCTCTACCTCTGCTTCTCATTGTGTAGCTAACATTTGTTTTAATTTAAGCAGTCTATAATTAATTTATTTAAAATCGAAATTTGTTGATCGCGTGTGCAATCAGACAAAGTAATAAAAACATAATTAAATATAATTTATTATTATATTTAATTAAGATACTACGAAACTAAAAGGTGAATCAATTTTATTAAGTACTTTTAATATAAAATAGCTCAATAGTATTATACTTTAATGCTTATACATTAATATAATAATATTTTTATTTTTATTTCCATGTAAATAAAAATAATTGTCTGTTATATTGCCTTCTCCAAGGTTTGCCTTGCAAAGAGTTTTACATTTTAAGTAAAAATGTTCAATTTAATTTGTAGCAATAAATTTTCTAATTGATATTTTTTTTTGATTTCTTTGTAATCATTTTCACTAGATGAATGTTATATATGAGGCCACGACTGGCCTCGCTGGGGAGCGCTCGTAGGTTACACAATATTCAATTATTATGGATTTGAAAACGCTTAATTATAGCAAATTTGTTTGACCACCTGTTGTGTAATTTATAGATCTATATTTGACGTTTTCTCACATTCTACTAAAAGATTGTCTTGGACACTAGGGTATTTAATGTACGAGATGGTCCAGGGATCTGCACATATTTTAAAAAACAGTCAGTCGCTCACGGCCACCAAGGGTTCTATATCAATGTCATTATTATAGGTCAACGAGAGTGTGATTTATAAAAGTTGAGAAACTTAAGATACGGCAGTATGAACTCATTTTATATGAAATGAAAACCTACAAATATATATGAAAACCTACAAATAAAATCATTATAAGCTAATAATGATTTTTTTCTATATACTTATAAATTTTTAAGTTGCTGTACTGTAAGTTCTCACTTCTTTACATAATTGTAGGTTCACCGACAGCATTCTATAATTTTGATTCTTCGAATTTTATACAAAATGCAGCAAAGTCGCTCGTATCATTTGATTGCGTTGACTTAGGAGCTTCATTTTTTTGCGAGCTACCTTAGCTATACGGTAGGTTAGCGATCATCGTAGTTAGTGATTTTTTGTTCCATCACAATAACCTATATAAAACCTTTGTAAACTCATGTCAAAAAATAAAGCATCATACCTAAACAAGAACATAGTATCATAGACTTAAAATCAACCTTACTTTAGTGCGCAGTCACTAAATATTGTTTTTCTTTCATAAAAAGTAAGTGACTCTTAATTACGCCGTTACTAAGAGGTGAGGGTGTTAAAAGCGACATATTATCGAAAAAAATATATAGGTAGATCTTGTAGTTTCGCTGCAATCTATAGCAAAAGATCATTTAACCCCGAGGGATCATCTCGTACACCTTTCCCCTACGTAGTTATATATTGGATTTGATGAATGAATATAATTAATGAAAAAGTAAAAGGAAAGAAAGATGAATGCCGTGGAGATGCGATCACTTCGTAGGATATGGGGAGTCAGTTTAGCTGATCGAATCCGCAATGAAGAGATACATAGAATGGCAGGTACAAGCGAGGATGTCACGGTGAGAATAAAAACCTTAGCTGGTTTAGGCACGTCGAACGAATGAGTGATGAAAGAATGGCAAAAAAGATTTATGATGGAAAAGTGAGTGGTAAGAGAGATAGGGGAAGACCTCGGTTGACCTTCGAAAACACAGTATCAAAGATAATGGAGCAAGGTCACGGAAAAAGCATGAGGACCCCCCCGTATGTACGAAGAGGTTGATGACAGTCATGGACAAGGCGAAAGAGGTAAGTAGAGATCGTACCGTTTGGCGCTCCGTTCTTTCTGACTACCCCGCTAGGGATAAAGCGTGAAGCTAAGGAAGGAAAGATGCATATGATACTATACCACTTATAATATTTTTGCAATTAAAAAGACCTGTAAAAGTTATATATGTACTTTTACAGGTCTTTCAATTGCATTTAGTGGATCACATACGTACAGACTGTCCAAAATGCCAGAAGTGGTTTCACCATCCAAAGGTTACAAATTGGAAAGTCGTTTTCCATTCTACACAGAAGTCAAACGTATAGAGCAAATTCCATACCGGACTAGGATACAGATTTTTAACAGATTCTTTTTGTGTTGTTTTCTGCAGCAATAGGTATTGCACCTACTATCGAGTTTTCAAATGAATTTTCACATTTCCTGCCGTAAAACCGATTTATCGCATAGCTTCCTCGCTAAATTAACGTGAAATAATACCTTTTTTGTATTAAATAAAAAAAAATATAGTAAATAATAATAATATGTGCATTTTATTTACATAATTTTTTAAATTTTTTTATAATGTAAGATTCAGCAAAAATGGTGGCAAAGGTTGAGTATGTAATAACGTAGCGGAAAAGTATAATAATTTAAAAATATATTTTACAAATCAGTAAAAAACATGATAGTATCTCAATTTATTGTAAAAACTAGCGGCCTGCTCGCGGCTTTGCCCGCTTGAATTACATGATTATTCATTTAAGAAATATAGATATTACAAACAGCCTTAATTATTAACTAATTGATTTGGATAAGTACTCACGATATTCTTTGTAAAATAACTTATATTAGCTCCTGTACAGTTTTTAAATTAGTAACATATATTATTAGTTAAATATATAATTGGTATACAGAATATACATAGAAAGCACGTTTTTAGGCATTTTTATATAATCTATAAAATAATCAACATTTTCGGTCAAGTTCAAGTCGTACTCATGCCCCGAGAGTTTCGTACCAGTTTCATGAATGGAGATACACCAAAAGAATAACTAATTAAGTTGTCATTTTGTATCAAATTAAGTACAGATTAAAATTTGTACCTAATGGTTTTTTTCTGTGACACAAATACAATAAGTATTCAATTTTTGAAAAATAATTTTGGAATTTTCCTTTATACGTGCCGTAAATTTTAACTTCTTAACAAATTTCGTAATTGTATATCAACGGGAAGTACCTTATAGTTATGATAGAAAATGCGACAAAAAACGAAGCATAAACCCTCATATTTCATCGTCATTTGATTGCGATGATTTAGAAGATAGATTTTTTGTGCTCTAAGGGAATATAGACTTGAACATTGAGGTATCTAACCTTTAACCGATCTTGTACAAAATAGTCTTGACAGACGGACAGACGGACAAACAACAAAGTTATCTTATAAGAATTTTGAGGTATGTACCCTAAAATACCCTTGGCACATACATACATGCAACATACAGGTGCAATAGTGCAATGTCGGTACGTGTCGCTTGTAAGTTATGAAATAATACTGCGGGATATTTTTATAAACAGTGTCAGAGCATTTTTTTCTTGAGACACAATTTTTTAGAGGTTGCTCCCAAAAGTTATTTTTTTATACGTTTCTTAAAAAAATATTAATAACATAAACGAACGAACGGACTGAAGAACCTATTCAAAATATTTCTTTGAATATTAAGTCATTCTTTATCACTGTGTTAAATAATTACGAATTAAGCTAGACTGTTACGAAGGTAATCTTCACCAACAATTCAATTTAGTTTACTTTGTAGTTAGTACTATGAACAATTGTACTTTAAAAACGTAACGTATCATGTGTAGTCAATAGATATCATTGCGTATGTTTCTTTTTTTTTCAAATATAAATATCTTTAAAACTTTAAGTCCATTATTTTTTGATAGAGTGTAGCGGTAACCTTTCCAAACTATATTTTCTTTTATGCACAGCGCCATCTATTTAAGATCCCATCGCAATTAGTGATAGCGTTACGTGTATGAAAGAGAGTATCAAGATTCGTTAGTACCTACTATTTTTGTCAATAGATAGCGTTACTTGTATCGATTTTTTACTATCTCAAATATAAACTTCTTGAAAACTTAAATATTTGTATCTTTTGATAGAGAGAAGCAATTACAATGAAATAAACACTAAAAGTTACTTTGATTTACGTGTAATTTTTATGTATAAAAGTTGCTTAAATTTATTGTGTACTTTTTCGTTANACGTGATACGTGTTGACATAAACAGATAAACAGACAAACGGACAAAAATTCCAAAAATGTTGGAAATGGATTCCGTTAACTATCCTATAACATCCTGGCTAATTTTTTTTTTAAATATTTTCAATGTACAGAAACGACTTCTACAGATTTATTATAAGTATAGATGAAACCTTACATCGGTATAGATGTGTATATTTTTTGAAGTTATACAACTTAGATTTTGATTTAAATATTCTATATTTATATTAGAGGCCAGTCGTGGCGCAGCGGCACGAAGTGTGACTGTAAAACCGGCTGGTTGTGGGTTCGAACCCCACTGGAGGAGATGAAATATTTACTTAAATTTATATTTCCATTTCTTCGCTCTAGCGTCGAGATTAAACGCGGCGTTGAGTTCTGCCACTTAACACGCAATGCCTCCAGAATTCGGCAGAAAGTGGGGAACGAAATGTCTTAACATTAGGTTCCCTCTGCCTACCCTGCTGTGTGCTTAAAGCTGATACAGCGTAATACAGCGTGAGGCTGATTTTTTAAATTTATATTAAGAAAAAGCTCTTCCATTATTTTCATGAAGTGACAACTTAGTATCTTATAATGTCTCGATACCTACATACAGAAGTACTCTGTCAGACCTTACCCAAGTATCATTTCAAGTGTTGATGTTACTATATGCATAAGCACTGTTAGTTTTTTACGTCATAGGAACAAAAACTTATAAAAATATATGTATATAATTCATATACAATTTGTTGTAAAATAATAATCAATCTCAATATAAGTTGTAAAAAAATACAAGGGGATTATTTTGGTTCTTAGTTTTCGGTCATTGTTTCATCACCACCGATAGGAATTTATTTTAATATATCATTTTTATATTTTGTAGTAGGTAATAGCATTAGAATATTTGAAAATGCACATATAACACGTATAAAGTTAGAAAAAAGTTAGAAAAGTATAAAAAAATCAGGCATGTCTCTTAAATGGATGGAAAAAGTAAAATGGACGATCTTATTAAATGTAAGAGGAACTAATTAACTACCATTAATCTCCTTGGCTTACATTGTGAAACATGTTGTTTTTAATCCTTGGAAATGTATATGGCTTTTATTGTGATTTTTTTGTCAGTTTCACGCTGTATACCGCACACAGCAGGGTAGGCAGAGGGAACCTAGTGTTAAGACACTCCGTTCCCCACTTGCCACCGAGTTCAGGAGTTATTGCAAGTTGAGTGGCGGAACTCGACGCCGCGCTTTGCCTCGACACTAGAGCGAAGAAAAGAAAATATCAATGTAAATAAATATTTCATATCATCGAGTGGGGATCGAACCCACAACCAGTCGATTTTACAGTCATACTTTGTGCCGCTACGCCACATCTAGCCTCTATGATATTATATGTTTTTGGACTACATTTATAAATAGTCAAAAAAAATCAGCTTCACGCTGTATCCCGGACACAGCAGGGTAGGCAGAGGGAACTTAGTGTTAAGACACTCCGCTCCCTATTTCCTGCCGAAATCTGGAGGGATTGCGTGTTGAGTGGCATAACTCAACGCCGCTCTTAACCCCGACACCAGAGCGAAGAAATGGAAATATAAATTTAAATAAATATTTCATCTCCTCGAGTGGGGATCGAACCCACAACCAGTCGGTTTTGCAGTCACACCTCGTGTCGCTGACCTCAATATAGTCCGTAGTCAGAAAGTCTTAGCTAGAATGTGTATGGTGAATGTACCATGACCAAATAAAATCACTTTGTACAGTTACAAAATTGCACCCGAATTCAAAGGCTTCGTTGGACGAAACGAAACGATTCTATTTCTGTCTATTCATTTCTACATTTTCTTGTCTAGACCGAAAAAAATGTATCGTCATCATACTCTTGGCCTAATTGTTAGTTTTATTATATATCATGATATTTATAGATATAATAAAATGAAGAATAAATTATAATAGCATTATATTTTGTTATACATTAAAATAATAACCGTTTGAAGTATGTTAAATATTAAAATTATTTATTTATAATGAGGAAAGATCGTATAATGATTTATACTTAATTTCTGTGTAAGTCTTGTTTCACCCTATTTCCCCTAAGCAGCTGGTGGGCCGATTTCGATGAAATATTTATATATATTTTAGTAGATTCTATATATTATACGATACGATCGTACGATACGATATACAATCGAACCTAATAGATGGCGCTGCGTTCGAAGTATGTTGTAAAAGACCACCTTAATTACAAAAAAATATGAAATAGTGCATTTCCAATATTTATTGAACGTGATTATATTTTGAGATATAAAAAGATAAGAACAACATAGGTATATGATAACATTTGCCAAACTAAGTTATTTGGTTTTGTTTAGGTATTACATCACTTTGGCCCGAATTTATAAATCAAAAAACGGCATCTCAAGATCGATCTTAGACTTGAGAAAGGTTTATGAATACGGGTTAAAATATATTGTCAATGTGTTACAATTTATATTGAATTTATAAGTACATATTCACAGTTCAGTTCAGTCACTATTCACTGCTTCTATACAAAGTTTCACGCTGTATTCCGCACACAGCAGTGTAGGCAGAGGGAACCACTTTCCGCCGAATTCTGGAGGCATTGCGTGTTGAGTGACGGAACCCAACGCCGCTCTTTGCCTCTACACCGGAGCGAAGAAATGGAAATATAAATTTAAATAAATATTTAATCTCCTTGAGAGGGGATCGAACCCACAACCAGTCGCGTTTACAGTCACACGTTGTGTCCTTGCGCCACGACTGGCCTCATTATATACAATCTTGGTAATATCAATAGGAGTCGCATATGATGGTGTATCACGACGGTATCTTCCTGCCGTTTATATAAACTGTAAAATTCGAAATATATTGAAAAATATAACAAATATAAATTTCCACAGCTTCTTCTACCAATATTTATAAACTCAAATAGATTGCATATGTTTAATTTTATATTTAAGAAAAACATTTATATTCATTATTAATTTAAATTTATATTTTCATTCTTCGCTCTGGTATTCAAAACGCAACGTTGAGTTCCGCTACTCAACACGCAATGGCTCCAGAATTCGGATGAAAATGCAGAACGGAGTGTCTTAACACTAGATTCCCTCTGCCTACTGTGAGAAGGACACATCGTGAACATGATTTATTTATAGTTCTAAGCATAATGTCTTTAAGGCGACAGTCTTTCAAATAGTTTACGTAGTAACTTTTTGATTAATTAATTACTGAAGCAACAGGTTGGTTTACAAACTAGCTATACTAACACAGTGTATATTTAGATATTTATTAATTCATAGAACATAATAGAATTACAAGGACGATATTTATATATATATATATATCTATAGAATTTAGTATGTACATAGAAAACACTTACTTTAGTAAAGAGGTCACAAGAAACCGTGTGGAACACTTTGCCATAGATACAAATGTCCTTGCCGATATCCAAATCTTTCCAATGCCAAGATTCGCCGAGGTCGTTCTTAGGTATCTTTCCACGTTTTACTAGTTTTCCTTGCCATAACCCTGAGTTCTGTAATTTAATTATTTTTATTGTAATATTTTTATTATAATTAGTTTTTTTTGAATAGTATAATTCTTGGCCAGTCTTGGGTGGTTTCCCACTCGAGAATTCTGGTAATAAGGCAAAGGGCGGCGTAGAATTCCGCAACTTAAGCAAAAAGACATAAAATATATTTATTTTTTTTATTTTCTTTTTTCAATAAAACGAAAAACTTAAATTTATTGAACAATAAATAACTATACATAAAACAATCCACGAAATAACGACACAGCACCTTAAAACAACTACTTCACAAACCATATCAACCTTTACAAATCGACAAAACACAATTAAAATTAAATAAAAACAATCTCAATTAATTTTTAAAAGACAGAGAGAGAAGAGAAAGAAGCTAAACAGTATTACTGAAAGCGATCAAGCAGATTCAGCGATCGTTAAACAAAATCCTCTGTCGCGTACGACATTCACATGTTGACGAGATCACGTTCATTTGCCAGCTGCAAGCACTAACCGTACTTCAGAATTTCATGAGAATGCAAAACGACACGTGATTCGTTACAGACTGACTTGAACAACTACAAATAGAACATTCGATTTTGTTCTCGTTGGAGATTTGTTGAGGGATG
Organism: Heliconius hermathena; assembly: GCA_013403705.1. Lineage (NCBI taxonomy): Eukaryota > Metazoa > Arthropoda > Insecta > Lepidoptera > Nymphalidae > Heliconius > Heliconius hermathena. Next base: position 143,022 of record JAAIXJ010000498.1, on the reverse strand, counting down.
AAAAATAAGAGGGATGCTGTCGTGTCGTGTTTAGTGATAAAGAATATCATTGTTTCAATGGTCGTTGGTTTGTTAATTATCACCACCGATTTATTATGCGATTTTTTTAGCTTCACGCGGAAGGGTATCCCGCAATTAGTAGGGTAGGCAGAGTGAACCTGGAAACTTAGTCTTAAGATTAAGACATTCCGTTCCTATTAAGACACTTCCGTTCACAATTTTTGGCGAATAAAATAAATATTAAAATTACGATTTATTAGGTGTATAACAATTAACAACAGCATGGATTACCATACTAAAATAACCAACTATTTTTCATAAATACTATTAAATAAAATTAAATAAAAAAGAAGCGGGCGAAGAAATATATAAAAAAGTTTTCTTTATATCATTATAAAGTGTTAATTCCCTTTTTAAATTTTAATAAATCTGTGATTATAAAAATTTCCTTTGATTTTTCAATAACATTTTGGATACTGATGTGAATGGATGAATAACTGCAGACAACATAGCATGAAAGAAAGGACGCGAGTTCAAATCTATAATGCAAACACATACAAAATATTTCAATTTCGTTTATATAATTTGTCTTCCTTCAGAAAACTACAGCAATACAACATACAAGACAAGAAAAGCAATATTTTTCACTGACGTTCCATATAAGAGATTTTCTACGACTAATTTAGCTCAAGCACCGTAACGAAGTGCCCTCGTAAAACAATAACTAATTTATACTTTCAAACATAAAGTTGTTAAAGGAGCCAGCCAGTAGCGGCCAGACGACAAAGTAAAACGTTCACAGGTCTTCGGCTGAACTCCTTGCTTTGAAAGTATACGGGATAAGCGCAGAGAGTAATTAAAAACTTCAAACAGCCCCGCTTGTTTCCCTAGCACCGTTCTTAATAAAAAGTGTATTATTACAAATTAGTACTAAAGTAGTTATGAAACCTATTTTGAAATGAGATAGTGAAACAAATTAGTTTAGTGAGGCCAGTCGTGGCGCAGGGGCATAAAGTGACTGTAAAACCGACTGGTTGTGGGTTCGATCCCCACTCGAAGAGATGAAATGTTTACTTAATTTTAATTTATATTTCCATTTCTTCGCTCTGGTCGCGAGGTAAAACGCGGCGTTGAGTTCTGCCACTCAACACGCAATGCCTCCAGAATTCGGCAGAAAGTGGGGAACGGAGTCTCTTAACACTAGGTTCCTTCTGCCTACCCTGCTGTTTGCGGGAGACAGTGTGAAGCTGATTTATTTATTTTATTTATTTTAAACAATTTAGTTTCACGAATTATCATAGATCACCTAGCGCTACAAACTAGCGTCAAAATACTTACTCCACCTTCAGTCTCTGTCAGAATCATTTCTGGTGGGACGTGAGTACGAAGCCTAGGAAAATAATATTTTTAAATATAATTATTTACGCACCCGCAGTTTACAGAGTTTATAGATAATTGTGAAATGCATCAAGATGGCAATGCATCAATGCAGCTTGTACATTTTTGTAGGATGTTTAAATAATCTGTTTAAATTCAATTTAAAATCTTTATCGATTTTCATTTCAAATTATAATCTTCAAAATTTGATTCAAAATCACACAAGGAGCGCTAAGAAAGATAGATAAAAAATAAAAAATATTCAAAACTTATATTATTTACAGTAGATAGTAAATAATTATGAAGTTTTTCACCGTTGTATGTAAACTTTAATTTTAAATCTGTTTTAAAATAAAATTAATAAAAACAAAACCTATTCCTGTAATCTTAGCCCGTAATAAATTTAGAAACTTTTCACTTTTAAAAGAAAAAGCAAACTCTTCTATACAGTGACCCGAATAAATTGTTAGTGACAACTAGTAAATAACATTTCAACTTGTTTTCCGACGGTATCCCTCTTGAAATACCAGTAAATATTGGATAGAAAAGCAAGCGTTCATTCACGTCACTTCCAATAAGCTGCATTATCTCTTACCGTGAACACACGGAGACTTCTTAAGAGTCAAAAAGAAAAATCTACCGCATTTGTTAAAAGCTAAGAAAATCCTCCCAGTCTTTTTGCTATAGCAGTTTTTTGTAGTCTTTTTTTAAGCTTCACGCATTATCCCGTATATAGTAGTGTAGCTAGAGATAATTAGTAGTATTGTTAATTCGAGACATAGCGTTGTCCGCCAAAGTGGGACGTACCGTTTGCCATATTGGATACCGAACGCAATCTTCTTAAAAGAAGTAAAGTGAAAAACACACAAACACACACGCTCTACACATATTTAAAGAAAACCGGTCAATTGCGAGTCGAAATCGCAAACCGAGGGTTCCGTACCAATTTCAGGTTTGTATGTTAACGGGAAGTACAATTTATATATGTTGATACACTTAAATTTGCAGACGTATCTAGTTATTTTGTATAAAATAAACTACAATTGTAAGTTTCTAATGATTTTTTTCTATGACATGTATATAAATTTTGCCTACTTGGAATTTTTCCTTTATATGTACTGCAAGTCCTCACTTGTCAAATTTCATAGTTGTAGGTCCACGGGAAGTACCCTATAGGTTTTGATTACGCGGCGACTTTTATACAAAATGTAGCAAAAGCGATGCATAAACGCTCGTATTTTTTGATTGCGTTGACTTATAAACTGTTTTTTTTTGTGCTCTAATGGTGAATATTCTGAATATTTGATATCAATTTCAGATTGATACATCCACGCGATTTCGTGATAGATGCTCTTGACAGACGAACAGATGGACAACAAAGTGATTCTATAAGGGTTCCTGTTGAGATACGGAACCCTAAAAACGCATTCCTTATTCCTAATTCCTAAAAACGCATTCCTTATACTTAAGTCTACGCGATTTAAAGTTATTAAGAATAGAACACTAGAACAACTGCTACAATTATACCAAATGCTATATTTTAAAAAAAATTAATTTTAAAAAATTATATTAAGAAAAATAAAAAAAAATGATAGCAGGAGTTCAACAGAAAAATATTATATTCTTTTTTAGCTTCACGCTGTATTCTGTACACTACAAAGTAGGCACAGGGAACTTGGGAACCGAGTGTAAAAACACTCCGTTCCCATTAAAACACATTCGTTCCCCATTTTCCCCCGAATACTGGAGGCATTGCGTGTTGAGTGGCATAATTGAACGTCGCAGTGGCGTAGCTGGGGGGGTGCGAGCGGTGCGGTCGCACCGGGCAACAAATGTAAAGGGGCAACAAAGTCTACGATCAATTCTTCTAATTTTTTTTCAATCAAGAATCAAGGAATGTACAAGAAAAATAAGAGAATGAAAATGAAAAATACAATCTCGCTATCATGTCAATTGAACATGAACTAGTCGATACTATTGATTTTGAAAATGTGATTAATGACTTTGCTAGTCAAAAAGCGCGTAATCTCCGTTTTAAATTTTTGCAATATTTTTTACCAAAATCTAATGTTATAACTTATAACTTAACTTAGCTTCACGCTTTATCCCTAGCGAGGTAGTCAGAGAGAACGGAACGCCAAACGCCGTAGCGAGACCGTAGTCTCAACATACCTCTTTCGCCTTGTCCACTGTTATCAACCTCTTCATACATGCCCTCCGGGGAGTCCTCATGCTTTTTATATGANAACGCCGCTTTATATGTGCCTTTTATATTCGGAGTATAAATTGAAATGTATTTATAGTGCAAAGTATTTTACTACTACGATATGTATTTATGCTATATAATAGGTCGGGGCAAAAGTATTTTCGTATTTTGAATGTATTAGTAGTTATCAAACCTCTTTAGCTGTACTGAATGTAACTGGCTGGTTTTAATACCATTAAATGTGACATTCCGATTTATGCCGTTTTGCGGTATCAATAAGAGTAGCACAAATGTGGTTCAAACGTTTCAAGTCTGGAAATTTTAGTGTGAAAGATGAGGTTCGCTCTGGACGCCCTGTCGCATATATAATCAGTGCCATCTTTGAGAAAGTGGAGCAACATTGAAATATTAGTAGCTATGACATTGAAGAACTGGATGTTGGTCATAAAATAGTTTTACGTCATTTACGAAAGTCTCGGTACAAGAAAAACCTGACATTTGGGTACCATATGATCTCACTGAGAGAAATCTAATGCAAAGTTTCCATTTGCGATTCTTTGTTGTAACATAATAATTCCTAACCATTTCCAGTTGATTACGGGTGATGAAAAATGAGTGACTTACGATAAGAATGTGTGAAAAAGATCATGGTCAAAGCATGGACAAGCCCCACAGACCGTGGCAAAACCCGGCTTGACTCGGAACAAAGTGATGCTATGTGTATGGTGGGATTGGAAAGGAATCGTCCACTATGAGCTTTTGCCACCGGGCAAAACTATCTATTCTGACCTCTTTTGCAGCAACTGATGAGATTAAAAAAAGCTATTGAGAAAAACCGGCCGGAGCTGGTGAATATGAAGGGCATGGTATTCCACTATGACAACGCCAGACCGCACTCTTCTATAGCAATGTAGCAAAAATTGAGAGAGCTTGGCTGGAATGTGTTGATGCATCCTCCGTATAGCTCTGACCTTGCTCTTTGCAGAACTCTTTAGGAAGCATAAAGCTAACCTGTGAACACTGTGAACACTACCTGTCAGATTTTTTTAATCAAAAATCTCAAAATTTCTATAGGAATGGGATAATGGCACTACCCATAAGATGGCAACAAGTCATCGATCAAAACGGCACATACATATTATAAATAAATAAAAAATTATATATAAAAAAAATATTTTCCTTTGTATGAACAATACAAAAATACTTTTGCCCCGACCTTACGCCGACCGCATGTAGCAGGGAAGGCAGAGAGACACTAGTGTTAAGACTTCTGGAGGCATTCAGCGTTGGGTGGCGGAACTCAACGTCGCGTCTTACCTCGACTTCAGAATTAAGAAAATATTAAATAATAGATTTCGAAAGTGTCGCTAACTGCTGAATATACACGAAAATGAACCTCGTGTATAATTCATCAATTTGTTTGGTGGCTTAAATCACTAACTTAACACTAATTTTCCTTATGCCTACTGTGCTATGTGCGGGGCACAGCGTGAAACTGACATACTTTAATTATATGATAAATTATATTTGAGATAGGGAAAAAGTCACTAGAGTTTTACAATTATGTTCTCTGGTATAAAGTGGTCAATCCAGCCTGATTGATCTTTGAGATGATTCTTTAATGATATCTATTCTAGGGATATTAGATTTTTCGTATTTCGTCGTTTATTTGTTTCAATATCTTCGCTTAATAAATCTGCTATAGCTGTATCCCGCACACAGCAGGGTAGGCAGAGGGAACCTAGTGTTAAGGCACTCCGTTCCCCAACTGGTGGAACTCATCGCCGTACTTTCGCTTGGACACCAGAGCAAAGAAATGGAAATATAAATTTAAATAAATATTTCATTTCGAGTAGGGATCGTGCTCCTGCGCCACATGACAAATATTCACACACTTCAATTGATTTTTTTTGTGTTACGCTACATCTCGCACGTATCAACCAAACCTAGTGCTAAGACACTCTATTCTACTCTTTCCGCACAATTTTCTAGGACTTTGAATGGCGGAACTCAACGCCTAACTATGTCTTGTTACAAGAACGTGAAATGAAAATGATCCGTTCCCCGAGAGGAAATTGAAAACATAGCCGTTGCGTTTATAATCAAATGAAGCACCGCTTCGCTTTGAATAAAATGTAATATAACGCTGCTGCAATGTCGCATATATTACGTTTACGGATAGATATATTACATATTATGTTTCGTTCATTTGAAGTCAAAGTCATTGCGTGCGATAAATAAATACATGCAGTGATAACTGAGCTATAAAGGTGTTAAGGTTCCTTATAACTCGAAATTTGTTACGATTGAACGATCAAGCAAGCAATTTGACAAAAAGAAAACTTGACGCCAGAATGTTTCTAACCGGGACGTGTATATTTAAAATTCGAATATGTAACACCTGTACACGAATACAGGTGACACTCACTAGTAAAGCATACATAGAATAAATAAAAAAATCAGCTTCGCGCTGTATCCCGCACACAGCAGGATAGGCAGAGGGAACGTAGTGTTAAGACACTCCGTTCTCTACTTTCTGCCGAATTCTGGAGGCATTGCGTGTTGAGTGGCAGAACTCAACGCCGCAAACGCAACGCTGTAAAGTATGCATTTGTATATTTATTACCTTTACACGTGGTTCTATTACAGTCATTGAATCATCTTCCAGAAAGTAAACTATGTTAACCACACGAACTCGGTAGTTTTCATCAGGGTTCTCATAAACTGGTTGCTTGAAAAATGCCGTAAAGTTCAAACATCTCTTGTCGTAGTGAACCCAATGCGGTATTACTGCAGGTAGGGCAGGTTGCTTCACTCTCCCATAGGTCAGCGATGGGTCGTAACTATGAATAATAGATATTATTATACGGAATACCCAAAGTTTAAAACAATTCTTCTTAATGAAGGCTAGGCTATCTTTTTAGTTCCCTCCATTGCACAGTTAACAGAACGATAAGTATGTTAAGAACAAACTGACAAAAACACATCATATTTCTAACATAAATCAAATCAAATCAGCTTCACGCTGTATCCCACACACAGCAGGGTAGGCAAAGGGAACCTAGTGTTAAGACACTCCGTTCCCCACTTTTTGCCGAAATCTGGAGGCATTGCGTGTTGAGTGGCAGAACTCAACGCCGCGATTATCTTCCACACCAGAGCAAAGAAATGGAAATATAAATTTTAGTAAATATTTCATTTCCTCGAGTGGGGATCGAACTAACAACCAGTCGGTTTTACAGTCACACTTCTTGCCGCTGCGCCACGACTGGCCTTTATATTTCTAACATTTAAAACATTAATTTGAAAAAAGTCACTATTGTATTAAAATTTACCCAATTTTGTATGTATTAATCGCAATCACAAATCTAACAAAGTTTTATATGAAGCGAAGCCTTATCCACTTATTTACGACGAGAGCGAAAATTCAATAACAGCGAAAAAAGTTAATCCGGAAGCTAATTGAATTACTTTTAATTACAATTGGTCGTTCGCAGCAATGCTTGCGACTGCAAATACTAGTATATCTTTTGTTATATTTTTATACCCTTTATAGATTTTTAACTGATCAATCTTTTTTTCATTTTTTGCACGTTTTTGTGGATTGAGTCATTGTTTCTTTATATTTATATTTAATTTCTTAAACGTATGAACAATCCGTCAGTTGTGCATATCTTTTTTTATGGTAATTTACCAAATATATTTGAGGCCAGTCGTGGCGCAGCAGCATGAAGTGTGACTGTAAAACCGACTGGTTGTGGGTTCGATCCCTACTCGAGGAGATGAAATATTTACTTCATTTTTATATTTCCATTTCTTCGCCCTGGTGTCGAGACTAAGCGCGGCGTTGAGTTCTACCACTCAACACGTAATGGCTCCAGAATTCGGCAGAAACACTTCCTGCCTACCCTGCTGTGTGCGGGATACAGCGTGAAGTTGATTTAATTTTTTTTTATTCGCATGTAGGTATCTGTATACACAGAATAGATGAGAGTTATTGTTCTTAGACGTAATACAATGTAGCTCAGTGGCAGATTTCTCAGAAAACTGAAGAGGCTTAAGCCTAAGGTGGCAGAATTTTGGTGTGGCAACTTTGCGGACTGATTTTATTTTGCTACTATATTTATACAATTAAAAAGATATATGTATGACGATTTTGTGATATGTTACAGCAAAATCAGTAACATATTTTACCTTTTCTTTCTTATTTGTAATTTGTCACCAACGGTCTAGGAAATTCCCTACTAAAACTAACAATTGTAAAGATGACAAAAAGTTAACAGCCTATAGAGTTTTGTAGATCCACCTCTGGTGTAACTCTAATGTAAAGGATAATACAAGTAAGTGTAATAACTTACTTAACTGAATCTTCGGGTAAAGCAAATGCATTGCTGTCCACATCAGTCGCAGTGCCCCCAGGACCTCGTATGTAAGTATCTGGAAATCTATGTCCTTGGTAATATCGTAATGAGCTACGAATATGATGCTGAGTTTTCGTTGGATCAGAGAAAGTCAATCCCGGTAGCTTTGGGAGTCCCCACGCCATAGTAAAATCTGATGAATCGAACAAACTAGATGTATGTAATTATTTCAAAAATTTATTCTTTAGTTTCTATTATACAAATGAAATGAAGATATTTCTACTTGATTATTTAACAAATTTATGCTCGTACACCAAGGTAGACAGCGAGAATCAAGTGTCTACATATACATATTCGGTTCTATGCTTTCCGTCGGAACTAAAAACAGTTCCGTGACGGAATCTAACGCCGCTCTTTGTTTCGCCAAAGCAAAACAAAGAGCGGCGTTAGATTCCGCCACGGAACTGTTAAAAAAGAAAGTAAAAATAATCATTCGCCAAAGTGGAGATGAATATGAATTGAGTATATATGAATTCATTCATAAGTTGTGTCGTCTCGCTACCTCTTTATCACGCTGCCTCTTTACTCTTTGTTATCGTGACATTTTTTACTATTTATTTAAAGATTTTTTGTAATGATATTAAAATTTTAGGTTATAGTTTTGATTTAAAAATATAACATGGACATTTCCAATAGTCTAATATATTTTGCTTAGAAAAAAAGAATAAATATGAAGAAGAAGATAAGTAAGATAAGATATATAAATATAGATGATCTGTCTAACTGTAAACGATTCCTATTTGGGGAATGAATTATTTACATTTCCTTGCTCTGGTAGATAAGGTGCGGCATTGAGGTCCGCCACTTAACAAACATAGTCTTAAATTCTGAGCAAAAGCGGAGAAAAGAATGTGTTGGCACTCCGTTTTTCCTGTCTACTTTATATAGGATCTGAATTCACAATGTCATTAATTAACAAATATTTATTATAATTTCACAGGATAATACTAACATTGACTTATTACTTACCATAAAATATAAATATCCACAAAAATAAACACAATATATAAAATAAAGGGTTATATTCGATTTCAATTTAATAAATTTTCAATAACATTTGACAGCGTCAAGTAATATTTAAGGAATATCTTTGTTGCTAAGATATGATATTGGTTACCAGGACTCCTGCTGTATCAATATTATTTTGGTACGAATGACAACCAAGAAGGTATCTATATAGTTATAGCTATTTATACCACTACTGCAATACATATTACTAGTACTATTTAAATAGGGTTATGGTACTAGTGATCGACGTCATTTTAAGGAAATTGCATATTTTAGTTACAGGTATAAAAATATATATAATATATAATAATTATAAAAAAAATACATTGCGCTCAACCTCCTCGAGTAAAGCGCAATTAGCTTAACTTTAACTTTACTTTGCTTTCATTTCAATTTACTATCTTAAATAATATGGTCTCGCCATTTTATTTAGCAATTATTATATTACACTAAATGTTAGCAAAAAGTACATTATTAACATTTAATTTTGTGTTGAAAATTGGAGAAATCTATATTTATACAGAGTGTCTTTGTCAGCACCACTTTAAAGGAAACAGTTTTAACTACTTTATAAAAGCCTAATACAGTATTTTTTTCCCAAAAATGAAAAAATATTTTTTCAAACAAAATAAACAATAAAATTTTCTGTGTAAAATAAAACGTTATTTGTTAAGACCGACGCACGCAGCATAAATCTATCAAAGGGAAACCGCCGCATACGCCTCATCCCGAAATCGAGTTGAAGGTATTGCTGGCAAAGTTCAAAGTTGATTAACCTTTAGTAGTATTTTTCTAGTAGTAAGTGTTTACGTTATTGGTATCTATGCGTAACTGCGTCACACGAAATACAGGTATGGTCACATAAACATCGTGAAATGAAAAAATTGTGAAATAAAAAAAAACTGTTGAGGTATATTGATTAATTTCTTTAGGTATGGGTTTAGAATATTTTACCCTCTATGCTGTTCCCGTAAAAGGAGCGCTGACGCTTCCAAACGTTTCCTGTATACAAATCTATATTTGTATATATATATTTGATCTATTATATATTTTTTTAGTTTAAAATATTTTTGAATATGTTATATATACAAAATAATTTAAACTAAAAAAAATTACAAGAATTACAGTTTGATAAACATTATACTTCTTTAAAATTATTGTAAAAAAAAAAGTTTAAGAATAGATATCATATTTTTTATTTTTACTTTTATTTTTCACTTTACTTTTACTTTTTGGTCAATTATGGCTTAGGAGCACAAAGTGTGACTGTGAAATCGACTGGTGGTGGGTTCGATCCCCACTCGAGGAAATTAAATATTTATTTAAATTTATATTTTAATTTCTTCGCTCTGGTGTTTTTTGTATATTGGTCATGGCCAATTCACGAAAATTTCGCTTTACGGTACTATTAAGATTTTAAATATATATAGAATGTTGTTGTTTCCAGTAATGACAAACAAATATACACTTTAACTTATTAATTAAAATTACAACATAAAAGTCAATTCAATTCCATGTTACAAAAACGTTTAGGCGCATTTAAAAATTATAAATATGAAAAACTGTTTTTTCACATTTCGCCGAGTTGCTCAGTAACGTGGACAAATAATAAAGAGGAAAAATATCGGCAGAATGACACGACCAAACCTCCAAAAGCTAACATTATACAACTGCGTTTACTTACACAAGCAGATTCAAACTGTATTGTGAACAGAATAGAGGCGACTATTTTAATTTAATCCGCAAAAAATATTAGAATTTTACACTCGTTATAATAAAGGTTACTTTTATTTCATCATCAAATAAAAGCGTTGGAAAATTTAATATGTACTATGTAGGTACATAATGGTTTTTTTTACTTTCATGCTGTATCATGCATAAGTCAGGATAGGCAGAGAGAACCTAGTGTTAAGACTCTCCTTCGCCACGAACCGCCCAATTTTAGTGTTTGCCTTGTTTTTTTCTATTAAAAATATATAGAATATATAATAAAATATTGAAACTAATTACAACTTGAAGCAGACTTATTTGATACGGTTCCAATGACATCGCGAATTAATACCAATCCTGTTTTACTTCATATTACTTGAGCATAAAGTAATAAGAAGTTTTAGTTTTCGTCGATACAGTTATGAAGGTTTATAAATTTTATATAATCAATTGCTTCATATTGAATAATTTGGCAAGTAGGCTGTAGACAAAACGAATAGTAAATAAAAATTTAAAAAAAATGATTCACGCTGTATCTCGCATTCTGTCGTTTAGGCAGAGGGAACCTAGTGTTCAGACAGTCCGTTCCTCATTTTCCACCGACTTCTGGAGGTGTTGCGTGTTGAGTGGCGGAAGTCAACTCCGCGCTTTGCCTCGACACCAGAGCGAAGAAATAAAAATATTAAATACTTCATTTCGACGAGTGGGGACCGAATTGACAACCAGTTGCGTTTACAGGTGCCCCTGCGCCACGACTGGCCTCCTTATAGTAATTAGTTACTGTGATCTCCAAATTCTATACGATTCTATAAAATTTATTGATATTTGTTGTTATTGTGAAATAAATAGTACAATAAAAGCTTGTCCCGCAGAAATCTGTCAACAAATTTATCAAGATGTCGAGGCTATTGAGAGCTATACGAGGGGCTTACATGCCTGGCCTGTCTCACGTGAGAAGACACTCCAGTTATCCTCTTACGTATTCAGACGAGGTGCGCGAGGCAAAGGCCAGTGGCAAGCCGATAGTCGCTTTGGAATCAACTATCATCACTCATGGTATGCCGTATCCGAGAAATTTAGACACAGCCCTAAAAGTAGAGGACACCATTAGACAACAAGTAAGTTTATTTCTAAGGACGGAGTATAATTTTTCTTAAACAAAAATTCCAAATAATTTTTTTTTTCAATTATTTTTTTTCGTACAGCAATATTTTGATTTAATTTTATATATATTTTTTTTAAATATTAACTTCTCTTTGTAACCCATAAGCTCGTATGTGTGGTACATACGAGTACATACTCCACACATTCACAAATAACATTTTAAAATAATATTTATGGCCAGTCGTGGCGCGGGGCACATGCGTGTGGTTGTAAATGCTACAGGTTGTGAAATCGATCCATCGATTCCCACACGAGAAAAAGAAATATTCCACCTCCGCCATTCGACGGAAAGTGGAAAACGGAAATGTCTTATTGAGAACGTAGTGTTTTAACACTAGGTTCCTTCTACCTACCCCGTTATGTACGTAATACAACGTGAAGTTTAAAAAAAAGCACCCCATTTGTGTAATTAAGAGAAGGTTGAGGAAAAGAAATATTTAATATTTTAATGTCTTGACACTGTTGTTTCTAAGCGCAGGGTTAAGTTAAGCCACTCAACACACAATACCTCCAGAATTCGGCAGAAAATGAGGAGCGGAGTGTCTTAGCATTAGGCACCCTCTGCCTACCCTGCTAAATGCGGGATACAGCGTGAAGCTAAAAAAATGCACTTTTAAAGTCAAACGTGATTAAAATCAAAAGCTGACGTTTGTTACAAAGTTATAACTCTTATACAGTCACGTCATGTCATGCATGTAACGAAGTGTATGAAATAAAGCGTCGGCGGGCCTGTGAGCTGCAGTGCCCTTAATTGAGTGAAAGCGGCTTTCCTCTTGCTAATCCCCCACGTCACGCTACAATTCATGTTCCTAATATAGTAATAGTTCATATGACGAAAGAATTTCTTGTATGATATAAACATATTATGTTCTATTCATATAAATTATTTATAAAAATATTTTTACGTAAGTGTTAAGGTATAAAATCAGCTTCACGCTGTATCCCGCACACAGCAGGGTAGACAGAGGGAACCTAGTGTTAAGACACTCCGTTCCCCGCTTTCCGCCTACTTCTGGAGGCATTGCGTGTTGAATGGCGGAACTCAACGCCGCGCTTTGCCTCGACACCAGAGCGAAAAAATAAATTAAATTAAATTAAATTAAATCAGCTTCACGCTGTATCCCGCACACAGCAGGGTAGGCAGAGGGAACCTAGTGTTAAGACACTCCGTTCCCCACTTTCTGCCGAATTCTGGAGGCATTGCGTGTTGAGTGGCAGAACTCAACGCCGTGCTTAGCCTCGATACCAAAGCGAAGAAATGGAAATATAAATTTAAGTAAATATTTCAGCTCTTCGAGTAGGGATCGAACCCACAACCAGTCGGTTTTACAATCACACTTTGTGCCCCTGTACCACGACTGGCCCTTAAGGTATAGGAAGGTACGTTTGTGACTCATTTTCAATGATAATTGATGGATGTTAAAAAAATTCTCAACACAAAAAGCTCTAAAAATTAAACAATGAACTTGCTGAGCAAACGGCTGAACATGCTTTTTTAAATTATGGTTAAGAAAGCTCTCGATTAAGTCACCTTTCAAACACAAATATCTAAATCAAAATCATTTCATCAATTTGGGAGCTGCGATGCTACAGCCAGACAAACAGTTGCACACATACTCACACACCTATATACGCATACACTCATATACATTTACTCAATACGTCAAACTTATAAGCCACCCTTCTGTTTTGTCGGGGTTGAAGAATATAATATGTTGTCAGAAAACAATGCGCATGTAGGGAACGCTTTAAAAAATTAAAGAAGATACTTCTATAACATTAGAAGTTGTCGCAAATATTTTTAAATTATATAGAGCTTGTTGTATATAATTTATTAGGCCCGTCGTGGCGCAGGGGCACAAACTGTAAAATCGACTAGTTGTGGGTTCGATCCCCACTCGAGGAAATAAAATATTTATTTACATTTATATTTTCATGTCTTCGCTCTGGTGTCGAGGCAAAATACGGCATGTGCGGCGTAGAATTTCGCCACTCAGCAAATACGCAATGCCTCCAAAATTCGGCGATAAGTGGGTAACGGAGTGTCTTAATACTAGGTTCTCCCTGCCCATCCCGCTGTGTCGGGATAAAGCGTGAAGCTGAAGAACTTGTTGTATTACAAGTCGCGGTGAACATTTACCACCAGGCGACCCGTACGCACCTTTCCCTTGTTTTTCCATAAAAAAAGTAATTACTAAATTAAATTTAGTTCCTCAATTATCTAATAACATATTCATTGCAGGGCGCAACACCGGCTACTATTGCAATTCTAAAAGGCCAGCTGACAGTAGGCCTAACAAAAGAAGAAATACAATACCTAGCAAAGGCACAGGGTGTTGTAAAGGCATCGAGGCGAGACTTGGCACCTATAATGGCAACACAACTAGATGGCGCTACTACCGTCGCTGGTACTATTATAGCCGCTCAACTGGCAGATATACCCGTCTTTGTTACTGGAGGCATAGGTAAAAAAAATATTTCTTTTCTGTATAAATATATCTACTTATAATAAACTAGCTATGCTCGCGACTTCGTTTGCATGGGTAAGTACAGACCGTGAGGCGTAAGCTGAGCTTTGCATTTGTGTGAGTGTACACAGATAGTGTACACTCACATTTTATGGGGGGTAGCCTGGACTGCAGCTTTGAACAGAAACTTTGGTTGTAAGTAAAATTTCTGGAGTGGGCACAGAATTATTCTGGGGTGGGCACGGCCCACCCAGCTCCTTGCTTTCCTACGTCCATGTCCATTCTTTGTTTGGTTTAAAACTGGTTATTCCTGCTTTTTGGCCATTAAACGTGTAAAAAAAAATTGACACGATCACTATACAATAATAGAAAAAATGGATATGAGCAAGTAGTATAAGAAAGAAAATATTCCGTAGTCACAGTGCTGTTCTTGAGTATATAATGGAACAATTAATTATTAACACAACCAATACAACAGACGAAATTGAAGCTGATGAGGATGTAAACCTTGTTTAAAAATTATATTTTTTTTGTTAATTTTTTTTAATTAATAATAAATTTTATTTTAATTTATTTTTTTCTAGTTCTACTTTTGGTGATCACTCACACAAATACCATCCAGCTTACGTTTCGTGGGCTCTACTTACTTTTTATTTATGAGTCAATTATAGTAAAACAAACCCTAAAAGTTACGGGAAGTTTGCCAAAATACAATAAAGAAAATTATCTTTTAATCGTTTAAGCCGTTCTGAGGTTAGCGTGACAAAAACCACAGACAAAAATTTTAACAATTGTTTTTGGGTTCTATTACGTTATTATGCACATCGTACGTCCACATAATAATTATTTTTCTTATATATCTTCCATGTACAGACAGTCATCAGTTACATTTTTGATATATGTATAAATGTAGCTATATGACGCTCAAAATTTCAAAAACAAACGTTGTTTCTATCATTAAAGAAATGAGACTGTAGGCTACGTACGTAGCAAGTATGGCTACGGTGCTACAATTCTTTGTGCTATCGTAGGTACGTCTGTGTAAAATCATTTCTACTGTGAATATTTCATGTCGAGACATGTTTCTCTGTGCAAATAGATATTTTTTTTACTGCTTCTGTACTATAACTGTAAAATAATAAAAAAACGTTCTATGGCTAATCAGGGATAGTTTGTATACAAAAAAACCTTTTTAAATGTTCATCTAGCTGTCAGTTGTTCGCGATTCATACAAAAGCTATTGAACGGATTTTGATTAAACTTTTCTTTGTTTTATTAGTCCTCGACAATGTAAAGCCTGTTACTTACTTCAAAAGTTTAGAATATCTGATATCGAATCCCGTCAGACTTTCTAGTCAATAACGACTGTAAAAGTTAGTTAACATGATGCGCACTTTCTGGTAATATAAAAAAAACAAGATCTTATATGGAATCATAGAAATAAAGCCTTAAAAAAATTGTTCAGCGTCGGGAGCATTTTCTAATGAGTAAAATCAGCTTCACGTTGTATTCTGCACACAGCAGGGTAGACAGAGGGAACCCTAGTGTTAAGACACTCCGTTCCCGACTTTTTGCCAAATTTTGGAGGCATTACGTGTTGAGTGGCAGAACTACGCCGCGCTTTGCATCGACACAAACACACACAAACAAAACAACACACAAATGGAAATATAAATTTAAGTAAATATTTGATTTCCTCGAGTGGGGATCGAACCCACAACCAGTCGATTTTACAGTTACACTTTGTGCCCCTGCACCACGACTGGCCTCATTTTCTAATGACTTAAGAAAATTAAAAGTGCACTTGATATAAAACTAGCAAAGATTGATATATTATATTTACCTGCTCTTTAAATATACCGCAACTTATATTTCAACCTGTATTGGAAATATTAACTTCAAAAGTTTACTAGTTATTACAAGAAATAATTGTATATATTATTTACTAACTTTTTACCAGCATTATACTTTTTCAAAATAGATTTCAAATGGAATTAGCATGGCATGGTTATCATAAAGTCCGTTTAGACGATGTTGTGAGAGGCAACTAAAATATAATAATATATTCGAAAACTATACAAATTTTAAAAAAATATCATAATTAAATTAGCCTCACGCTGTATCTCAAATGTAACAAAATAAGCGGTAGGAACCTAGTGCTAAGACCCATTTTCTATTTTCCGCCGTAATTTTGGAGTTTTTGGAGTTGAACGATGAAACTCAACGCCACACTTTGTCTTAATGTCAAAGCGGAGAAATAGTTAATAATTATTAATAATTTAGTTATTACTTAGATTAAGTAATAACTAAGAACATAATTCATAACTAACGGCCTTCCCTCTTACAGTCACATGTTGTGCCAATGTGCCACAACGGCTTCGCTACTCATAAGGAAAAACTGTATAGGGTAAATAAATAGGAATTATTAAAAAAAATGCGATCGGACTTCAATTATCCGCATAGTAGCTGTGAAATGAGCGAATTTTACCACGAACAGCTCGCTAGTAGCACATTCAATTAGAGCTGGCGGCGTACAACCTGAATGAGTGATGAAATTAATACCTTACAAATTCCATAGTCGCGATGAAATCTATCCGAACGCCGTTCCGCGCAATCTCATGAACTACAAACAATACCACAAATCTTAGATTGGCGCGTTAAATATTTTACTATAGCATTAGAGTTTTGAATAGTTGTACCTTAGTTGGTATTCACAATTTATAAATAGTGACCTAGTTTTGTTTATATTATAAACTTTTTAATAGTTAGTCTACATTTTTATCTACTTAACTATATTATTTAAAAAACCGGTTAAGTGCGAGTCGTATTCGCCCACCGAGGCTTCCGTACCAATTTTCGGATTGCGAGGTCAACGAGAAGTACTTACTACTTATAAAAGTTGACAAGTTTAAGCTTGCAGGCATATGCACTCATTTCGTGTTAACTACAAATATATGTGAGTCGTGGCGCAGGGGCACATAGTGTGACTGTAAAACCGACTGGTTGTGGGTTCGATCACTCGAGGAGATGAACTATTTATTTAAATTTAAACTTGCATTTCTTCGCGGCGTTGAGTTCTGCCACTCAACAACCAATGCCTCCAGAATTCGGCAGAAAATGGGGAACAGAGTGTCGTAACACTAGGTTCCCTCTGCCTACCCCGCTGTGTGCAGGATACAGCGTGAAGCTGATAAATTAATAAAAAATATATACAGTAGAAACTCTATTATCCGGCCCTCAGTTATACGGATTCGCGATTATCTGGACTACAGACCAACTGTATTAAATGTACTTACAAGTCGTATCAATGCAAGCATGGACGTGTCGAATCTGGCATCACCCCGCCCGCGCCGCGTCCTATCGTCGTACATCTTAAGATATCTTAATAAACATTGATTTTCACTTTATGTATTAGTTGTTTTAATTAAATTTATATCACTACGTATGTGCATACTTACATATTCTAAATACCCGATTACCCGATTTTCCATACTTTTGATTATCCGGATTTTCGATTATCCGAATGCCTACCAACAACAATTAGTCCGGTTAATCGAGTTTCTACTGTATGTATGAAACACCTATAAATTTACATTTTTCGGATTTTTTCCTTTATTTATATTGTAAGTTTTCACTATTTGCCAAATTTCCTAACTGTCCACATAAATTTTATCGGGTGACGCCGCATTTAGGTCTTTATTATATGTATAATTTTATATATGATGAAATATACGTAGAGGATTAAACAGTACCTGCGGCACTGCATACATTATAATAATCACTAATATACTTACCCTCAGGCGGGCGTCTACTTCACCTAATAATTACATTTATATAAAATCGATTTACTTATAACCTATTTAGAATTCTAAATAAGTTACTTATAACCGTTTTATTAAACTTCATGCCTATATATAAAGCTCCTGATAAAATATATTGCATAATTTCTTAGGCGCGGCCGTCGTGGCGTGGGAGCACAATTGTGTGGTTGTAACACGATGGTTGTTGGTTCGATTCGGAAAAATAAATAATTATTTATATAATATTTCCATTTCAGGCCAGTCGTGGCGCAGCGGCACGAAGTGTGACTGTAAAATCGACTGGTTGTGGATTCGATCCTCCCTCGAGGAGATGAAATATTTACTTAAATTTATATTTCCATTTATTCGCTCTGGTGTCGAGGCTAAGCGCCGACTCTGAGTTCTCTTGAGTTCTGCCACTCAACACGCAATACCTCCAGAATTCGGCAGAAAGTGAGGAACGGAGTGTCTTAACACTAAGTTCCCTCTGCCCACCCTGCTGTGTGCGGGATACAGCGTGAAGCTGATTTATTTATTTTCATTTCTTCGTTGTGATACCAAAGCAAAGCGCGACGTTGAGTTCCGCCACTGAATACATAATGCCTTGAAAATTCGTCGGAAAGTGAGGAAAGAAGTGTCTTAACACCAGGGTCCTTTCTACCCTGTTATATGCGGGATACAGCGTGAAGCGGAAATTAAAATCATTTATTATAAATAAAAGGCGGAGTTCACCGTGAAGGCGAGGACACGATGGATGTGTCAGCTGACCTCACCGAGCTGGGTCGTAGTGGGACCTTGGTTGTGTGCAGTGGAGTCAAATCTATCCTTGACATCGGCAGGACACTTGAGTTCTTGGTATGATTTGTTGCTGTTTTTACTATTTATTAACTTTGTGTCACAGTAAAAGTATAAAATTGTCATAGAGTTAGAAAATAATATTTTTTATTTCTATTATTGCTGTGTGGTGTTTTAGAACAAGTATATGTATACATATTATTTGTTGTCTTAATATATATACATTTAAATGTTGATGTTATTTCTTTTTTTACTAAACGTACAATAAAAATAAATTAGTTAGGCCCAGTGGAATTAAATGTTTGACTGTAAGTGCTGCAATGGTTATGGGCTCGATTCCTACTCGGGCTATAAATTAGTTTCACTTTTACGTCTCCTTAAAGACAGAGTACAGCGTTTTTTGCCTGTCCATTTTATACCTGTCTACCTTACTAAAGCTACATACTTATTAAGAAAACATAAAAAAAAATTACGTAGCGGGATATGACCGCGCCTGTTTGGAAACCGTCCAAGTGCTCTGACCTTTAAATATGTTATAAAATATTAAAAAAATTCTATTCTCTCTTCCCAAACGATAATTCTAAGTAATTATCTTTGGATAGCAGAAATAAAAAATTCTCTGCAGAGATGATAACAGCATAAATAAGTTGTAACAAGTGTATAAGAATTTCGACGTAGCTCGATGAGAACGTATGGCTTAGTTGATCAGAGCGCTTGAACGATTTCCAAATAGGCGCGGGTTTAAATCGCCCAAATTTTTATATGTTTTTTTAATAAGTATTTTTCTTTCCTAAGTGTGGAATAACACTTTAAAAATTAAAAAATAAGGCTAAATATTTGATAATTTCATAATTGAATATTTTTTTTTATATTTAGAAACTTATAAATACATACATATAAGAACGTAACAGTACTCTAACCAGCGTCTCTACGTAGGTGTCTAGGCACTCTAGCCAATTACAATTATAAAATATTATTTTTCGCCTTCACGCTGTATTCCGCATGTAACACAGGGTAAGCAGAGAGAGCCTACTGTTAAGGCACTCCGCATATGTCTGGAGCAAGTGTTCAGTGGCGGAGGGCAACGCCGCGGTTTGCCTTGACACCAAAGCGAATAAATGAAAACATTAAATATTTCTTTTCCTTTAGTGGAAATCGAACCCAAAACCTGTCGCGTTTACAGTCACAAGCTTGTGCCCCTGTACCAGGACTGTAGAAATATATTAATAAGTAAACAAATTATTATTTCACAAGGAAACACAAGGAGTTACCGTGTGTTCCTTCGGGGAATCTAAAGACTTCCCCGCGTTTTACACGGCACGTTCTGGTCATAAAGCACCTTACAATGTCACCGACGCGTCTCATGCAGCTCGCATCTTACAAGCAGCGCGACGACTACAACTGACTTCTGGTATCGTGATCGGTGTACCGGTGCCTAGAGAACACGCAATGGATGGTGAGCATTTAAATTAATTTTGAAAAAATAACATGCTCACTCATACTGTAAAATCGACTGATTGTGGGTTCGATCCCCACTCGAGGAGATAATATTTAAATTTTATGTTTAGATATTATCTCCTCGAGAAATATTTATTTAAATTTATATTTCCATTTCTTCGCTCTGGTGTCGAAGCAAAGCACAGCGTTGAGTTCCGCCACTCAAGACGCAATGCTTCTAGAATTCAGCGGAAAGTGGGGAACGGAGTGTCTAAACACTACATTCTCTCTGCCTACCCTGCTGTCTGCAGGATGCAGCGTGACGTTGATTATTCATAAATCTACGGAGTGGGGTTCAAATCCTCAACTATTGCAGCCTTGAGGCCATGGGCCACGACGGCCTCAAAAAATGTCTAATTCAGAAAAACAATTAATTTATTGATCGAAAATAATTTATTTTTTTCTTTAAATATGGTCGGTATTCATACTCGATAATACATTGTATCTTTATTATTAACAATTTGATTTGCATACAAAAGAGTGTTAAAATTTGCATACAGTATTACTTTACCGAACCAGTTCACAATTTGCATAGACTTTATAGGTTTTTTGCAGAGCAAAGTCCAATATGGTGCTTTCGTTATAAAATCCTTTCATAAAAAAAGTTATATTAAGTAAAATATTGCTTAAATTTAAGAACCATTTTTTATATATGCCCTGTCTCAATAAAACTCAACGCCGCGCTTTGCCTCGGCACCAGAGAGAAAAAATGAAAATATAATTTAAATAAATATTTTACTTCCTCGAATGGGAATCGAACCCACAACTACTCGCAGTTTACAGTGACTCCCATGTGTGCGACAACTAAGAAAATTGAGAGAAGCAAATAAAAGCCAAGTTAAAAAAGGTTCTAAGAAAATTGAGAGAAGGAAATAAAAGCCAAGTCAGCTTATCGAATCCACGATGTAGTGGATTACTTGAAGTCTCATCTCCTTTTGAGTTACTCATTATAGCATTGCAGAGATAAAGCTTTTGTTCTGCTATGGCAGATTAATAAGCTTACGTTAATTTTGTAATATTTTTATTTTTATCGCAGTGTTTCTCGTTAAATATTAATTTTATAAACAAACGACAGTTCACTTGTGAGTTGTGCCCCTGAGGCCAGTCGTGGCGGAGGGGAAATGTAACCGCAATAGGTTGTGGGTTAGATTCCCACACGAGGAAATTCATTTATTATTTTTATTTCTTACTCTGGTCAGGCAAAACGCGGCGTTAAATTCCGCCACTTAATAAGGAATGCCTCCAGCAATCGGCGGTGTGTGTAGAGGGTAGCTGGATGCCTCAACAATAGGCTCCTTTCAGAAACGTTAAAATGTGATTTTGTATAATTGATTTTAAAAAAATAGGTCCCGCTGAGTTTTTTGCGGCGGTTCTTCTCAGGTCTGAGGCATTAACTTTAGTGAACTGGTAGTAGATTATTTGATGTTCAAAAAAGAAGCATATAACTTCTTATTTTGAATAAAATTATTTGACTTTGACTTTGACTTCGGGATACAGCGTGAAAGTGAAAAAAATAAATAAATAAACAACAAATTTATACTTAGTGTAATAAATAATTAATTATAATTTTATTAGGGTAACCGTGAACAAGAACACAAGGTCCCTGTTTACCCTTAAGTTAAGGGCCTTAACTATATAATGTTAGAATCACTTCACTTTAATTACTATGATAACCCACATAGACCTACATAGGTATATAAAACTGTATAGCAGTGAAATCAAATCAGCTTCACGCTGTATTCCGCACACAGCAGGTTAGGTAGATAAAGACACTCCGTTCCCCTTTTTTAGCCGAATTCTGAGCATTGCGTGTTGAAAGCAGTATATTTTAGAAATATTTATAATTTAAAATTCATGACATAATAAAAATGCTTTTTCCAACAGAAAATATAATAGAGACAGCTATTAGGAATGCACTTTTCGAGGCAAACAAGCAGGGTATTCGTGGTAAGGAAGTGACCCCATTCCTACTGGCCGCCGTGTCTGCAGCTACGGGTGGCGCCTCACTTCTTTCTAGTATCCTTTTTTGTTTGTTTAACCAATATCCAAGACTTTAACTTTTTTACAATTAACTGTAATTGTAACTTCACAATTAATAGTGAAATCACAATTGAATTGAGACCAGTTGTGGCGCAGCGGCACAACGTGTGACTGTAAAATCGACTGGTCGTGGGTTCGATCCCCATTCAAGGAAGTGAAATAATTATTTACATTTATATTTTCATTTCTTCGCACTGGTGTCGAGGTTAAGAGCGGCGTTGAGTTCCGCCACTCAACACGCAATGCCTCCAGACCTCGGCGGAAAGTGGGGAACGGAGTGTCTTAACACTAGTTTCCCTTTGCCTACTCTGCTGTGCGCGGGATACAGTGCGAAGCTGATTTAATTTGTTCTTACAATTGATTTAAAGAGTAAGATATTTGATTTGATTGATAATACTACCGTAACTCTACTTTTAATGTATATTTTTGAAACATATAACCTTAAATTCGTTCGTTAAATCTTAAACAATAAATTAAAAGTACAGAAACGTGAATGGTCTTAAAATGATACTACTAAAACTGATTGCCACAATTTCTTCCCTTAACGACTCTCAGACATCGCTCTCATAAAGAACAACGCTAAAGTCGGCGCCGATATTGCCGTCCAATTTCAAAAACTAAGGCACGTTGACAATTTAGAGAACGCTTTTAATATCGGAGTCTCAAAGGGCTCTGGAAAATATAAGACGAATTCTTCAAGACAGATACATACCATGTGCACTAGGAATGGCAGGGAAGGCGCAGCTAATATGAATGTAATAGGGGAACCTTCGGGTGACGTGCTCGTTATCGGTGGGGCTAACGTTGACAGAACCTACAGAGTTAATGAACAACACATCGAGGTAAGATAGTTCTAATAATTAAGAATATACCTACTGTTTATATTGCAGCTTCAATTATGTACATGGTTTTACTTGTTGAACATTTATACATTTTATATATTTTAATATATTATTAGAACATTTATATGTATTATTTTAATTGAAGAACTAAAACTTATTTGCTGATAACCTATAGAAATGATTTATGATATTTCTTTCTTTAGTATCGCAATAAGGTAGTGAAATAAATTCATTCAATTTGAGCCTTATTTCAAGGCTTGTCTTTAATATATAAAATAATAGGAAAACGGAAATTATGAAACTTACAAATTATTTTTAGTTTCCCTTTTTTAGCTTCACACTGTAACCTAGTATTGAGACACTTCGTCGCCTACTCTCCGCCGAATTCACGAGGCATAGTGTGTTTAGTAGCGGAACTGAGCGGAAATGAGGCCAGTCGTGGCGCAACGGCACGAGGTGTGACTGTAAAAACCCACTGGTTGTGGATTCGATCCCCACTCGAGGAGATGAAATATTTACTTAAAATTATATTTCCATTTCTTCCCTCTGGGGTCGAGGTTAAGCGCGGCGTTGAGTTCTGCCACTCAACACGCAAGCCTCCAAAATTCGGCAGAAAGTGGGGAACGGAGTATCTTAACACTAGGTTCCCTCTGCCTACCCTGCTGTGTGCGGGATACAGCGTGAAGCTGATGTATTTCCCTGAGAAAGGATTACCAGTCAAACAAATATATAAAACTTTACTAGTCCCTATTTTGTATTATTTGTAACTTTTTCACAACAAAATCTTATCTCGGTTTCAACATTTCTAATGGATACCTAACCTCTCCACATATACTAAAGCTCGATGTGGTTGATTAGTTGCTACGAAAAGCTACAGCGTTGATTAAAACGGAGTACATACTCTACATAAATTTAAACAAGACATCAAAAACTTCAATTTGAAATGCTGTTTCATGTTAAAAATCAGAATAAAATAAGGAAATCACATCAAAATAAAACACAGCCATTTTAACAAAGATTTTATTTAATGCATTTATTATGATAATATTAGCTCTCAGTCGCCTAGTGCGTACCTTCGGAAAGTTGCAACAAGACTACTATAATTAGAATTGTAGAACCACACATTATTAATAATATAATAAACTTAACATGAATCATTTGTAAGTCAATAAAAATATTAACTTTTAAAATACATTTAGTATTCTAAATTAATATTCGTTTATAATATTACACTTTATTAATAATTAATACATTTATTGACAATACCAACAGCAAGAATATTCGAATTGGGTATCAAAGGTCACAAGTGGATTTTTTACTACTTTATTTATCGTTTAAACCATTTAATGCAAGAGAAAAATATAAAATACCAAGCGTAACTGTCACATTGACTTTATTAATAATTTATAAAATTAAGATCAATTATTTCTTTATATTAGTTACATTTATAAATTTCCAGGAAGGTATAGGCAGCACGTCAGAGATGAGTTCTCTAGAAGTAACAATGGTATTTTAGTAATATTGATTGTTCTCATAATAAACACAATATCTGTTATACGTTTTTTTTTATAAGCCAAGGCACATGTTATTTAACCATTTGGAAGAAATGCAGGATTTAGATTTGATCCTAGCTACATATGTATATTCAACTTTCCGAATAATTAGGTACAAATTTTTAATAAGATTGGTACATTCAGTGACAACAATATTAAAAAACTATGTATCTGCATAAATTCATAAAATATTATACCTACTCTAAGCAAACGTAATTAGTTATTTATTATTTAATAATATTTCATTATAATAATTTCTAAAAGTTACACCATAATATAAGAAATGTATGTGTTGATGCGCGAACGGATAGGACCCACGGTGACGTTTCAATCGAAAGAACTAGCCATGCACGTTAAGCCTAGGTCACTGATGCGGGGCGATATTAGCTTATTTGTGTGTTTTTGGTTCCGTTTTATATACTAAACTTTAATTTTTCCTACAACATGCTAGTTCTTTCTATCTCAATAGGAGTATACAGCTATTTATTCTCGTATCTAAGTTATTGGATAGCGTTATGGCATATATATAAATCCAAACAACGCTAAACGAAACTGCCTTGTGAATTAAACATGAAGCCACATAATTAAGCCATTTACTTTTGTATACCTATACCTGTATATTTTGACCTACAGGTCTAAAAGTCGTGAAATTAGTAAAAAATGGAAGGTAAAATAACAATTTACACAGCCATATAATACGTAAATGCTCCCATAAAATGGGGATAAAATAATCGTAATGTAAATAAAGATTGCTCTCAAAATGCATCAGAAGGTCAAAAATATAAAAACAAATGATAATTTTATTTTAAATAAGCTTTTATACTTAGGCACTACGTCGTTTAAGCTCATATCAGTACTATTTCATTCTGTTCATGCGCAACTCGCATACTACACATATACATACAAATTGTATTATTTACAATTTCGTTATATAAATTTGGTAATGTTGCCGTTACAAAATATTTTTCAGCAAATGTTGCCGTTACATAATATTTTTATTGTACAAAGTAAAAAATTATTCAATGTTTCTAATAAATTATTTTGTAATTTATAATGAAAATGACAAATAATATTAATATAAAGTTTAATTTAAAGATGATAATATTACATGTATTTAAAATGTAATTTAAATTAAAAAATCATATTTAAAAATAAAAAAAAATCGATAAACAATTGATCATATAGTAATGACAACACCGATCTAGGTAATGTGGGTAACAGGAATTGTTAAACAATATTTCTTCAAATCTTAAATAACACAGATATTAGTCTATTGGTATACAATTAAAAGCTGTCGACTTATGCCTAAAATAATATTAATTAATAATTGTTTTGTATGAACAACTAGAAATAACACATTTTCACTTATATCTTTGAAACGCACTAGGTATCGTTATTAAAACTTAGTAAATGATATCCCGTCTACTTTCGTTATTTTTGTAGTAACAACACAACATTTTAATAGACTTAAGTAATTCTTTGACTGCCAAGCATAGGAACTAAACACAAGCTTTGCTCGTGGAATCGATTTCATCCTAATTATTCATTGCCACTTAATAATCAAAAGTTCCCGCAAATCACTATATTTTTAACACATACATATCTTTCTTTCTTTCACATTAATATTCTGAACTTGTCTACTTTGATTTTATAAACACAAAATACACATACTTGCACAAAGTCAATTCTAGCGGCGATATTTCCACCGCAATGGAAGCGGCTGTACCGGCACCGGTTGGCGGTCGCAGGATTTTTTTTATAGTTCGAATTCAGAGCGTGTGTGGCGCCGGTGGTCGAGCCGAACCCGGGCACCGGATCTGCGTACGCACACTGGCACGCCCCGGCCCATCGGGGTTTCTATCTCGAAACCATCAGCCGGGAACGAGCGCCATCGCCGCCCGAACAACCGCTCCAAATAACATCTTAGTCAGATTCGAGTTGCAGCACTGTCCGCTGCCAGAGGTCGGTATTCCCCCCGCGCTAGCTCGCGCATTTCACAGTTATTGTTTCCATTTACCGTTTTCAGTCCAAGAGGCTCATCATGTAAGCTTCTTCGTGAGCAAGGTTCAGAAGTCCGACCAAGTAATGCTTCCCTTTCCCCTGCCCGTTCTGGACTGCCTCCATGTGTACGTACACCTCCATTGGCATTGATGGCATTAACTACTACAGTTTGAGATAACGGACCACCGTGTAAAGGGCTCCCCTCCAGGAGTTCACCAGCGCCGAGCTCGCTGCGTAATATTCTAATTTTTTGTATCATTTCTTTAATTTCGTACCGTAATATACCAAGGAAGCACAACTTAAGAAATGCTATCACGCAATATCCTAAAACAAATAACGCGTCTGCCGTTCTTCTTAACCAAGAAAGTAGTCGTTCAGCACAAGCAGTCGTATGTGGAACACAGTGAACTGGTGTAATTGGTAAAGGCGAAGTAGCGGAAGTTGCAGACAACGTTGCGGGCGTGACCGCGGGAGTGTGCGCCGGAATGCGACAACAACTTGGGGGCAGTGTAGTTCGGTTGAAAGCAGTAAAATCTGCCGGTCCTGTTACTCCACAGCACCGTTGCTCTCTCTGAAGTCTATCCCAAGCCTCCGCAAAGTCGACGTCCAAGTCGTAATCTTTCGTTAAGCGAATACGTAATTGCGGCCGCAGTTCTCTGCATACACGCTCAAACCGAAACGCCCAGTAAACGCCGATAGCGGCGTCACCAACTAGAAGCGCAAGCAAGGCGAGCCAGTAGGCGTTAAGCATGCGCTCCGAGAGTCGCAACGCGGCCAGGCAGCCCAACAGCTGCAAGAGGCCCGCCTGCACCGGCAGGGCCGCGTATCCGTACAGGAAGCCGGGCTGCGACGCGCCCAGGCCGGGCACCAGGGCGCGGCGGTAGTCCGCGAGCGCGCGGCCCGCTGCTGCACAAAACGCGAGCGCCCCCAGCAGCAGTGCCCCGTTGCACGCGTAGATCCAGATGCGGTAGTAGCGCATGGCGCGGTGCGCGGCGGGGTAGTGCGCGGGGCGCGCGGGCGGCGGCAGCGTCATGGTGGCGGGCGCCGCGTCATGGCGCCGCCCGCGCCCGCGCCGCCGCCACGCGCCGCGCCCCACGCCTCTGCAACACACATTGTAGTATTGCATTTGTGTTCCTGTTTGCTTTCTTAATTTAGAGAATCTTTTTATTTATAATATTAGCAGAGGGAGCTTGGTGTTATAACACTTTGATCCCCACTTCCCACCGATTTCTGGAGGGATTGAGTCTTAAATGGCGGTACTTAACCGCGCTTTACCTTGACACCAGAGCGCAGAAATGAAAATTATTTCATTTCTTCAAGTGGGAACCAAACCCACAACTGGTCTTGTTTACAGCCACATACTTGTGCCCCTGAGCCACGTCTGGCCTCAATTAGTTGTAATAATTAATATTATAATTAATATTAAAAAAGATCTTCATTTAAAAAACTCCAGCATTGCTTAATTTGAAAATATTACAATTTATTTATAATAACTCCCTGAAAGTCATTAGCGTCTCTGGAAATAGGATAACGAATCTTTTTGAAATGCTATAATTAATTGATTTATATCTTTGCAACCTACTTACGGCGTGATAAATAGTCTTAGCGAGATAACACTTAGCCTTAAATATTTATTACTACAATTTAGAACAGCAGAACAAGTCGAATGAATGCCGGGTCAGACCGGTAATTAAACCTAAGAAATAAATATATAATCATAAAAACCAGCTTCACGCTGTATCCCGCACACGACATCTTCAGGCAGAAGAACCTAGTGTTAAGACACCCCGTTCTCCACTTTCTGCCGAACTCTGGAGGCATTGCGTGTTGAGTGGCAGAACTGAACGCCGTGCTTTGCCTCGACAACAGGGCGAAGAAATGGAAATCTAAATTTTAATAAATATTTCATCTCCTCGAGTGGGGATCGAACCCACAATCAGTGGGTTGTACAGTGACAATTTGTACCCCTGCGCCACGACTGGCCTAATATAATCATAGAAGGATATAATAATATAATATATAAGATCCTTAAAGACATCTTGAGATTTAGAAGTCTAACATAAAATACAGTGACAAATTGTTTGAATAAGAAATATTAGACGCAGCTGACTACAATTATATTTTTACATCGTATTTTTCCACTTTTCTGCAAGTTATATTTGATTCCTTACTACTGCCAATCTTACTGGAAATTAAAAGAACAGTTGATATAATTTAATAAATAATATTATTCATGTAGTTTATATTTTTTTTATATAATATAATAAAAAAATACATCTTACAATCCACCACCCGTGCCTTGAGCTCGAAGCCTGGCTAGTCACAGAAGGGGCCGCGCGACGCTTTGCAGTGCGCCTACCAGACCGGTGCGAGGCCTGAAAAATTATTACACTTTAAAAAAATTATTCTGCCCCAGCTTTATAATATTTTTGTCTTTTGCTAATATTGAGGCCGTCGTGGCGGCCCTTGTGCCCCAAGCAAAAGCCCGGCGTTAAGTTCCGCCACTCAATACGCTATGCCTCAAACGATTTGACAGAAAGTGGGGAACGAATGTCTTAACATTGTGTTTTCTCTGCCTTACTTATAGTATAATTTAGATATGTGTGTTAATCATTTAAAATAAAACAAAAAATATATATTATATATAATATACATTTTTTATAGCTTCACGCTGTGCCAGGCACATGGTTGGGTAGGCAGAGGGAACCTGAGAACGTAGTGTTAAGACACTCCGTCCCCCATTAAAATTCGTTCTGGACTTTCCGTCATCGTGTCGTATTAAGGGACAGAACTCAACGCGCTTTTCGTTGTCACCAGAGGGAGGAAATGAAAAATATATTAAATATTTCATTTTTACTTCGTTTGTGATTTTCTTAATCGAACCCATAACCGTCACGTTTAATGGCGCACGCTTCAAAAATCAAATGAAATATAGAAAAATAATCAATATTAAATTTAGCAAACGAAATTGCCATATGTTATTTAAAAAAGATAACAAAATCTTGGATTGTACTTTGTCGCCACTAGTTGTATGATTTTTATCCAAGTAATCAAATCAGCTTCACGCTGTATCCCGCACACAGCAGGGTAGGCAGAGGGAACCTAGTGTTAAGACACTCCGTTCCCCACTTTCTGCCGAATTCTGGAGGCATTGTGTGTTGACACCAGAGCGAAGAAATGGAAATATAAATTTAATTTTCATGAGCTACGGTGCCATAGACAGACATACAACTCAAAATATAAGCTACCATTCTGTTTACATCGGAGATTAAAAATAAATATTTCTTTAAAAAAAAAAACACCGGTTAATCACAATCACACTCGGATTCGCCGACCAAGGCTTCTGTACCTATTTCAGGATTGTAGGTCAACGGGACGTACAACTTATAAAAGTTTACATTACATTACATAATTTAAAACTTATGTTTGCGGGCATAGGCACTTATTTTTTATGAAATAAACTATAAATATTCGTTTCTAATCATTTTTTCTATGAAATATCCAATTCCCGAATCAAATTTCTGATTTTTTCCTTTATTTGTGTTCATTTCATGCTAAATTTCATAACTAGGGTCCACTGGAAGTATCCTTTAGGTTTTGATTCGTTGTACCTTTTAATTGCGTTGACTTAGAAGCTTGATTTTTTCTGTGCTTCAAATCCAATATCTAAATATTTGGTATTAATTTCAGCTTAAAAGCTTCACGCGATCTCGAAATAAATCATCTTGACAGATGACGGACGGACAGACGAACAAGAAAGTGATCCTATAAGGGTACCGTTATTTCCTTTCGAGGTCCGGAACCCTAAAAATACTTATATTAAAATAAATGGAAACATGACTTACCTAAATATTATAACATTTTTCAGGTGATTCGAGAGTATGCAAGATTATTATATTTAGTATAAAAGATTATACCTAGTTATAAAGAAATAACTATAGATTTCTTTTATCCCATCAGATCACAAATATTTTTTCTAATATTATATATCTTTTACAAGGAGATAGAGACGTTTCATATTACTTTACAAGAGTATAATTGGGTCAAATGGATTCCGATTGGACACGGAATATTGGAACGTCCTTTTACTTTGTATTATAAATCAAACTAAAACTATATTTATTTCTATCTTTATATAAAATTAATACGTATAAAATTTTGCTCACAACAATGTATATTCATGAAACAATAAAGTAACTATTTGTATATAGATAAAAATCTGTGCGTGAAGCTAAATGAAAAACTGGTCAAGTGCGAGTCACCCACCATGGGTTCCGTTCCAATTTCATGATTGTAGGTATCTTATAAAAATTCACAAACTTAAGTGCATGAGTGCATACTCGTTTTATATTAAATGAACTGCAAATATAAGTTTGCAACCAGTTTTTCTATAATATATATAATAAGTTATTACTTTTTGACCAATTTTATAATAGTAGAGGAAAAGAGAAGTGAAAATTACGATTAGAGTGACAAATTTTATACAAAACATAACAAAAGTAAAAATAAACGCTCGTATCTTTTGATAGCTTTAACTGAATTTTGATATTAATTTCAGCTTGATACCTCCGTGAGGTTTTGAAGTAAATGGTCTTGATAGACAGACAGGCGGCCAAACAACTGACAGGTCGAACAACAAAGTGAATATATATGAGGGTTCCATTTTTTACTTTGTGGTATGGACCTCTAAAAATTAATGTTATGACCAATCCAGTAATATACCTCTAATAATGTAAAATAAGTGTAAATGTAATTGAGGTCATTCGTGGCGCAAGGGCCCGAGCGTGCAGCAGTAAATGCGACAGGTTGTGGGTTCGATTCCCACTAGAAGAAATGAAATATTTAATATTTTCATTTTCTCGCTCTGGTAACGAGGCAACGCTCTTTAGTGTTGAGTTTCGCGATACGTAGTGCCTCCCGAATTCGACGGGCATTGGAAAGCAGAAGTGTCTTAATGAAGGGAACGGAGTATTATAACACTAGGTACCCAGGTTTCCTCTGCCTACCGTGCTATGTGCGGGATACAGCGTGAAGCGAAAAAAAGATATCTACTTAAAATAATATCTAACTATAAATTTTTGAAGAAACAAAAAATTGGAGGAAAGCACAAATTACCTTGTATAACACAGTCTAAACCCTTAAATCTCGTATAAAATATTTATTATTCCTATTAAACTTCATATTCAGTTTTCTTACAATATAGAACACACAAGTAGAAAACAACCTAAGGCGGCTCTCCACATTTTTCATGTCTTCATTGATATATGAAGACAGCGTGGAGTGTTGACCCGCCCTGCCTACACTTGTCAATGCCCCAAGGCTTAGAGCCAGCTAAAAATATCACGCAACAATATGATTTGTTAAGAAACCATCTTGCTTTTTGTATATATATTCAATGAAAATTTTTTTTTTATAAATTTTGAGAATTATTCTTGAAATATAAGATTGTCAGAAGCTATTTATTACTAATTACATCATTAACACCAGAAAAAACTAAACACTTTATTTGAAAGCCGTCGCGAAAGAGATGCAACAATTTTTATTGATCTAAATTAAAGTTAATAAACAAATACGTTGTAAATCAAAGTATTTGAGGATGAATGTTTGTTCCACTTTCACGCAAAAACTACTAAACAGATTGAATTGAAACTTGACAGTAATATAGCTCATACATTAGAATGAGCACATTGGCTATAATTTATGTAAAGATTTTATATAATTTAGCCGTAATATACCAATGCTTTTAAGCGGGCGAAGCCGCGTTTGTGACGCTAGTGAAGTCATAAAACAAAAATAAATACAAATAATAATAATATTCTAGCCACGCGCTTCGTTCTGTTCAGTTATCGCCTTCACGGTCTCTATAACTTGGCCTCTGTAACTCTTCCATTTTCGATAACTATGATATATCATCAGGTATTTGTTTGTGTTATGGGAAGGAACGCTATGAATATAAACAAATAGAATACTAGAGGCTAGTCGTGGCGCAGCGGCACGAAGTGTGACTGTAAAACTGACTAGTTTTGGGTTCGATCCTCCTCGAGGAGATGAAATATTTATTTAAATTTATTATTTCCATTTTCTTCGTTCTGGTGTCGCGGCATTGAGTTCAGCCACTCAACACGCAATGCCTCCAGAATTCGGCAGAAAGTAGGGGAACGGAGTGTCTTAGCACTAGGTTCCCTCTGCCTACCCTGCTGTGTGCGGGATACAGCTTGAAACTGATTTGATTTGATTTATTTTAATATTATAGGATATCGTTCAAAGCATCTAATTGTATTACTCACTTTCATATTATTTTTTTAACTTCATGAATTCGTTCTAAATTTATTACTTATTTTAATTCTATTGCAAAATAAAGTTGGCATTTTTTTACGTTTTATCTCGCATGTAGCGGAATAGACAGAAAGTACTTATTTCGTTCTCCGCTTTCTGTCTGAGTTCAAGACGAGTGTGTTGAGTGGAGGAACTTAACGGCACTTTTCCTATCAGAGCGAGAAAATTACATACTAATTTTAACTTTTGCTGTCATAAGCTGTCCCATTTCGCAATATCGATATCTTATTATTCCAAATAAAATACGTCAAAAAATCATATACATTTCATTATTTTATTAGCCCCGCACATATTAGGGTAAGCAGAGAAAACCTAGGTACCTAGTGTTAAGATACTCCGTTCCCATTTAGACACTTCCGTTACCGACATTTCACTGAATTCTATTAATGTTCAGTGGCGGAACTCACCGCCGCGCTTTGCCTTGTTACCAGAGCCGACATGAAAATATTAAATATTTAATTTCCTCAAATGGGAATCGAACTCAAAACCTGTCCCGTTTACAGTTGCACGTTTGCGCCTATGCGCCACGACTGGCCTCTGTACATAATATATAAATACATTTTATATATACTTTGTATACTTTGTATCCATAAATAGACTACATAATGACTGCTAGTGACGTTGTGAAACAATCTAGTCGTTTTACCACAGGGCCGTAACAACACCACTAAAGCGGTTAACCGTTAGTTCCATCGATGTTTACATCTATTTTATTCCAGTTTATAGTTTAAAAAGACAGGTTAAAATTAAATATAGTAAAACAAAACAAAAATAAAAGTGTCGTGGATTAGATAAATAAACTTAATTGACTGCATAAAAGATTATAAAGAAAAATTGAGAAAAAGCTTAAATAGCCATAGACGCCAGTCGTGGTGCAGGGCCACAAAGTGTGACTGTAAAACCGACTGATTATGAGTTCGATCCCCACTCGAGAAGTTGAAATATTTATTTAAATTTATATTTCCATTTCTTCGTTCTGGTGTCGAGGAAAAGCGTGGCGTTGAGTTCTGCCACTCAACACGCAATGTCTCCAGAATTCGGCAGAAAGTGGGGAACGGAGTGTATTAACGCTAGGTTCCCTCTGTATATGGTGTGCGGGATACAGCGTGAAGCTGATATATAAAGCTTAAATAGCCAGCCAGTAAGCCAGATAGCATAAAATTTTGACAATTATGCCATTGGAATAATTTTATAATCAACACACTCATAAATAAATTATCTTCTTCTTCTCCTCTTTGCAAAATAGAAAGCCGGAACCCATTTAAATTTTACTAGGTCTATTCTTTAACCGATTAATTGAGGGCTAAGTCCTCAATTAATCGGTTGAAGAATAGGCCGCGACTGTTAATCTTTTTATTTTCGAAATCGACAAGACTATTTTGCACAAAATTTGAAAAATAGCGAGAACTGTTGTTAAAACAATTTATCGTTATACATAATAATGAATAGAACCTATAAATAAATATATAAATTATCATCGGCCCCAACCTTGCCTCGCTCCTTTTAACTTATACCCAAATTATACATAATCTTGACATAAATTGTAGTCATGTGCGATTCTGGTGTATTTGCCATATTGCGTTTTACCTAAATCCGTTCAGAAATTTTTGTGTGAAAGTGTAACATAGGTACATTTATCCTCACAAACATTCACATTTATAATATTAGTAGGATAGTAGGATAGAATAGGATTTTTTAATACCTATTCTATATTAATTTCTATATTTTTATTCTGGTTGTCACTGTGGTGAAATTTATTGTTGATATATAGTCACAGTCTTTAGTGACACTCGCAAAGCCTAAGACTGTCAACCCGTTGTCTCTGCAACGCCACATAGGTAGGACTGGTAAACACATTACCCTTCTTAACGTCGCCCAGTCTATTGGCTAATAGCTTTTTTATTAATTTCAAATTAGATTTTTCAATTATTTCAAATGATTTTTAAATACTTACAAGAAAAAAATGCTTGAGCTACTATTTGGAACTACAATTTCTGTCTGGGATATGTTTATGAAAAAACTAACTGTTTGTCTAAAAACATAAAAAAAACTTTGCGATATAAGGTATTTGATATTTAGGACATAAAAAATATTTTTTCAATTTGTTCGAAGAGTTCTTTCCAATTTCATCTATGCCATCCATATTCGTACTAACTTTAAACGCTTTACCAATTATTGTAACCTTGCATATCGATATCCGGCGGTCTAGTATTTAAAAATACATCATAGAAAACATACATATTACTGAAAGAAAATTTAAATATAATAAGTTAAAGTACTATATACCCAGGAGGAGGTGGGCTATCTAAAGCAGTGATAAAAGCCGTCGTACTCGAGTTTTGTGTCTACTA
The DNA here is from genome assembly GCA_013403705.1 of Heliconius hermathena. Lineage (NCBI taxonomy): Eukaryota > Metazoa > Arthropoda > Insecta > Lepidoptera > Nymphalidae > Heliconius > Heliconius hermathena. The sequence continues at coordinate 107,453 of JAAIXJ010000498.1, read as the reverse complement.
TAACAGTTATGACTTGGTTAGATTAGTTAGAAATGTTAAACATATATACATATTTTACCCCCTAATTGAGATACTACTTTTAATACACTTTAAAAATTAAAGACATTTTATTTAATACATCAAGACTTATTTTAGTAAAACAACCTCCACAATGCTGCTTCCCTTGTTTTGACATTCTATTGATTGGTCACATTAAGCCTGATGAGGGTTGAGCGGCGATTTGATGTGAATCCATTATTGGAAATGTTGTAGCGTACGATTTAGAATACATACAAGTACCTAGTAGTAGTATGTCGACAATTTCGATTTGTTTTGATTGTCCAAGGGTTACCTACAATTAAAGACATTTTCAGTCTTTTTTATTATCTGTATGTTATGTAAAATATCTTGTATATCCGTATAAAAAAATATAAAAATGTACATTTTGATATATTTGAATTTGTCAACCAGGAAGTTGCTTTACAGCACTTCATTTATTACGCTTATAAGTGAAATAATAAAGACATTAGAAACTGTTTCGGTGTTTGGTATAATATATTCGAGTATATTTTTTCCTTCTTCAGATTAATTATCAACATTCATACCTACATTTTAATTTGACGTTTTCCGGATCGCTGGATCAAATCGATGGAGAAAATTAATATTTTATGGGGAGAAAAAAAATACCCCCCATTTTGCAAGCATTTTAAAAGATATATGTTATAAGGTCTTAAGGTCCACATATTCCAGATTTAACAAAAATTAACCACAAGCAGTCAAATTAACTACAAGGGCTGTGAATATCGATCGAAAAATTACTCAACTATCTTTAAAATGGTTAAAAATTGCTTAACATCACGATGCATATCTAAATCTACAAGTTCTAATCCGTTAAATCATCTCCAAAATAAGGACTGAAATACTCTGAATATTTACTTCATAATATACAATATATATATTATAGCACAGATTAGGTTGTTTGTTTCGGAAGAGCCACAAGCCAACCACAAAGGCGTCAGGTAATAACATGTAAATGTGCTGTGGGTCACTATGTCAATTTTACATGACAAGGGTAAAGTTATTTAGAAAATTTATAGTAATAATAATACCGTTAAGCCAACCCTATATGGTCGGTAAAGGCAAATACCTTCGATCTATCTATAATAGTTTAAAGAGGAATAAATGATTATTTTTATGAAAAAGACAAAGCATACAAGCGTTCTGGTCACCCAATGATAAGTGATCACCACCGCCCACGACCCCGTGCAACACCAGAGGAGCTAATGTGCTTTGCCAGCCTTTAAGGTAGAGATAGACGAGCTTTTTAAGGTACTTCCTTTCACGCGCCACGGTACTGTGGAATGGCCTACCCGAGGCAGTGTTTCCAGGTCGATATGACATGGGTACCTTCAAAAAGCGCCTCTATCTCCACCTTAAAGGCCGGCATCGCACTTGTATTAGGACCTTGAATAAGTTCCCGTTGTTTTTTTTTTTTTTGCTTAAAAAAAAATAATTTAAAATATAATGCTTATAATGACATTACTCAAAGTATTGTCTATCATTAGAGACCACTTTCTCCCATCTCTCTGGTAGCAATTGAATCCCCCGTCAGAAAAACGACTCATCTTTCGAGGCAATCCAGGAATCAAGCCATTTTTCGGCTTCTTCAAAAGAATGGAAGCGCTGCTCGCTTAAACCGTGCGCCATCGACCGAAATAAGTGGTAATCGGAGGGAGCTATGTCCGGTGAATACGGCGGGTGGGGTAGAAATTCCCATTGGAGTTTTCCAGATAAGTTTTGACTGGTTTTGCCACATGTGGCCGAGCATTATCATGTAATAAAATCACTTTGTCGTGTCTCTGCTCGTATAGTGGCCGCTTTTCTTTCAGAGCGCGACTCAAACGCATCAACTGAAGTCGATAGCGAGCTCCCGTGATAGTTTCATTAGGTTTAAGCAGCTCATAATAAATTACGCCCTGCTGATCCCACCAAATGCAGAGAAGAAGTTTGGAACCATGGATATTTGGTTTTGGCGAAGATGTTGATGCGTGACCCGGCGTGCCCCACGATTTTTTTCGCTTTAGATTGTCGTAGTGAATCCACTTTTCATCCCCAGTGACGATACTGTGCAGAAAACCTTTTACTCTTTTGCCGTTGAAGCAACAATTCACACATGAGAAAACGTCGTTCTACGTCTCTCGGCTTCAACTCATACGGCACCCAATGCCCTTGCTTTTGGATCATTCCTAACGCTTTTAAACGTTTTGAAACTGTTGACGCATCTACTTGTAACGTTTTCCCGAGCTCTACTAACGTCTGACATGGATCTTCTTCAAGCAATGCCTCCAATTCTGTCTTCAAATTTTGTCGGTGCTCCAGAACGCTCTTTGTCTTCAAGGTCAAAATCATTACTTTTGAAGCGCCTAAACCAGTCTCTGCACGTTGTATTCGACAAAGCATTGTCTCAACGAGAATTCTGTGTGCTTCTGCTGCAGATTTTTTCTGAATAAAGCAGTGCAATAAAATTCCCCAAACACTTTATTTGGCACAAAAGTACAGATTTTCACAAAGGGAAATTAAATATGTAGTTGACACTTTAGTAAACACTATTCTACTATAATTTGAGGTTACATATAGTATTACTTTGGTGATTCGTTACCGTACGAAATTCCATGCACAGAGTGCCGCAACGCCATCTTTCAAAAAACAGCGAGAACTTATTAAAGATCCTAATAGCTCCTCTGGTGTTGCACGGGGTCGTGGGCGGCAGTAATCACTTGCTATCAGGTGGCCCGAACGCTCGTTTGTTTGCCTTATCCTTTTCCATTAAAAAAAAACTTCTGTCATAAAGACCTCGAAATATTGCCGCATGTATGCCATTCCACAGTTCCGTGGCGCGTGGAAGGAAGTTCCTATGAAACCGCACAGTAGTGGACAGTGTCCAGGTGGTGCCCATGATATATTTCCTTTCCCTTGTGACGTCCTGTGCGGTTAGATAATTGGACGGCAGGTAACAGGTCAAACAGTTCTTCAGAACACTCCGCATCATAAATGCAGTAGAGAAACGAACAGCGAAAAGACGTCTCTATGCAAAGCCATAGTGTTAAGCCTTTCACAGATCATTTGGTCCCCAATGATTCGAACGGCTACGTTTGTATGCGATCAAATGTCTTTGCCTCGAAACCAAAGCGAAGAAATGGAAATATAAATTTAAGTAAATATTTCATCTCCTCGAGTGGGGATCGAACCCACAACCATTCGGTTTTACAGTCATATCATAAACTCGTAAACCAATTTACAGGCGACAACTAGTTGTATATACAAAACTATACATGTATATATATGCAAAACTATACACAAAACAATCAAACAAATTGTATTTTTTTATATCAAAATTTTAATTTCGGTCAATTTGAATTCTGCCACTCAACACGCAATGCCTCCAGAATTCGGCAGAAACGGAGAGGAACGGAGTGTCTTAACACTAGGTTCCCTCTGCCTACCCTGCTCTGTGCAGGACACAGCGTAAAGCTGATTTTTTAATTTTATTTTCTTTCCTTGCGTGACTAATTTGTATTTATTCACTGTTCATTAGCTTTTATTAAATTTAACATATGATGATAGTATGTTGATGCCGTACTTCGACGCTTCACTAACAATGGAATCACGCACAACTATTCAGTTTATGACTTTACATTATGCGGATAGTAAGTCTATCTTTATTTTTTACAGCACTGAGTATATGTTGTTTCCAGTTAACTTATTTATATTAGTTGTTTTCTAGAAAATATTGTAACTTCATTCAAGAATCATGAAAAAAAAAAAGAATGAAATATTTTTAACTTTTACTAGCATTTACCTGCAAACGTGGTAGAAAAAGAATAAGCTCGAAGTTAATTACTTAGCCCCAGATATGGTAGGTCACATAAAAACAATCAACATTATGTAATATAACCTAACCCTCCTCAATAAATAGACGACCCAATACAAAACTAATAAATATATTGAAATAACTAACTATATTTATTTTACATATTTAGGTATATTTACTTATTATTTCTATTCAATACTGTTATAAATTTCCAAAAGAACATGGAAATGAGGCATCATTATTAAATATAGAGACCATAAAAGAACGGAACTGCTGATCATTTAAGTAGGTGCTTGGGTTTCAATAGCTGTCATCACCGAGAGTATACCAACGCTTACAAGGTAACAAATTATTTTTTTCACGAGAATAAAAATAAGGCTGTTATACCTTTTAATAGTAATTAAAAAGTTACTAAATCATTTATGGGACACGGTATACTTAAATACCTATACGTCGTTTTTGTACATTGAAAATATTAAAAAAGAAATAGCTAGAGTTTTAAAGGATAACAAACAGAATCCAATTCCATTTTCGGAATGTCTGTCGGTGTGTTCAGATATCTTTTATACATTGTAATCGCTTCACTCTATCAGAAGATATACGTATTTAAAGTTTTCAAGAAGTTTATATGTATTTGAAATAGTAGAAATAGATACATGTAACAAATATTACGTAATGATGACAACGAATAAAACTGCTAAATATTGTTGAGTTATTATTTGTTAAACACTTATGACGTTGGGAAGAGTATTATTGATTTTCATACTTTAGCAAAATATCGTTTTCGATTAATATCAATTTATGCTAAGTAAAATTTAATAATTTTTAACTGTCTTGATTATATGACTGTTGATAAAAATATGTATTTTTTAAATAAATTCGTTCGTACTACAAACTACAGAATATAAAGTAAACGAAATCGAATAGTTTGTAAAGTCTACCGCTACACTGTATAAGTAAACATTATAGTAAAACATTATGTACCTAAACTTTTCAAGAAATTTATATTTGAGAAAGTATAAATAGATTCGCAACTATAATATATATATATATATATATATATGTATNTATATATATATTGATTACATATAGTAATGAATGATAATTACGCATAAACCATATTGTTGAGTTATTATTTGTTAAGAATTAAATACGTCGGATAGAAAAAATATTAATTTTAATACTTTAGTAAAACATCGTTTTCGATTAATATAGTTTTATCTTAAGAATTATAATAAATTTAACATAAAAACAGTAGTTTTTTTTTAAATATGTTAAAAGGGTTACAGTTCAACTGTAAGTTCAATAGATGGCGCTGTGCATAAACGTCATTTTATGAATCGCACTGGTAAGATTCTCGGCCAATTAACGACATTAGAAACGTCTTGATTATATGACGGTTGATAAAAATATATTTTGAAAGCACAATTTTTTATAGTATAAACTATAAAACAATCAAAATAGAATTAATTGTATGTAAAAGTATTTTTTTAAGAATCTTATGTTAAGAGTTAAGTAGTTATTAATTTAACATAGATATAAAGAACGACTTGATATTCAAAGAAAAATCTATATCAAGTATCAATATTTCGATGGGTCNACGCGTAAAACAGCCAATGTGGTACATTGGCCTTTTTAGAGTGTTTTTAGATTAGAATAAATATAACAAAAACTAACGTATAAGGGCCATTGTGCAGTAAAAACAAAACTAGGATAAATATAAATAAAATACTACGGTATATATAAAGAGGATAGTTGTCTTAGCTGATAAGCAAAGTTTCGTTTTCTTCAGATGTACCAACATAAAATTATAGCAAATTTAAACTTTGGAAGCCTCTCCTGTAAAGTTGTGATTTCGCACTTTGGCCCTTATACTTAGGAGCCATCGATTTGTCTTATTTTTTAATTCAAAACGATCAAAAATCCTTATAGAAATTTCGATAATGTATTATAATAAAAAAATCATATTAAAATAATAATTATTATATTAGGAATCATTATAGTTGTCAGTTAATTCTATTTCTTAAATGAATAATCATGTAGTTCAAGCGAGCGAAGCCGCGGGATGAGATGCCTGCCTGATTTGAACAATTTAAAGTCAAAGTAAAAAATATATTATTAAGCAAAACTTACTATTCAATACAAGAGTACTACATATAATGATAATAGTCAAATGTCGTTGATGTTCACTCGGGAAGCTAATCACGGTTATACTTCTATGGTAAATTATATTTAAAAAAAAGCAACGTTGAGTTTCTTGCCGACTCTTCTCAGTAGAACTGCCTTTCCATCCGGTGGTAGCTACATAGGACTGACACTTCTGTGTCGTCATGAATCGTCTAGGTACATAGAAATGTACCTAGACGATTCACAAAAACATGTTTTAATGCCTAATTGAATAAATAATATTTTGATTTGATATCTCCAATAATATTCTTTTTATATTTAACTGTTGTGTATTGGTTAACAATCGCTAAGCATTTATAAGACTTCTAAATTATATATTTAGGACTTAACGAATTTTTTACGATATATTTTATATAATAAAATATGATTATATATTTTTTGCTATCTTATTACTAAACAAATTTTCAAATTTAAACATTATTCGAACCTATGAACAGTATTATTCATCAAATGTTTTATACATAGCGCACCCTGTACATCAGATTTTGCTAGCAAGTATGAAACATAAATGAGTTGCATTTGAATATGTATTCAATACGCGAATATGCTTTTAAAGCTACGAGATAAATGCATAACACTCCCTCTACTCAGGGGAATAAAATCCCTTCTCATGATCATATATAATACTATACTGCTCGAGCATTTTGCTTTAAAACAAAATGCTCCCTCGTTTCAGTAAATTCTGTGCATGAGATCGGGAATAATAATTTTACACCGATACAACTTTTAAAAATTTAAAAATAGTTTGACTCAACATAAAATCTTGTATTTGCTTTATGCATATATAACCTGTATGAATATACCTACACATGAAATTCCACTGATTGATATTATTTTTAATAGGAGGTGTTTTTTTTTTATTAGTTGAATTGTTATGCGCCACAGACTTTTGTTGTCCGTGCCTTTTTTGTTCTTAATTGATTGTTAAAAATGTTATTTTTTCTTTTTACAATGTGAAGTGGACGTTAATATCTTGAATGGTCTGCTTTTGTGAAATCCGAGTTCCTTTTGTCAAATCCGAGTTTTTGGCCGTTGATTATGTTGATTGCGGCACAGTTAGTTGTAGTAATATATCTATTGCCTCCTCATCTCTATAGGAAATAGCCATTTTAATGTTGTGTTCCACTATATCAGTCACGGAACCTTCATTTGCCCGGCGAATGAACCTGCCGATAGCGTCTTCTTCGGCGTCAGTGTAGTAGATGCATCCTTTTGTATGCTTTGTTAAGGCGACGATTGCATGTGATATGCCGTCGTGTAGGGCCTTTTTAATGGCCTTTGTTTGGATGATTACTACAAACTCGTGTGTAAGTCCCTGAGATTCGTTGATGGTCAGGGTGCGTGAGTTTCCCCCCTTTCCGTATCCTTTCCTATTTAGGTCCGCTTTTTCTGCTTGTGTATGGACCAGGTACAGAGTATTGGGGGAATCTATAGGGATGGAAGCACCCCTATATCGCGACTTTCTCAACGAGCGAGTTATCTGTCGGGCTGAGTAGATTCCGTTATAAACTTCGTTGAGCGCGTATGTCACATCCATTGGACATCTATATGATCTCGCTAGCTCTTGACTGATGGCCGTCACGAGGTTTGGGCCAATATAGTGCCTTTGGAAGAGGTTTAATCTGTCGATAAAGGGTAGTTGATTTATGTCGCCGATAAGTATAAGTGTCTTGGCCTTTGATAATATGGCCGCCATTACGATTGCCCCAAAATGGTTCATTAGGGCCTCATCCACGAAAAGTCTTGCGGGATTTTCTGTAACACTATTTACCAGAATAGAGGCGATCGTTCGGACTTTGATTTTTGCGTCCCTGGTGCAACTAAAAGGGATCTTACTCCTGAGGTCCTCGGCTGCCTCAGTAGTTGTAGTTGCTACCAGATCTCTATCGGGGATGAAATTGTTCACCACCCAAGTGGACTTACCGCAGCCAGGAACACCATTCACCCATTTTATGTCAGGTGGCTCCCAATGCTCCCAGATGCTGGTTGGATTTTTTGAGGCTTGAATGGTAAGCGCTGTATTTAGTATCCTTTGTTCCAGCGCTACCTCCGTGCATCGAGCTATGACGAGGATTGGGTCGTCCGAAGATGTTGCGTATCTGGGTGGGGAATTTTCTACTGTTGACCTGTCATCCTTGTATACAAAGCCATCTTTACCGCTGTAAGCCGCCATATGGGGGAATTTAGGTGGGTTTCCCCTTAAATATTCCAATTTATTATTGTCATATATGGCGGCTTTCTCTTCTTCGAGTAACACTCTAAGCAGACCTTCGTTTCCGAGTTCAAAGGTCCTCCTAATTTTGTCGCAGGTTGCAAGGTTGACTTTGATGGTTTCCCTTACAATTGCTGTGTACTCTAGGAATGCGTTTTGCATGTGTTGCATGGCATCGTTTGCAGGAGACAGGTCAGGTGCTGTTACTTGGCCTTTGTCTGCTCTAGTGATTCTACCCTTCCTTATAAGTTTTTGTATCGGTTTTAGTATTGTAGGTGGTAAATTAAACTTTTTGCTTTGGTTTTTAGGTTGTTTCTGATTGTTTTGTTGTTCCTCTTCCGTGGCTATCTTCCTTTCAAGGCGCTGCGCTCCGCTCGATGTTGAAGTGCTTGGCCTTCCGTCGTCTTTTTTCTATGCTCTTAAGAAAGCTAAATCTTGGCCTCTAATAGGAGGTGTTAAATCATAATATTCTTTTATATGATTCTTTAATGCTATAAGAAAACTTATATAGTGATTATTCATCTATATATTACATATTTATAATCACTTTATTGTCCGTCCGTCTGTCTGTCTTTCAAGCACAAATTTTCAGATCTGTGCTACAATATCTGTCTTGACAATATCCAGCTTTACGCTGTATCCCGCAGACAGCAGGGTAAGTTCCCTCTAACTTAGTGTTAAGACACTCCGTTCCCCTCTTTCCGCCGAGTTTTGGAAGCATTGCGTGTAGAGTGGCGGAACTCAACACCGCTCTTTGCCTCGAAACCAGAGCGAAGAAATGAAAATATAAATGTAAAGAAATATTTCATTTCCTCGAGTGGGGAGCGAACCCACATCCAGTCGATTTTACAGTCACACTTTGTGCCTCTGCGCCACGACTGGCCTCATATATAACTTCACAGCGTGAAGCTGGTTAATATCAAAATATTTGTATTCCACAAACATTGTTATACTATAATTGACTGGTGAAAAATGCCAACATTTTGAAACTTGAAATATCTAAAGAAATCGATTTAAAAGTAGTCAATTATTTACTGTTTAATGATTCAAGTATATTTTTTAACAAGTTGTCATTGAACTAGTCTTATGAAACATTCAGATATTATTTTACACAAATACTAGTTTTTTTCCAAAAGTATTTTTTAAAATTACTTTTGGAAAAAAATCATCAGTGATTTTATTTCGGCACAGCCTAAAATTTTTTATTAAAATTTAAATTACCAATAGTTTTAAATTATTGTATGATACGAAAAGTGTATTATTGCAGACCCAAAAGTATGGCTGTATTAGACATTTCTTAAGGAATTCAATATTTTCTGCTAAAAATCGCTGAACATAAATAGAGGGGGAAATAGATAAGTACTGAGGATGACCCTACCCTGCGACCACTGTAGATCCGTCGATCGAATTACACTCCATATTATTGTTTACTATTTTTTTATGGAATTTGAACATTACAGTTAACAGTACAGGCGATACTTGGGAATACGTTTATATTCCAAAAGTTTTCGTCCTGTGGTGTTAGTTTTAAATTTGATTGACTGTTTAGTTAGATAATACCCACGTTGGTATAACACCAAACAACATATAATCATTATAAAACACACGGCACAGAAAATTAGTTACTACGGTACTTATGATGAAGACAAATATAACGATAACGATTGTAAAAGTGCGATATCCAACAGCTGTTTGCTACTACAACATTAAACCATCTACATATTATATAATCACGTCAGCTTCACGCTGTATCCCGCAAATAGCAGGGTAGGCAGAAGGAACCTAGTGTTTAGACACTCCGTTCCCCACTTTTCGCCAAATTCTGGAAACATTGCGTGTCAAGTGGCGGAACTCAACGCCGCGCTTTGCCTAGACATCAGAGCGAAGAAATGAAAATATAAATTTAAATAAATATTTAATTTGCTCGAGTGGGGATTGAACCCACTATCAGTCGGTATATAATCACATGGTACTTAAATATAACCATAGCTGATACTTTACGATAACTATAGATCTCGTTTCAATTCACAACTAGAAATTATCGACGTAAATATGTATATTACGTGCCCATTGCTTTTAAATATCAGTGGAATTTTATGAATGTGTTCATATGATATTATAACTTGTAATAAAATAATAAAATTTCCTTTTATAATATATTCTTTTTTTAAAATAAAATATTTTATTAGAATAAATGAATAAATAAATAAATCAGTTAACTTCACGCTTTATCTCGCACACTGCAGGGTAGGCAGAGGAAATACAGTATATAATAGCCTACATACAAGTGTTAAGACACTCCGTTCCCCACTTTCTGCCGAATTCTGGAGGCATTGCATGTTGGATGCCAGAACTCAACGCCGCACTCGTCCTCGACACCAGAGCGAAGAAATGGAAATATAACTTAACTTAGCGGAGTAGTCAGAGAGAACGGAGCGCCAAACGCTACGGTCTCTACATACCGCTTTTGCCTGTCCACTGTCATCTACCTCTTCATTCATACCCTCCGGTGGGACAGTTATAATTGAAATATAAATTTAAGTAAATATTTCATCTCCTCGAGTGGGGATCGAACCCACAACCAGTCGGTTTTACAGTCACACCTCGTGTCGCTGCGCCACGACTGGCCCCTTATATGGCAAAGCAAAAAAATATATATGGACTACTATCATTGTTTATGGACGGAACAACTTTAAAATATTGTGTTTAATGTTGAAGTATTAATAACTTTCTACTTCTGTGTATTTATCTGAAAAATGAAATAAAAAAATAAACACGAATAAAATAAAGATAAATAAAACCAAATTATATTAAGACATTTCATATATAATAATTATGATTTAAAGTGAAAATCATACTATAACATCACAAGCGAAATGGTATTCAAATTCATTTGATGCCAAAATGTATATTTATATTTATGAAACTTAATCAGATTACCTCGAGCGTATTTGTACCTCCACATGAAAGTTTCGACTTTCAGGATGATTTTAGTTTAACTAGATTGAAATTGATTCTTAGTTTAATTAAATTTATTTGTAATAATGTTAATTTTAAATTATTCATTTTAAATGTTACAAATATTATTAATATTTTTATATTTTATTGTATTAACACTGCATTTAATATTTTATGTAAATGAATCAGCTTCACGCTGTATCCCGCATACAGCAGGGAATTTTTCAAGGATTGCGTGTTGAGTAGCGATACTCAGCGTCCGGCCGGAAATTAAAATATTATTAAATAATAATTCATACTCTCGAATGGAGATCGAACTCACAACCATTGCCTTACAATCTACACCTTTATGCCCTTGAAAATATTTTTATAAGCAGGCAAATCCGTTTATAGTAATAAATTAGAATTTTTAACAACTTTACATCATATAAATGAAAACTGTAAAAAAAGTCCTGCACCATTATTACACTGTATTTCCATATTTATGTATAGAATGTTAAATAATTATGCATAGAAATCTCCATATGTAACTAGCGTCAAAACTTTATTTCTTCTTGTTTCACAAAGCCCCGGTTCGCAACTAGCAGGCGCGAATACGAAATAAAACGAACAAGTGAATTCAACAGCATTCACTTGACTGCTGGCAACAAACAATGCGAAAATTTACAGCTTCACGTAATCATAAAAGAGTTTTTCGTTTTCGTGCTATCATTGGAAGGAAAATATATTTTAAATATATATTTTTAAGGTGCTAAATAGCAACCTACAAAAATTATAACCTAGTCTTTAAGTTAAAAATATAATTTGAATTTGATCGTTATATAAGAAAATGACAACCCGGCAATATCGTAAGGGGTGTCACGTGTTCGTGTAATTTTAGCAACAAATCATTATTACTATTTTACACTAACTGTAGGACGAAAAGCGGTTTTTGTCCTATTCAATCAAGAGTGTCCTTAACTACGCACATTTTATTGAGGAGCTGAATAGCCTCAACATACAAGTGATGACAATGTCTGGGCGCGTGGATTTCAGCAATTTTTGTTTATTAGTCAGCTTCACGCTGTATCCCGCATGTAGCAGGGTAGGCAGAGGGAGTCGAGATTTCCTAGCCTAGCCTAGCCTAATGTTCACCTTTGCGCCAAACTTTATTAAAAAGAGAACTACAGTTAGAACTACAGTTGTAATTTTTTTTCTTTTAGTACTTTCTCAAATATATTTGTACCTGATATGAAAATAAAATGTTATACCTAAATACAACTGAACGTTAGGAATACGATTTTTCTCATCAAAAATGGTATATATATCATAATGTTATAGTCTGTTCAGTAAGTAATATTTAATTAAATAATTTTAATATTATTGGCAGCTATGCTATATTAATAGTTGAAGCGAAGCTAGGGAAACCACCTTATAACTATGAGACCATCTGTGGTTTCCCTGGCGTCACTATAATTATGACTTGTTATCGAAACTTTCCACAGATCAGTTACATATTTGTATTATGTGCTTAATATGGTAAACATGTGTGGTTATTGGTGTCTTTTCATTCCGTTTAAGTTTGTTTGTTGCTAATTCCATCTTTTAAAATTCTTAGTTTTGTAGATTTTCCACAGTTATATTTTGATGAGGTATTGTTTCCTTTTCGGGATTTTTAGTAAGAGACGTATTCAATTTGACCTTTTTTTCGTCTTGATTCTTATTCACTCTGTATCTTTGGTTAGTTCGCCTTCGTCTGTAGTGTTTATGTTCTTAGACTCTTTTTGTAAATGTTCTGTTTAAAGTTGTAAGTTTCTGACAGTACTCTAGAGGCTGTCTCTTGCAATTGTTTCAGTGCAACGCATGTGCCGTGGCCATCTTTAATTTTATAGACCGAGAAATTTTAGGTTGCAGTAAAGGGCTTCGTTATAACAATTATTTTTACTATCATAGATAATGTTTTATACAGTACTAATAATGTTTTCGCCACCATAGTAACCATAGTGACGGCGGAATTAAACATTTTCAGCACTTTTATATAGCGCAGCGTCTATTCTCAACAAAATAGACAAAACAAATTAAACTAATAGAACAGATGAAAGTAAAGCATGTAAGAGTTAAATCAATCAACGGTACGTGCCGACTGCCGATAACCGAGCCACGTGAAACAGTCTATCAGAGACATATCGGCCGGGCGATTGCTTTGTGCCGCAGGAAATTAGTTTCTAACTCGTGAACGAATTCCCTGTAAAGCTCACAGGTTCAATATTGCTACTGTACTTCGTTAGAACTGTAACAAGGCGAATGATTTTAATTTTTTTTTTATATTTCAAAAGGAAATCTATGTTAATATAATAAAATGTTAATAATTTTATTATATCAGAGGTCAATCGTAGCGCAGCGGCACAAAGTGTGACTGTAAAATCGATTGATTGTGGGTTCGATCCCCACTCGAAAAAATAAAATATTTATTTACATTTATATATTCATTTCTTCGCTCTGGTGTCCAGGCAAAGCGCGGCGTTGAGTTCCGCCACTCAACACGGAGTGTCTTAACACTAGGTTCCCTCTGCCTACCCTGCTGTGTGTAGGTATCCCGCGTGAAGCTTATTTATTTTTTTTTAGATTTTTAATTTTATTATTATATAATATATTTTAACTTTATTGCTTGATTTGGTGTATGTATGTAGTTGTATGATAACAATTAATAACCTAACCCTATATTATTTTTTATTACATTAGCTATTATTTGTAATTTAACTAACATTTTTACACGGACTAACCTGTAAACTAATTTGAAATGGAAATTTACTAAAAGTAGCTTTCTTTTAATACGAAAGTGAAACGGTAAAAAAAAATACAGATATTTTATATGCTCTTTAATAGTATTATGTATTATAAATAAAATCCTAAGCGAAGCTTTTTGCGGTTAGTACGAGGCAATAAATAATAGTAATAAGTTATCGTGACTAGGGCCATCAACAAGGAAAATAGGAAGTCGTACTGCCCGCTTAAGTCACTGAGAAACTAATCTAAATCATGAAGAACACAGGAAATAGAGAAAAAGAAATATCTTCATCAATCAGTTCCATTATAATATATTTTTTATTATTTATTTTAATATATTATAATTATTGAAGCCAGTCGTGGCGCAAGGGCACAAAGTGTGACTGTAAAATCGACTGGTTGTGGGTTCGATCCCCACTCGAGGAGATAAAAGATTTACTTAAATTTATATTTCCATTTCTTCGCTGTGGTGTAGAGGCTAAGCGCGGTGTTGAGTTCTGCCACTCAACACTCAATGCCTCCAGAATTCGGCAGAAAGTGGGAAACGGAGTGTCTTAATACTAGGTTCCCTGTACCTACCCTGCTGTGTGCGGAATACAGCGTGAAGCTGTATTTTTTACTTTTTCTTATTTTAATATATGAACATTTGAATATTGGACTGGCTCTTTTATAAACATATCAACCACATAATTTATGAACCTTCAAATCAAATTATACATCAATATAATACAATATTGTTATCAAACACAAATATCAATACATAATACACATACAATATACTGTATCTTTACTGTATACAATTCTATAAATATACTACGCTCATTTTATATTGAAAATTGAATTGATTGTTAATCTTACCAATACTATAAATGTGAAAGTGTGTGAGGATGGATGTTTGTTCTACGCAAAAATTACCAAAAGTATTAAATGAAACTACAACTACTAGTAAAACTACAACTACTAGTAGTTGAGGCCAGTCGTGGCGCAGCGGCACAAAGTGTGACTGTAAAACCGACTGGTTGTGGGTTCGATCCCCACTCGAGGAGATGAAATATTTACTTAAATTTATATTTCCATTTTTTCGCTCTGGTGTCGAACCAAAGCGCGGCGTTGAGTTCTGCCACTTAACACACTCGTTAGGTTCCCTCTGCCTACCCTGCTGTGTGCGGGATACAGCGTGAAGCTGATTTTTTTTAACTATTATACTAGTACTACAATTTATATAAACATATTCTATGATTTCACCATAATATTACAATAAGCTTAAAAAGTCGTAGCCGCGTGTGGTCGCTAGTATTATATATACAAACTTTGGGATATTTTGTATATTGTATATGAATATTTTAATGAATTGTATCGTTTTTCAAGTACGTTTCAAAAATATTAAGACAAATTTTATGGTATTATATTTTTCTATAAATGTAATTTTATTCGATTCGTAAAAACTTTAATTTGAAATCTCACAGATTTTTGTATACAATATCATTGTTAAAATCGTAAAATTCTTTATATTTCATTAAATCTATTTAATAATTGTTTAAATATAGGACTACAAATCCTACATCGTAACTAGACGTGCACATTTAAAAAAAATCACATAAATAAGAACTCTTTTTTAAGAAGAGTAACAGAAATAGATTATTCAATTTTTTTACTTATAACAATTAATGAAAAAAATAACACATAAATGTGTAAATAATAGAGACATCTACTTTAGTCTGTAGATACCAGTACGAGTACAGCTGTAACGAGCGATTTGTATTTCAACATGAGAATACAACAAACAAATGTTTCTCGATTGAAGATTTTTTTTTGTTTTTAAAATTGGCTTAAGATATTTTATGAATAATATTTTTTATAACTCAATAAGTGTTTTTTTTTAAAAAATGATAATAAAAAAATTGTTTTTTAAATTTCAAATTCTTCTTCAAAATATACTTATTATAAAAGAAAATGAAAATTAAACCTTAACTATAAAACATGATATTTTTATAAACATTTTAAATTATAGAATATGTAACAATGAGTAAAATCATATTTACAATATGAAAACACAGAGCGGTATATTAGTATCTAAACAAATCAGCTTCACGCTGTATCCCGCACACAGCAGCAGGCAGAGGGAACCTAGTGTTAAGACACTCCGTTCCCCACTTTCTGCCGAATTCTGGAGGCATTGCGTGTTGAGTGGCAGAACTCAACGCCGCGCTTAACCTCGACACCAGAGCGAAGAAATNAAAAAAAAATTACAATCTACAAAACACTATATATAAAGAAAGATAGCTCAATACGATACCATTAAGAATGAAATATAACGCAGCATGAACTTGATCCTAAGCTTAAATACGGTAAAATGATACTAGTTAGCAACAAAAATTAAATAAAAAATAAATCAGCTTCACGCTGTATCCCGCACACAGCAGGGTAGGCAGAGGAAACCCAGTGTTAAGACACTCCGTTTCCCACTTTCTGCCGTATTCTGGAGGCATTGCGTGTTGAGTGGCAGAAGTCAACGCCGCGCTTTGCCTCGACACCAGAGCGAAAAAATGGAAACATACATTTAAGTAAATATTTCATCTCCTCGAGTGGGGATCGAACCCACAACCAGTCGGTTTTACAGTCGCATTTTGTGCCGCTGCACCACGACTGGCCTCTAGTTAACAATGTTATATATAATTAAAAGTTCTAGATACAAGAGAATTAGAATAAGATGTAATTATCAAGTATATATTCTTTTTAATAGCATTTTAAAAATAACTATAATTTAAGAAGCGTTTTATTTTTTAGCTTTACTCCTTGACTTCCCATAGCAGAATATCACAGAGAATTAAGTGTCAAGATACTCCATTCTCCGACTACAACTACTTTTGAACTCGCAAAAGTAATTTGTGATCAAAATATACTTGTAGGGTACTTTGAGGCCAGTCGTGGCGCAGTGGCACAAAGTGTGACTGTAAAACCGACTGGTTGTGGGTTCGATCCCCACTAGAGGAGATCAAATATTTACTCAAATTTATATTTCCATTTCTTCGCTCTGGTGTCGAAGCAAAACGCGGCGTTGAGTTCTGCCACTCAATACGCAATGCCTCCAGAATTCGGCAGAAAGTGGGGCACGGAGTGTCTTAACACTAGGTTCCGTCTACCCTACCCTACCCTACCCTGCCTACCCTGCAGTGTGCGGGATACAGCGTGAAGCTGAAAGAAAGAAAAATCTTGCAAAATTGTTCATTTAATTAAACAAAATAGAACTACACAGTTAAAATTGAACAGGTAGAGATGTTCTGAGGATTGCGTGTTGAGTGGCAGAATTCAACGCCGCGCTTGGCCTCGACACCAGAGCGAAGAAATGGAAATATAAATTTAAGTAAACATTTCATCTCCTCGAGTGGGGATCGAACCCACAACCAGTCGGTTTACAGTCACACTTTGTGCCCCTGCGCTACGACTGGCCTCATTTTGCAAGATACCCTAGATTTAAAGATGAATCCATAATTCACATTTGCTATTCGGTTATAGAACCCTCAAAAGTATATGGAATAACTTTACGGCACAAAAACAATTAATGAACATGATGCCTAATTTATTAGTATGGTTTATACAAAGCGAATAGCCCTACTGTTAGCATTTATTCGCAAAAATCTATGTTTTTATTATAACAAAATCTTATTGTATTTTATTTTATCACGTATCCCGCACACAACAGGGTAGGCAGAGGGAACCTAATGTTAAGACACTCCGTTCCCCACTTTCTGTCGAATTCTGGAGACGTTGCGTGTTGAGTAGCAGAACTCAACGCCGCGCTTGTCGTCGACACCAGAGTGAAGAAAAATGGAAATATAAATTTAATTAAATATTTCATCTCCTCGAGTGGGAATCGAACCCACAACCAGTCGGTTTTACAATCACACTGTGCCCCTGCGCCACGACTGGCCTAAATGTTATTCTATATACTTAGTAATTTTATTTACGAATATTTAGGCTTTTAAATATTCACGATTGAATACGTTTCTTTACAACATGCCAGTCCGCCTTTACTACCATTAATCATTTACGAAAAATTTATTTTGTTGTCAATTTATGACAATGAATATCAGTGTGGACCACCTACGCAATTTTGATTAATTGTTACAGGATTTATTGCTTGAAACGATTAATTTAATAATATAAATATATATAAATATATAACAATATATATACATATATTATTATTTTCAAAGAAATACTGTAATATGACACTGGGCATTTATGAAGAGGTTGATGACAGTGGACGAGGTGAAAGAGGTATGTAGAGACCGTAGCGTTTGGCGCTCAGTTCTCTCTGGCTACCCCGCTAGGGATAAAGCGTGAAGTTAGTAGTAGTAGTAGTCAATACTGTAATAAGAATAATTATTATACACTAGATAAAGTCGCTTAAATTTATTTTTAACTGACTTCTGTAAGAAAAGGAGGTTATCAACTCGATTGTTTTTTTTTTGCTACAACAACCTTAGTACAATATCGAATTACAGCCTATATAGCCTGTTCGTTTTACTTGGCACGGACTTCAAAAATATAAAATCTTTTTTTAATTACTTTTGTTTAACAAAATCAAACGTACGTTTTACTTTATGTAAAATTATTTTTACCTTTTTTTTTGTTAAAAATTAATTTATTATATTATACAGTTCAAGGTTCTTTTTTTAATAGTTTGTTAACAAAAAGTATCCTTATATTCTTTCTAATACCTCAAAGAATATGTGTTTTGTACACATAATAATAATCATGTCACGTTTCATAATAATCCGTCGAGTAAGTTCTGGCGTGAAAGCGTAACAAACATACTTACATTCACATTTATAATATTATTATAATATGTTTTTCATGTTTCCATTATGTTCAAAAGTAACAAGCTACGTTTATAGCTTTATGTACTCCACAGATTGTTATAAACAAAGTAAAGTGGAAGTTCACTTTCTTAATATACGTCTAGTTTAAACTGCCAGCACCGTTCCCTGCGTAATTGCCATCGAATATTGATTGTATATCAGAGCACCTGGACGTGTTGAAGGCATATATATACGTCGAATAGATTGCCTTAATTAACTTTGAACGCAAAAACATTTTAACGTTAAATTTGTTTATAAAATATATCTATTAATAGCTTTTTTAGTACTTCCGTCATATTATACGATGTATTTATAGCCTTTATGAATTATAAAAGAATTGAACCGAATTAATGAAATTTGAAATGTTATTATTATTTAAATTGATATTTTATTCCAAGCGTTTTTTTTTCAGCTTCTCGCCAAATTTTCGAAGCATTGCAAGTTGATTTGCGGAACTCGACGCCCTTTGTCTTTATACCTTTTTACCGAATATTAATAAATAATAATTCCCTCGAGTAGGAATCTAACCCACAACCGTCGCGTTAACAATCACACGTTTGCGGCCCTGCACCACGACGATCTCTAAAAAAAATAATCGTGCTAGATTATAATTAGAATGATATATAGGAGTTATTAAGAATATTAAATATACGCATAATTCTAGTACATATTTTCACTTTAAATATTAAAACTGCCAACAAACAAAACCATCAAAAATTTTTACAAAGGAAGGAAGTAAATGATGCAGAATATTTTAACGAGACAATAAGCTAGTACGTCAAACAAACGCAGCGTTTCCAAATGACGTATTTGCCAAGAGGTCACCTCGCAAATCTGGGGCACCTTATAAGATTGTTTATGTGAGGAACTCATACAAATTCTTCATATTTCGCAAGTATTTTTTCTTGTGCCTTTTGTGAAAATCACTTAAAATTGCAAGGCGATAATGAATATGGATTTGTTAATTTATATATATATTTTTTTATAATTACTTTTTTTTTGTTGTCTATTTAGCTATCAGTTACGCAAATTTTATATGCCTATATTAATTCATATATTGAGGCCGGTCGTGGCGCAGCGGCACGAGGTGTGACTGCAAAAACGACTGGTTGTGGGTTCGATCCCCACTCGAGGAGATGAAATATTTACTTAAATTTATATTTCCATTTCTTCGCTCTGGTGTCGAGGTTAAGCGCGGCGTTGAGTTCTGCCACTCAACACGCAATGCCTCCAGAATTCGGCAGAAAGTCGGGAACGGAGTGTCTTAACACTAGGTTCCCTCTACCTACCCTGCTGTGTGCGGGATACAGCGTGAAGCTAATTTAATTATTTTTTTTTATTTTTATATTAATTCAATCTCTCTCTTTCTCTCTCTAAACTTCATTTATAAACATTCTTCAATTCGCAACCACAGTAAGTATGAGAAATATCTTAATAACCTATATCTAACCTCTCATATATTTTTATTTTAACCGACGTTTTAGACGACGTGATATCTTTAAGTCTTAACGATTTATATATACATTTTTGCAGTTCCCAACAGCCCGTAACCCAGATATATAAAATCGATTATAATTTAGAATGGATCTTTATATTCCAAATTTATTACCGTAAAATCGAAACGACCGTTATCGATTAATTATAAAACATTATATCGATGTCGTCCGTCCGTGCAGTCGACCGATGACACTGCGGTTTCAGGGCGCAATTTCCTGCCTCAAATCGCGTCATGTAGACGTTGTGGCTATGCCAAAATGAAGTTATATCCTGTGATTTCAAATTTAATTGTCAACAGCGAAACTTCATCAAATTATATATTTTTTAATTTTATAAGGCCGTAATTTAGGCCAGTCGTGGCGCAGGGGACAATGTGACTGTTAAATATATGGTTATGGGTTCGATTCCCACTCGAGGAAATTAAATATTTATTTACATTTATATTTTCATTTCTTCGCTGTGCCTTCTGAACTCGGCGGAAAGTGGAGAATAGAGTGTCTTGACACTAAGTTCCCTCTGCCTACCCTGCCGTGTACGGGATACAGCGTGAAGCTGATTTAATTTAATTTTAATAAGGCTGTCGTGGCGCAGGGGCAAAAGGGTGTGACTGTAATGCGAAGGTTGTGAATTCGATCCCCATTCGAGGGAATGAAGTATTATTTATTAATATTTGTATTTCTTCACGATCTGGCATCAGGGTTTGGCGTTGAGTTTCGTCACTCAACACGCTATACCTCGAAAAATTCCGGTAGGCAGAGGCCTACCCTATTATGCGTGTGATTGTTGAAAAAAAAATCAATAAATCACTATCACAATTTATTATACAGCTTTCCTATCTATACTTATTTAGAAAACGTATTAAAATTTGAACGAACGTACGTGCTACGTTCATATTTTTATACGTTTTCTAAATAAGTATTTTTCTTTCCTAAGTATGGATTAACACTTTAAAAATGTTAAAATATTTCCTATCTATTATATTCTACTATCTATATATTAAATAATATATATGTCTTATTATATTGGCAGCAGTAAAATAATAACATTATATACATACATATTCTAACTAACAGTTGGATGATTGCGTGTCGACGCCCCTCAGATGGTTTCAAAGTTTTATTGAGTCCTAGAAATCGTTACTGCAGTAGGTATCTACGTAACCACGAGTGGCAGGAATTACTTGTAACTTGTTTTATACAAGCCTCCCTGGATATATTTGTAGAATTGTATTTTGTTACAAACAAATAGATCTACCATTTTCAAATATGCTTCTATATTATATTATTTTTTTTCCTTTGTTAAGCGTCACGCTGTGTATAGGACACAGACAGCAGAGTAAGCAAAGGCACTCCGTTCCTCATATTTACGCTAAATTCTGGAGGCGATGCGTGTTGAGTGACGGAACTTAACACCGCGCTTTCTCTCGACACCAGAGCGAAGAAAATGGAAATTTTACGCATTTTTGTCTTTGACTGGGAATCAAATCTACAACCTTTCGCGTTTACAGTTACACTTTGTGCATTTAATTAATTATCTATCAAAATATTTAAAACCCACCTTATATTTAAGTCTGATCTATGGAAAAACCCTACCACTTCAAAAATATATATACATATATCATAGTGAAAGCAAACAAAAAGTCAAAAATAAAAAACTTTCCAAAACAATAAATCTATCATAGTCGTATATTCAAGTGCATGTCAAAAATAAATCAAATAAATCGTACTCTCCACCCTCGGGAGAGATCGTGAGACCACTGCTCGAGCTCTACAGCTAATAATTTATATTATAAGGATAGCTGGCTAATATTTTCTATATAATTACATTATTTATTGATGGTTACCATATGTACTCTTGAAACAACATATCTAGTATATTATATATTTTATAGCTACACGCTGTATCCCGTAAATAACAAGCTAGGCAGAGGGAACCTACTGTTAAGACACTCCATTACCCATTTTACCACCGGATTCTGGAGGTATCGCGTATTGGTCTTAATACCAGAGCGAAGTGTGGGTGTCGAACCCACACTTCGTCGTGCTTACAGACACACTCTTGTGCCCCTGCGCCACAACTGGCCGCACACACATAATTAGATTTATTTAAAACAAAATTCTTTCAAAATGTTTCCATCAAACGATATTCAAATGTAGGGTGTGGCCTCCAGTAGCGCCATGACACAATATGAATAATGTATTTGCGGTAACCGTGGTACAGCGAAGGCTTTAATATCACAATCATCTGTTAATTGTTTTGTAGACTGCACTCTGAATTTCCGTGAGAAATAAAATTTAATGATAAAGGATTTGCTTCAGATGCAATTAATATTTGGATAAATAAACATAAAAAATGGTTTATAAATTCTATTTTATTTACTTATTTAGACAAATACTTTAATTAAATTCTACTTCTCTATACTTATCTATTTCAGTTTGCCCCTAAAGCAAGAAAAGCGCAGCGTTTAATTCCGCCACGCAACATAGATGTTAATATACACTAGTTAGTTTAAAACACACTTTTTAATTTCTTAACATATTCTTTTAAAGAACACATTACAATTAACATATAGTTTTTGATTATTCTATATCACTATATTATATTATATTTTTTTATTTTACAATCTTTCAAGTTCGATCTAAGTAGTAGTTAGTGGGAATGGAATCCAGAACCATCGCACTATAAATAAATATACACGTACTTAGTCTTAACGCAGTGACACATTTAAGTGTCGTGGCGTGTCGCGTCACGCCAGAAGCTAATCGGTTTCATACATTTATATATGGCTATCGACATATTTGCATGTCGTATCGTGTCGCAACGCGTTCTGGCGTGACGCGGAGTGCTCGCCACCGATTGCGCCAGAGGGTTATGTCGCGACATGACACAACAGGCAAACGTATTTCTATACTGACGCGTGGCTTATGGCGGGAACACCTAGCGGATATCTTTTAATTATTTTATTTGCAAAAAAATGTCTGAAGATCTTATTGAACTTGCATGTTATCGAAAAGCTATATATGACTCAAAGTGTAAAGAGTACAAGGATCATTTGATCTTCTGTTCAGTATCTTCTTTTCTTTTTTTGCCCTCTAGAGCCCAGTCGTGGCCAGGGGCACAAAGTGTGACTGTAAAATCGAATAGTCGTGGGTTCGATCCTCACTCGAGGAAATAAAATTATATACATTAATATTTTCATTTCCTTCGTTCTGGTGTCGAGGCAAAGCGTGGCGTTGAGTCCCGCCACTCAACACGCAATGCCTCCAAAACACGGTGGAAAAAGGGGAACGAAGTGTCTTAACAGTAAGTTCCCTCTGCCTACCCTGCTGTGCGCCGGATACAGCGGGAAGCTGATCTAATTAAAGTTTCATTGCTAAGAGAATTTTAAGGTTTTCATCAAAATCTCTATTCAAATAAGAAGAAAATATTTTGGTAGTTTGATTGCTGCAAAGGTTCGTTAAGTACTATTCAGAAACAACGCCAGAGCACGCCACGACACGACACGTAAATGTGTTTCCTCCTTTACTTACTACGCTAGTAGATACTTTCTGAATATGTTACAATGTAGTCCACCGTCCAATTAAATGGTCATATATCATATTGCATAATATAATGCACTAAAACTATGTTTACTTTCTATAATTGATACAAGATGCAGATGCGATTCCTAGACGTGGCATACTAATTCAGTATCTTTTTCGTCGACATCGTCGTCGTAGAGTCCGTCGTGTTGCAATGGTTTGGAATCTGATGTAAGCGATGGTTGTGAGTTTGATCCTCATTTGGGGGAATAATTATATTTCAAAATATTCATTTCTATAATACTTATTGGTAGACCAAGCGCGGCGTTGTTTTAACTCTTTTCAAAGAAATCTAAAACCGTAGTTTTTCCAATAAGATAAAAATGTTAGTGAAATGGAAGACTCATTAAATATGCAATTTGAGTAAACCAAACACAACAGTCGGCAGAAGTCAACAATTTTCTACTTTTAGACGTAAGGCCTAAATTAGCTTCTTCAAATCGCTTACTCGCTCCCCTCTTAACTGAGGCAAAGGTAATCTTGCAGACTGTTTTTCTATTATAGTCTTTTTTATTTTATAAATAAACATGGGAAAATAACTGCAGATTATAAAAAAAAATGTAATTAGCTTCACACTGTAAGACAGTTCGTTCCCCACTTTCCGCCGAATTCTAGAGGCATTGAGCGTTGTGTGGCGGAACTCAACGCCGCGCGTTGCCTGGATACTCGAGCGAAGAAACGGAATAAATTTAAATAAATATTTCATTTCCTCGAGTGGGGATCGAACCCACCCAGTCACGTTTACAGCCACACTTTGTGCCCCTGCGCCATGACTGGCCTCATTTTTCAAATATACTTTATAAAATATGATTAAAAAGTATGTTGTCTTTTGTATATTTTCTTTTCATTTCTTCGCTCTGGTGTCGAGGCAAAGCGCGTCGTTGAGTTCTACCACACAACACGCAACGCCTCTAGAAATCGGCGGAAAATGGGGAACGAACTGTCATTACACCCGATTCCTGCTACCTACCCTGCTGTGTGCGGGATAGACCGGGAAGCTGATTGACACTTATAATATACAATTATACTTATACGATATAAATCATTATTTTAAGCAAATAATAAAAACTTATAATGTTTTAGTCCAAAAAGCTTTGGCACCGTGTGAAATACGCGTTCCGTATTTGGCACAAAGCATCTATTCCGGTATTATTCAAAGCACTGTTGTTTATCTTCATAACAATCGCGTATTCATGAAAAACGCGCTCCCGTTAGGTATCAAAAGGCGCGTTATATAGAATAAATAATATAACTAAATATGTATAGTAATATTTTTCGCAAGAATGTAGAGGCCAGTGGTGTCGCAGAGACACACGCGTGACTGTACACGTGACAGGTTGTGGGTTCGATTCATACTCGAGAAAATAAAATGTTTAATATTTTCATTTGTTTAGTCTGGTGCAAATTGAATCGAAGCAGAATATAATCGAAGCAAAGCGTGGTGTTCTACGACGGCTCCAAAATTTCAAACTGGAAAGTGGGGTACGGAGTGTTTTAACACTAAGTTCCCTCTGCCTACCCTGATGTGTACGGGATACAGCGTGAAGCACAGACTTAATGTCAAGTTCTTTTCTTTTCATCTGTTTCACAACACTGCACACTGAATAATCTCTGTATGTATATAAAACTGTAACTCACACCCCCCAAGGATCAACCCACAGCCGTATGTATGGGCGTCGGACCTTGAAATTTCACACATAGTTTCGCACATTTCCTTGTAGACTTAGCACTAAGAAAGTAATTTCGGATAATGAGAATATACATATAATAAGGGCACATTAGGGAGTAAAAAAATGTACGAAATATAGTTGTTTTTAAAGAAATGTAGAGACGTAAAATATACAAAGATAAAAAGTGAAACTATTAGTAAAACATAATTAAAAGAAAGAAAAACAAAAAACCCGACTGCATAAAAACTAAAAAACCCGTAAAGTGCGAGTCGGAACGTCCACCGAGGGTTCCGTATCAATTTCAGGATTGATAAATGATGACATACTTAAGCTTGCAGACGTATGCACCCAATTTTTAAAAATTTTTATCTAAGAAATTATAACATTTCAGACATATTCCTTTCATTTTATTTGTTAGTTCTCACTTCGTGCATAATTTCATAATTATAGGTCCACGGAAAGTACTCTACAGGTTTTGATTACGCGGCGAATATTATGCAAGATACAACAACAAAATATACATAAATGCTTCGTATTTTTTAATTAACATGAATATTTGATATTCATTGTAAAGCTCCTTGTAAAGATGTAATTATTTCAAGAACAGGTCCCGACTGTTAATCCTAATGAACTTGTTTTTTTTTTTAGATTTGTGGCGTCGGTCTCGCGTATACTTTTTATATCATCATTTTTTGCTAAGATTTATTAGCTTTGTTATTAGATTATTTGACAAAAATTTCTCAATGTTATTATTTCCCTAAGGGAGTAAATATCGTGGAGATTTGAACCCGCTTTCACAGTCCCATATCAGTAGGTTACTGCTATAATTCCCGCAATGCTAAAGAATACTTGTAAAAAATTGTTGTTAAAATATTTTCAAGTCGTTATATAATTATAAATCTTAAACTGTAACTTATAATAAAAAAATATGAAAGGAACCTATTGTTAATTATTTTTGAATACCTATTCAACAAATGTCAAATATGGACTCAGATGGAGGTTTTTTTTTATTTTGACAATATGGCGTCTGGTTATCGCTGTGATATATTTTTAATGTCGTGTCTTTAGTGAGGACCCCAAAGTTAAGACGAATCAACTGACGTAAGAACCCTCAGAATAATTAAGGTCCATCCGTTTGGTCATCACATTACTCATTACTCCGTTATGGCAATCGGTTAAAAAATAAAGTTAAGATTCATATCACCTTCACCTTGTATGTCTCACACAGAGGGAACTAATGTTAAGACACTTCGTTCCCCATTTTCGCCGCATTCTGGAGGCATTGCGTCTTCAGTGGCGGAATTTAACGACGCCTTTAGAGCTCGACACCAGAGCGGAAAAACAGAAATATAAATTTAAGTAAATATTTCATTTCTTCGAATAGGGATCGAACCCGCAATCAGTCGCGTTTAAAGTCACACTTTGCGCCCCTGCGCCACGACTGGCCTCAAAAATAAAATATTTACTGATTTTTCCAGTTGTTCCAGTTCCAGTCTTGTAAAATATGTTTTGTGATTATCACGAGCAAAACTACAAGTAGATAGTCAAAGACAGACAGATATTATATATCCAATTTAAAGCTATTTTCACTGGACAAATCCTCTACAAATTATTTAGCCTATGTAGTGAAATAGGGCGTAATCATTATAGAATCATATTAATGTTATAGCTTGGTATCAATGTTAATAATAATAAGCACGGATTGTTGCGGCATACAGTGTGACGTTGACATTTTAGGAGGATAAATATCGTGCGTAAGCTTCTGTAAATATAAGTTGGGGGCAAAATACAAAGGAAAATATGTTTTTAGGTATATTCTTTTATTTATTTATAATATGTATGTGCCGTTTTGATCGATGACTTGTTGCCACTCACACTTATGGGTAGCGCCATGGTCCCATTCTTGTAGAAATTTTGAGATTTTTGTTCACAGTGTCCTGCTTTGGCACTGTCTATGGGGCTTGTCAATACTTGAAACTTGAAACCATGATGTTTTTTGCACATTCTTATCGTAAGTCACCCATTTTTCATGACCCGTAATCAACTGTTAAAGAAATGGCTTGGAATTGGTACGTTTCAACAAAAAATCGTAATTGGAAACACATTGAATTAGGTTTCTCTCAGTGAGATCCTGTGGTACCCTGTGGTATACTAATATGTCGATTTTGCTCCACTTTCTCAAAGATGACACTGATTTTATCTGTGACAATGATTTTTATCAGTTGGGTGTGACTTGAAACGCTTGAACCACATTTGTGCTACTCTTTTTGATACCGCATTAGGTCCGTAAACCGCACAAATTTTATTCGCAGCGTTCGCATGCGCATTTTTACCTTTTTTGTAATAAAACTTTACATTGTACCGAATTTCCTCGTCACATACGTTCATTTTGCTTCATTGAAAAACAATTGAAAAATAGCAGGAACTAGTTTTTTTTATTTATTGTATTATATCTTCAGTATGTCACATTTAATGGCATTAAAACCAGCCAGTTCAAAGCGCGGCGATGAGTTCTGCCACTCAACACGCAATGCCTCCAGAATTCGGCAGAAAGTGGGGAACGGTGTGTCTTAACACTAGGTTCCCTCTGCCTACCCTGCTGTATGCGGGACACAGCGTGAAGCTAATTTAATTTATTTTTTTTTAAACCAGCCAGTTACATTCAGTACAGCTAAAGAGGTTTGATTACTAGTAATACATTCAAAATACGAAAACACTTTTGCCCGGACTTGTTATATTGTATCATTATAATTTTCTATCGCTCTATGTCAGATGTAAATTTTCTAAATCCCCTGTACATAATACGTATATATATAAATTATCGTATCGTATATCGTAATATGTCTATTATTAGTATCCAAGTACTCTAGAGAGAAGTGTGTCATCAGTGTTCATTTGTCCGTAGTAAAGTCCCAGTGTTGGATGAGCATCGGTACCAACTCGTAATAACGCTACATATTAACTCTATTACGCTTTGGCTGCTATTACAATATTTAGACTTGTATAGTGAAAAATTGAGGCCAGTCGTGGCGCAGCGGCACAAAGTGTGACTGTAAAACCGACTGGTTGTGGCTTCGATCCCCACTCGAGATGAAATATTTACTTAAATTTATATTTCCATTTCGCTCCGGTGTCGAGGCAAAGCGCGGCGTTGAGTTCTGCCACTTAACCCGCCATTGCATCCAGAATTCGGCAGAATGGGAAATGGAGTCTTACACTAGGTTCCCTCTGCCTACTTTGCTGTGTGCGGGATACAGCTGATGACAGTATAGTGAAAAGATATCAAAGCAGTATGTAAAAATCTTTTTTGTTCCATCATTGAGGTAAATTTTTATATGGAAAAGCATATTGAGCTAATTAATCTGTAAAAATGACTGTAAAATCTGAGATCTTTGATTTAGATCCTTAGAGCAAACATTTTAATTTTCTTATTATGATTGATATAGTAGATATTTATGTCTTTACCTACTTGTTAAATGAAAAGAAAACCTTTTAATAAAATAATGTTTTTTGATTTTACTCAACAATGAAATCTACATAAAGCTAAAGAGTTTTTTCGATGAACTACAAAGAACTATTTGTCCGAAATGAAAATTGTTTATATGTTGATTAATGAGACCTGTTACAGGTGTTGAGTTCCACTACTCAACACGAAATGCCTTCAGAGCTCGGTGGAAAGTGGGGAACGGAGTGTCTTAACACTAGGTTCCCTTTGCCTACCCTGCTGTGTGCGGGATACAGCGTGAAGCTGATTTTTATACACAATTATTAGTTATGTTAAATAAACCACGCGAAGCCATTAGGGTAGGCAGGGAGAACCTGATATCCAGACTTCGTTCTTCACTTCCCATCCAAATTCACGGCGTAGTGAGATGAGACGCTTGAAGATAAAGTCTTGCCGGAGAGGAGAAGAGATTTTATTGCTCTTACTTTAAAGTGTTATTCGAAGATGTACAACATTATTTTAACCCATTAAAAATAACGTTGTTATGTTGTTAATTATTATAATAAATATATATACGGATATTCAATATAAAACACAAATCCTTTCTTATTAAAATAGAGCAAAGCTATATTTGAAGGAGCTCGTCTTAGTCCACTAGAGAAAATTTTGTACATAAGATGAGAGGTGCTCAGCGAGAACTAAATTACATTTAGCCCCCGAGGCGCATTGTACCCTTATTAAAATACTTCGAAAGTTATTCTCGAAGTTTGTATTAATTACAGTTTGTACCGAAATATATTCTATAAAATGTATGGAATAGGGATGTGTAAATGACAATATAGTATTTGTACTAATAGTCACAGTTTGATTCAAGAGTTTGATTTAAGCATGTTCCATTTCATTTCATTCGTATCACTTTCATCATACTCGTATAAAGCAAACAACGAATTTCAGATCTTCTGTGTGGTAAAATGCAACGATAAATCAGAAAACAAATCGGGTTCCGTATATTCTATCTATGACTTTGAACGTGATAAAGCACCAATGAGAACGTACTGAAAACTGACATTAATAATTTTTATTTACATTCTAATTTCCGAGATATGTATATTACATGAAAATAGATTTCTTGGATTTTTTGTACCAGATGCCATTAACATTATTTGAAATTTATAAAATAAAATATTTTAAAAGAATTCTATTCATTGTGGCAGTTAGTGCCGCCAAAGTCATTTTTTTTGTTAATTACCAATACAATTTTTTAAAGAGACCGGTCGGTTCGAGGCCAGTCGTGGCGCAGCGGCACGAGGTGTGACTGTAAAACCGATTGGTTGTGGGTTCGGTCCCCNTATATATATATATATATATATATATATATATATATATATATATATATATATATAATACTAGAAAATAAGAACCTTGGTCTATGTCAAAAAGTGATAATGCAATTTCATTTACTAATTTTCAAGGCACCATTATATGATCAAACACAACATCGTGCAAGTTATTTTAATAAATTTATTGCCTTTATTGTTATAAAGTTTTCCTAAATAAAGAAAGTTTTTATTCTCCATAAAATATTTTTTGATTCAAAAAATTCAAAGATTATATTTATTGCTAGAGTAAACAGACTATAAAATAAAAAAAATTGTACACTATCAATTTTTATCTTTATTTTTATACAAGTTAATATAAAACGGAAAGCTTTATAGCCTTAGTCATTTAATAAAAGAAATAGAATTTTATTTACCCAGATACGCACTCGTACTATTTTAGTATTCTGCAAAATTTAATCTGGAGAGAGCTCATATAGGTACTTGGATTTAACGGGACAGACGTTTTAGAGATATAACGTAACATATAGCACCTATTAAATAAAAGTGGAACTAAAAATGAATATTAAAAGCTTATTTTAAGCTGAAATATGAAAATTAGTACCAAGAATATAGGTTATTTATTTTATGATGTGTTTGCTTCATTTTGTAGTAGGTGATGTTTATGTTTTTTTTTAAGTTTTATGCAAACAATGAATCTTTATATCCGCATATAGGGTAGGGTAGGCACATGGAACTAAGTGGTAAGATACTCTGATCTTCACTTTCCGCCTGATTTTCGAGGTATTGCGAAATTGAAGCATTTCGCGTTGAGTAGGCGAATTTTTTTTTTATGGAAGAGGACAAGGCAAACGAGCGTTCGGGTCACCTGATGCTAAGTGACTACCGCCGCCCACGACCCCGTGCAACTCCAGAGGAGCTACAGGTGCGGTGCCGGCCTTTAAGGTGGGTTGGGCTCCGGAGCCCGGCATTACCTGATGCGAAACGCAGTGGCATAAAGCCACTACTTCACGCCGGTTTTAAATGCCGGGGGTGGTAATGATCCGGTCGAGTCTGTCCATGCATGTTGCCATTGCTGGCGACGTGACTCTACCACACAAAAATCAACGCCCCGCCTTGTATTGTTGCCAGAGCAAGGAAATGAAAATAATTCACCCCCTAATAGGAATCCAATCCACAACCGCCACGTTTACAATAAGAGGCTGCGTCGCTGCGCCGATACATACGACAGAGGACACTATTAGACAAGTGATGATAAATAATAAAGAGAGTTCACTCTGGTACCAAAGCAAAAGCCCAGTTTTGAGTTCCGCCAACTCAACATGAAATACCTCAAAAAAATCAGCGGAAAGTAGGAAACGAAGTGTCTTAAACTTCTGTAATGACGTGTAATTAAACTGACGTGGTAGTCTACGAGACACCTTTTTAAACAGCAAATATTTTTAAATTATTAGCTTATACAGCTATTTTATTTATATTCATTAGATAACTAGTTTTTTTTGCTAAATTAATTTTAAATAAAGAAAACAATGTGTATTTTTAAAATTAAACAGTATTTATTGATACTTATTTAGAAAACGTATAAAAATTTGAACGTAGCGGGACTCGAACTTGCACCTCCTGGAAATCGACCAGGCGCTCTGACCACTAAGCCATAATACGCTCTCGTCAAGGTACGTCGAAATTTTTATAGGCGTTTTCTAAATAAGTATTATTCTTTTCTAAGTGTGGAATAACACTTTAAAAATGTTAAAAATATTTATTGACTTTACATGATTCACTCTATAAATCTCTTCTTTAACGTTAATGACACAAAAAAAATCAACAAAATTTATGTAAGATATTTGGAAAATTGACTATTACTCAATCATTCTAGGGAATATGAAATAAATTCAATGGTTGAATATAAAATTAAACTTTTTTTTTGAGAATTTTTAAAGGAAAATTATTAAATAACCTTTGAACAATCACACGAACAATATTTAGTTTCCTTTATTATTTTTTTACAATTTTATTCTATTTTTAATACAAGTAAATATAACTTACATAAATAAAATCAAATTCTAAAATAACGTGAATTAATAAAATATCACGCAATACCTAAAATAAGGTATGAAAATATAATAATTTTATTGAAGTGGTAGTCTAGTAACGCTGACGTGGAGGTCTGGTAGACACTTTCCTACTTCTATGGACCCGTGGGCTATCTGCTATCACCTGCCACTATCCGTAACGTAATCACATAATAGTAGGGTACTAAAACCGGCGGAGTTTAAATCAGTGGTAATACACCGAATTTTATATTTCGCGGTGTCTATGAGACTACCACATCAGTCGCAGATAGTTAAGACTAGGTTATTTCTGCCTGCTGCTATATGCGGGATATAGCGTAAAGCTAAAATAAAAATAATTGAATTAAGGTTTAAGGTTATAAAGTTCATTATAAAATATAAAATATTTTGTATAATAATATAAAATATTTTGCTGCATACTCATATACTCGTAATACACGTTTCAGGAAATTGCATTTATAAATGAACTTTCATATATTCCAAATTTCTTGCTATAATTTTTAAAATTACTTATTTTCGTAATATGAATGAAGAAATAAATATTTATGATTTTTGATATGACCTACTTACTACATTTGATAATAATATTTGTCTTTTATTATATTTCGTAAATATTTTATATCAGCCGTGTAAAAATCCTATAAAAGTGAATAAAACATGTTGATAAAGTAATCACTGATAATGATATTGAATTGACACTATTCTAGAGCAGTTAGGAAGCGATTAATTGTAATAATTCGAAGTTCAATCGAGAATAAGTTTATTTAAAATATAAATATATATAAAAAATATCTCGTTGCCAGAGGGAGGAAATTAAAAATATTAAGTATTTCACTTTGTCGAGAGGGAATCGAACCCACAACCGCACGTTTGTGCCACTGCGCCACATCTGGCCTGGCATTGATTCTGCTAACATAAAAAAACAATATTATATTTTATAAGAACATTTTTGATCAAATCATTTTCGATTCTATAATTTTCTTCGAAGATATTAAAATTTCCTTCGTGCTTAGTATTATAAGATTTGAACTTACATCCTTTTCACAAACTTGCTTAGACAGTAGTCAATTCTAGCTAATCTGTGATAGTCTTATCGATGACGAAATTAAATTTTCAATAACGACAACAATCCATAGAAAAAGCCAAGATCGAAAAGTGCGTTAGATCCGATTACACTATGTATGCTGAATAATAAACGACATTCATAAATATTGTTTGAAAACACTATAAATCTTACTGGTTTCTATTTAGGTTAACCGAAACACGAATAACGATTCTACTAAAGCTAAAATAGTATGTACATATTTTTCTATATTGCAGCTGTTGTAAATTTTATATTAAATTATTGCAATTTAATACAGAATTGCTTTACTAATTAGACTACAATTTTAAAGTACAAAAAATATATCTTTAAATTTGTCAAAAGATACAGCGTAATATTTCTATAATATACTGATAGGTTATTCATTTCAGCTCATTCAGTCACAGTTTTAATGCTAAGAACGCTTTTTAGCATATTTTTGGGTCGCAGGCATTGCTTTGAGCCTTTCACCATGTGGTACTCGCATGGTGAATTCTTCTCAGTACTTTTTATTTATATTTTTTATTTAATATTTAGTCAGGTTGGCTTTATGTCACTGAATGTGATGCATAGGACTGAATGGTATAAAATTTAAAAAATCACCTAACGAATAGTTTCTTACTAGATTTCGTCAAACCAATGACAAGCGAGCGAAGAATATTCTATTCTTTTTTAGACACATAGGAAACAAGACTTTCTTGCCTCGGTGCCCGAATAAACTGGACTTTTCTGCTCGACTACGTCTTTATTAAAAAATAAAATAATTAAATTAAACATTAAAATTATACATAAATTCTTTAGGCAAAATCCTCTTATTTTTGCACTCTTATCGTCCCGATCAATGTCCATTTATATTCAAATTCGAGTCTATCCAATAATGGAATACTTGTAACGAAATTATCACATGTGATATTAAGGCTAGTATTCTGAATCCCATCGTTCAGTCGCACAACTAATGGCATAAATGAGCTATCAACTTTACCATTACAACAACAACAGCATCATACATACAACATTAGCATCGAGAATTCGGTAGCAAGTGGGGAACGGCACTCCGTTCCGTAGGCAGAGGGAACCTAGTGTTAAGAAACTTCTTCAGGGTAAGCACCCTGCTGTGTGTAGGATACAGCGTGAAGTTGATTTGATTACCATATTTATAAAAGTTATATATACGTATTTAAGAAATTTATAATATCAGATGAATAATTGAATATTTTTTTTGTTTCATTTGTACTATTACGCATTTTACATTGTATTTGCATTAGCGGCCACGCCATAATCCAATTAAGTTAAATCATAAAGTTGGTAAAAATTTTAAAGCTGATAAATGTCGAATACCTTATATACTGTTGAGACGCTATTAAAATTATTCTTCACATTTTTCAGCAAAGTATTCTTATTTTTTTTGTTTTACGTGTGATAATAGTAGTTGCATTTCAGTTCTCCATGCTATGTCTCGAAAGTTTGACGGTGGATGGGGAATAGAGTGTTTCACTACCAAAAATGCCTCATTACCAGAGTGGGAAAATGAAAATAATAAATATTTTACTTCGTAGAGTGAGAATCGAACCCACAACCGCACGCCTATACTTCTGGCCTGGAATACATTTTATATACTCTCTGTATACCTTGCTGTATGGAAAAAAAAACATGAAGCTACTAACAAAATATACTAAATTAAAATGTTTACTTAGGTAGACAACTGCAAAATTGGATAATATAACCCAACAAGAAAAAAAATCAGCTTAGTGTTCAGACCAGAACGAAATAAAGTCACTACGACCTCACTGCCTAATCCGGTAAGCGAGGAAGAAACTAAAATAAAAAAGAAAAATACAGTCAAATATTTTTACATTTTAAAAATGTTATTCTATACTTCGAAAAAAATTTTTTTACAAGACAGTATTAAACATTTCAAATAAAATTTCAAATAAATTATGATTTAAGCCTGTACCACTTAGAAACAGAGAGCTAAAATCCCATTTTGTATTTTTTTTTTAAAAGTACCTAACAAAATTGACCCAGATCCGTTCAAAACAAGTTTAGTGGACAAAGCGCTTGCACGATTCCAAGAGGCGCGGGTTCAAGTCCCGCTACGTTCAATTTTTTAAATAAATATTTTTCTTTTCTAATTATGGGGTATATACTATTAAAATATTAAGTGTAGAAATAATACTCTGTGTAATTATAGTTCATCAATTAAAACATAAATAGTACTAGATATTTGAATGTTTAGACAAATTAATTTTCAACACCCAATAAACGATTAAAGCTGAAATACTGTTTGACGTTTGAAATCAAACGACGCGATAAATTTTAATGGATGAGAAATTTATTGAGAGTCTTCTAACTTTTAGTACCGCCGTTGCTCTTATTTCACTGAAATAGAATCAAAAAATCAAAATAAGTGTCATTTTGTTCTTTGTTTTAATTTCTGAAATTATAAAAAATTAAAACCTGAATTATGGGTATAGAAAATTATTCAAAATAAATGTATTCAAAGGTTAGAAATGACTGATCACCGATTTCAAAACAAATTGAGGCCAGTCGTGGTGCAGGGGAACAATTGCGCAACTGTACACTCGACAAGTTGTGGGTTCGATTATGACTCGAGGAAATGAAATATAAAATATTTGTATTTCCTCGTTCTAGTATCGTTACCAGAGCGCGTGGTAAAGCGCAGCGTTAAGTTCCGCCACTCAATACGCAATGCCTTCAGAATACGTCGGAAAGTGGGGAACAGAAGTGTGTCTCAACACAACCCAGGTTTCCTCTGCTCACCTGCTTGCCTAGATTTTTACCATCAGAGCAGATTTTGTTCCTACAGTCTACCATAGTCATTTACATATATTTAGATTTTATTTTTATTATAATACTTACGTGCCTTAAGGCCAGGTATTTTTTTTTGTTTAGCATAAATTACTCAATGTATTTAGCTATAATAATTCGTATTTAACTACAGGACGAATGCGAATATGTATATTGTATAAATAACGGTAAAAAACATTTAAAACAAATATTTAAATAAAAAGCTATTGAGGCCAAGGTCAAGGCAAGGAAGGCAAGGACAAGCGTGTGACCGTAAACGCGACAAGTCGTGGGTTCGATTCCCACTCGAGGCAATAAAACATTTAATATTTTAACTTCTTTGATCTGGTGTCAAGTCAAGGTTCCGCCACTCTGAGCGAATCTAAAAATAATTGAGTACCTTTACATATTATGTTGTATTTTGTGAATTTGTGATATTGTAAACAATTAACTTTGTGTCATTTTAACGTCTTCGAAATATTAATAATAATTTAATATTTTAGTTCTATAATTTGTGTATTTTATTATTGAGCAATCGACAGGTCTTTTGAGGCCGGTCGTGGCGCAGCGGCACGAGGTGTGACTGTGTGATCCCCACTCGAGGAGATGAAATATTTACTTAAATTTATATTTCCATTTCTTCGCTCTGGTGTCGAGGTTAAGCGCGGCGTTGAGTTCTGCCACTCAACACGCAATGCCTCCAGAATTCGGCAGAAAGTGGGGAACGGAGTGTCTTAACACTAGGTTCCCTCTGCCTACCCTGCTGTGTGCGGGATACAGCGTGAAGCTGACAGGTCTTTCAAATTAACACAAACTGTGGACCGCATTTTAATTACTTTACTCGCTATACTAATACTACTAATGGCAAGAAATAATCCTTAAGATGGTTATCGAAAAAGCTGTAAACCGTTTACATACTTGCCAAGGCTTAACATAAAATGTCTGTTGGATGCCCTCATTAAAGAAGGGAGTTCCGTAGAAGTAACAATTCAGATCTTAACATCAGGTTTATAAAACCTGAAAATTCTTAGCTAAGCCTTACTGTGTGTTAGGAATAAATTAAAAATAACAAAAAAAGTGAAGAGTATGTGTGACGTATTCTTGAGTTCGCTTTGTTTAATCTATGAAATGTAGAAAATATATAATATGATACAACAGTTTTCTTAGCCTATCTGCTAGCCCGCACAAAGTAGGGTAAGCAGAGAGAAGTGGCGCAGGGGCATAAGTATGTGATGACAGGTTCTGAGTTCGATTTCTACTCGAGGAGATAAAATATTTAATATTTTAATTTGGAAAATAGGGAACGGAGTATCTTAACACTAGGTTTCTTCTGCCTAATCTTACGTGTAAGAATACAGTTTCAACT
Organism: Heliconius hermathena; assembly: GCA_013403705.1. Lineage (NCBI taxonomy): Eukaryota > Metazoa > Arthropoda > Insecta > Lepidoptera > Nymphalidae > Heliconius > Heliconius hermathena. Next base: position 69,758 of record JAAIXJ010000498.1, on the reverse strand, counting down.
TATAAAAAATAATAATGTTAGGATTTTTTTCCTCACGTGGCTTACAAAGGCTGACATATGTGTCATATAATAATAACCTGTATTAACGAGTACTTCTCCAAAATGGTTTGTTCCATGTAGATAAAGCTAACGACAATATGACCCTTGGCAAGACATGATAATGTCAAAATATTAAGGTTACCGTTGCGACGGTGCGAGAACGAAAGATTATTTCTAATAATCTAAATAATTATATTTGAAAATATATTGTTGAGTTTATTAGTCAGATATTTGGATATATAATGTTTTTTTCAACTTGAGGACTTGATTCTAATAGACATTGTGGCGCAACGCCGTTGCTTTTGGCTGATAACGCGATAGTTGAGGAATTTTAATTTCCTCGTTCTGGTATCAAGTCAAACCGCGGCGTTGAGTTCCACGACGCTACAGTCAATTTCCTCCTTTAATTAATCAGAGAGTGGGAAACAGAGTGTTCTAATACTATGATCCGCCTCTTTACCCTTTTTTATGCGGGATACTGCGTAACGCGTTTTTTTTCTACTATTTTTTTATCATCACTTACAAGGTGAGGTTAAGTGGAAATACCTATTGTTAAGATGGTTCGATCATTCACTAGACTAACCTAGCTTTCTCCCAAAAAAAGTCAGTAAGCAAAGTTCTATGAGAATAACGCAAATAAATATATATTATAATATACTTTTAGAGGCCAGTCGTGGCGCAGCGGCACGAAGTGTGACTGTAAAACCGACTGGTTGTGGGTTCGATCCCCACTCGAGGAGATGACTACTATATATTTACTTAAATTTATATTTCCATTTCTTCGCTCTGGTGTCGAGGTTAAGCGCGGCGTTGAGTTCTGCCACTCAACACGCAATGCCTCCAGAATTCGGCAGAAAGTGGGGAACGGAGTGTCTTAACACTAGGTTCCCTCTGCCTACCCTGCTGTGTGCAGGATACAGCGTGAAGCTGATTTTTTTTTTATATACTTTTAGCTCTATTCCATTAAATTAACACCATGCTCCAATTTTATTTATGAAAACATGAAAATTAAAAAAATGATCGATTATGAATTCTTATAAGTAAAATCAGTTTACACATTACATAACTAACCCTATTTATTGATAGGAAGAACCTAAATTCTAACTAATTTTAGAATTTTACCTAAATATAAAAGCCTAAATCTTTAAACTTCTTCCGCAACCTTCGACTACAAAAAGTGAAATGTAATTTCATCCTGCTCTCATACAAATTACGATAAATCCTCTTTGCTCCCTATACTCCTCAAGGAACGAAAATGGAAAACATCAGATGATGATTATTTATTTATTTATTTAATAGGAAGCCAACATAATATACAGTGTATTTTACCTTTCGTACATAGCTTAGTATAAAGTCTTATAAGTAAATTTACGCTATATCCCGCACATAGCAGGGTAGGCAGAGGGAATTTAGCGTTAAGACACTCCACTCCTCACTTTCCGCCGATTTATGAAGCTTTACTGCACGTTAGCGAAAAAATGAAAATATATTATAAAATATTTTTTTACTCGGGTGGGAATTGAAACCACAACCAGTCATGTTTACAGTCACACACTTGTACCCACGCGCCACGACTGGCCTCAATGGCTGGACTAGATTTTATCTAATTTATTTATTATTGAAAATAAAATCGCGTGCTAGCTTAGAAACATTGCCCAATATATTCTATTTGTTAATTCAAGCCAGTCTTCCACGGAAAGGTCACAGAAATTTACGAACAAAATGTCACGTCAAGTTTTAAGTGGGTTGTTAGTAAATAATTACATTTTACTGATATAACTGAAGCCAGTCGTGGCGCAGCGGCACGAAGTGTGACTGTAAAACCGAATGTTTGTGGTTTCGATCCCCACTCGAGGAGATGAAATATTTACTTAAATTTATATTTCCATTTCTTCGCTCTGGTGTCGAGTCTAAGCGCGGCGTTGAGTTCTGCCACTTCACACGCAATGCCTCCAGAATTCTGCAGAAAGTAGGGAACAGAATGTCTAAACACTAGGTTCCCTCTGCCTATCCTGCTCTGTGCGGGATACAGCGTGAAGCTGATTTATTTACTGCAAACGTTAATCATTTTAGGTCAAACTCGTAAAAGTCGTTAGTTCATTATTATATAGAGTTCTATTTTATCAGCTTTAAGCAAAGTAGGCATAGGAAACTTGTAGTTAAGATACTCTGTTCTCCACATTTCGCAGATTTTTTTAAACATAATTTGTTGAGTGGCTGAACTCAACGCTGGTTTTGGTGCCAGAGCGAAGAAATAGAAATATTAATAAATAATAATTAATTCTCTTGAGTGATGATCGAACCCACAATATATCGCGATACAGTCGCAACTTTGTGCCCCTGCGTTACGATGGCCTCAATAGAATTCTTTTGAATTTCTATAATATATTATAGAAAATTATTTGAAACTCTACAGTGTGTGTAATATGAATACATATTATAGTCGTATGTATATATAATATTTAGTTTTGTGAAAATTTGGAATATAAATGTAGTGAAATAATTATACTTACAAGTCGATAAAGTTAATTTTGGCCAGAGATATCTGATGTTTTCCATTTTCGTTTCTTGAGGAGTGTAGGGGAGCATTAAAAGATAATTTCTCACAATTTGTATGGAGGCGAGAGAAAGTTTCGTTTTACTTTGCGGAAGAAGTTCAAAGACTTCAAAATCAAGTCAAAGGCTTCACGCTGTATCCCGCACACTGCAGGGTAGGCAGAGGGAACCTAGTGTTAACACTCCGTTCCCCACTTTCTGCCGAATTCTGGAGGCATTGCGTGTTGAGTGGCAGAACTCAACGCCGCGCTTGTCCTCGACACCAGAGCGAAGAAATGGAAATATAAATTTAAGTAAATATTTCATCTCCTCGAGTTGGGATCGAACCCACAACCAGTCGGTTTTACAGTCACACTTTGTGCCACTGCGCCACGACTGGCCTCAGTTCAAAGACTTAGGCTTTTATATTTGATAAAATTCTATAATAAAATTTGTAAGAATTTAAATTCTTTCTGTCCACGCCCATAAATGCGGTAGATGTGTAATGTTTAGAAAATATACAAATACTTTTTGGATATTTTAAAACTGTTGTTTTACACTTGAACCTAAGTTAACCTAACCTATACGTTCAGTTAGTGGTCGGAGCACTTGGACGGTTTCCAGGAAGCGCGGGTTCAAATCCTACTACGCTCCAAATGTAATACGTTTTCTAAATAAATATTTATACTAATGCTTTTATATTTTTTTAGCTCCACTTTCCGCCGAGTTCTAGAGGTATTGCAAATTGCACTTATTATAATATTTTTTTAGTAGAAAATACAACATCTATACTTATAATAAATCTGTAGAAAAGTCGTTTCTGTACATTGAAAATATTTAAAAAAAAATTAGCCAGGGTGTTAAAGGATAATTAACAGAATCCATTTCCAACTTTTTTGGACTGTTTGTCTGTTTGTCTGTTTGTCTGTTTATCTGTTTGTCTGTTTGTCTGTTTATGTAAACACGTATCACGTAAAAAGTACACAATAAATTTAAGCAACTTTTATACATAAAAATTACAAATAAATCAAAGTAGCTTTTAGTGTTTATTTCATTGTAATCGCTTCACTCTATCAAAAGATATAAGTATTTAAGTTTTCAAGAAGTTAATATTTGAGATATTAAAAAATCGATACAAGTAACGCTATCTATTGACAAAAATAGTAGGTACTAACGAATCTTGATACTCTCTTTCATACACGTAACGCTATCACTAATTGCGATGGGATCTTAAATAGATGGCGCTGTGCATAAAAGAAAATATAGTTTGGAAAGGTTACCGCTACACTCTATCAAAAAATAATGTACTTAAAGTTTTAAAGATATTTATATTTGAAAAAAAAAGAAACATACGCAATGATATCTATTGACTACACATGATACGTTACGTTTTTAAAGTACAATTGTTCATAGTACTAACTACAAAGTAAACTAAATTGAATTGTTGGTGAAGATTACCTTCGTAACAGTCTAGCTTAATTCTTAATTATTTAACACAGTGATAAAGAATGACTTAATATTCAAAGAAATATTTTGAATAGGTTCTTCAGTCCGTTCGTTCGTTTATGTTATTAATATTTTTTTAAGAAACGTATAAAAAAAATCACTTTTGGTAGCAACCTCTAAAAAATTGTGTCTCAAGAAAAAATGCTCTGACACTGTTTATAAAAATATCCCGCAGTATTATTTCATAACTTACAAGCGACACGTACCGACATTGCACTATTGCACCTGTATGTTGCATGTATGTATGTGCCAAGGGTATTTTAGGGTACATACCTCAAAATTCTTATAAAATAACTTTGTTGTTTGTCCGTCTGTCCGTCTGTCAAGACTATTTTGTACAAGATCGGTTAAAGGTTAGATACCTCAATGTTCAAGTCTATATTCCCTTAGAGCACGAAAATCTATCTTCTAAATCATCGCAATCAAATGACGATGAAATATGAGAGTTTATGCTTTGTTTTTTGTCGCATTTTCTATCATAACTATAGGGTACTTCCCGTTGATATACAATTTCGAAATTTGTTAAGAAGTTAAAACTTACGGCACGTATAAAGGAAAATTCCAAAATTATTTTTCAAAAATTGACTACTTATTTGTATTTGTGTCACAGAAAAAACTATTAAGTACAAATTTTAATCTGTACTTAAATTGATACAAAATGACAACTTAATTGGTTATTCTTTTGGTGTATCTCCATTCATGAAACTGGTACGAAAACTCTCGGGGCATGAGTACGACTTGAACTTGCCGGAAAATGTTGATTATTTTATAGATTATATAAAAATGCCTAAAAACGTGCTTTCTACGTATATTCTGTATACCAATTATATATTTAACTAATAATATATGTTACTAATTTAAAAACTGTACAGGAGCTAATATAAGTTATTTTACAAATAATATTGTGAGTACTTATCCAAATCAATTAATTAATAATTAAGGCTGTTTGTAATATATATATTTCTTAAATGAATAATCATGTAATTCAAGCGGGCAAAGCCGCGAGCAGGCCGCTAGTATTATATAAAGTTAAACAATTTTTTCATAACTTAAATCGACACTAAATCTATAAATCGTGAGAACAATTTCAACCATTTCAAAAGAGATTTTACTTTAAATGCATTACACTGTAAAATTATAACGCTTATTCTACATCTTCACATTTTATTCTATCCACATAGAAATTTAACCCTACAAAGTTTTACGACCTGCTTTATTGGCTACGAAATGGCTTTGAACGTTCGATAAAGATCTGAAGGATTATTTGAGGGTATTATATAAGCAAAGTCAGGTGGTTGAATAGTAATGTGAGGTTTTAGCTAACTATATGTAGACGGGTGTATGTTATATTATTGTTATTTAAAATTTGTACCCCGCCTTGAGTTCCACTATTTGACAAGGCACAAGAAATACAGCAGAAATTGGGGAACGGAGTGACTTAACAATAAGTTCCCTTTGCCTCCCTTGCTATGTGCGCGATATAACGTCAAGCTGATTTGATTTGATTTATTTTGTACCAGTCGACTATAATTTATAAATTAAGATAAATATTATTATCAGTGTATCTAGTGCTTAAATTAAAATATTTTTTTTAAGTACTATAGTGAAACTATGTAATAATTTACAACATCGTCCTAACACGAAGGTATGGGGCCATGCGTCCGTTATATTTTTTAGGGTACTGTGCCTCAAAAGGTAAAAAAAAACAAAGCCCTTATAGGATCATGTTGCTGCCCTTATGACGAAGATGTGTGAATGTATCAATTCCAAGATTGATATTATTTTATTATTTGATGTATTTTTATATTCAGGTCTATAGTAACTTCGATCATAATAAAAACCAAGTTTCTAAATTAGCGCAATCAAAAGATTAGAGCATTTATGCATAATTTTTGCTACGACGTTATAAAGAAAACCTGTAGGGTTCTTTCCGTGGACCTACAGTTATGAAATTTAACACAAAGTGAGAATTTATAATAAAAATAAAGGAAAAACTAATAAGTAAAAATTTATAGGTATTTGATTTTAAAAAAAGGTTTAGAATTAAATTTGCAGTTTTTTCATACAAAATGAAATGCGTACGCCTGCAAACTCAAATTTGATAACTTTTATAAGTTGACCCATTGATTTACAAATCTGAAATCGGTACGAAACCCTCGGTGGATAAGTCCGACTCGCGCTAGTTTTCTTTTCTTATTATAAAAAAATAAAAAATAACAAATCATATTCTCACAATTTTCTCAAAAGTTAGTAATAGGCTACTAACTTTTATTATGATTCAAGATTTTTTTTAAGGTAACAGAAAACAGAAATATTTCATTAATATATACTCAAATATGGGTTATATTTGCAAATAAAAATTTGTAAATATTTTTTTCTAAGTTGGGTTCACCGTCCCTCTGAGGTCGTTCCTCATGTCATCATTTGCAACTTAAAGTCACTTCCACCATAACAACAAAATTGCATTTTTACCCTTTAAAAATTATTACTTAGAGAAGCTAGCTGATTATGAGAGAAATAAAACGAGAAGTCGTAAAACATTTAATCGTCTCTGTCCAAGTTGTTGAAGGATGAAGCTTTTGTCATACTTTGTACTTACTTTATAATTGTCTATAAGTCTTTTTTTACTTGAAAATAAAATGGTATATAAGTTCAATTATTGAAAATATGTTTTATTGTCGTATGACTCATCACATTTACGAGATAGGTTATGGGTTGGATTTTCATTCGAAGAAATAAAGTCTAATAAGTCTTAATATCTTCGCTTTACTAACGAGGTAAAGTTGCGCGGCGTTGAGTTCCTCTACTCAATACGTAATGCCGCCAGAATTCAGCGTAAAATGGGGAACGGAAGTGTCTTAATGGAAATAGAGTGTCTTAACACTAGGTTTCCGGGGTCGGAATTGCAAAGTATCTACTAATAGCCTAAGTTTATTCACAATAGCTGTAGACCTGATTTCCACCTGTGAGAATGTTTAAACTTAGGAAATATTTTCATCTGTTAGATTTTCTTAAACAAAATATAAAAGATCTAAAATCAGTGTGAAATAGATGATGAAATAATTTAAATCTAGATTTTTCTACTTAATGTGAAATAAGAGATAAGAAAGATATCATCAGATATGTGAAAATAAGAAAACAAGCAAATAAAAAGACAATTCCTCGTTCTTAAAAGTATTCATTGAAAGTGTAAAGTTGTTTAAGTTGTCTACGGACAAAAGAGCATTCTCAGTTGTGAGTTTCGGTATAAGCTGTACTGCGAGAGGACATTGAAGGAAATTTTAAGTTGAATATTTCTCATCAAGATCTTCAGTCGAATCCAGTTTCTTAATTAAAGTTGATCCGTCGCGTCGTAGCTGTTAACTTGAACAATTATAATTTTCCATTTTTAGTAATGTTATTTTCGTCTATATTTTTTGATTATTATGATGGTGATGTAAAACATAATGTGTCAGTGTGTCAAGAGGACGACATCATTTTTATCACATTTCGAATTTTTTATAGTATTTAAAGTATTATAGAATTTTAATAATTTTATTACTCTTGCAATAATTTGCAAGAGTTTAATTCTATTAAAAATAAAAGATAGAAAATAAAAGATAAGATTAAATAAGAACAATTGAATCAGAAAATTGGACCCCTCGGAGGGTGTGTACGAAGAGTACCACAGCAGAGAAATAAAAATAATTTAAATATATCTATTCCCACCAGAGAGAATCGAACGAACGAACCGACGCGTTTACAGACAAGTGCTCACTCAATTTTTAAATAAACAATATATATCAAGCTCTTCCATTATTGAATGACGGATGTAGACAAATGAGACGATTAGACTTAAAAACTTGAAATTTAGCATATAAGTTATGTTATATAGACAAGAAAAATATTAAAAAATAAAAATAAGAAATAAATAAAGTTGCTAATTACAAGTACAAATTTGTAGAAATAACTAGCGACTCACCTGTGGATCCGTCCGCTTGTACATATTGTTGTAGTATAGCTAAATTATATAAAATCTTTACATACATTGTTTTGTGTTGTTTTGATGATGATAAAATTTTATCTAAATCCGTTCAGTAGTTTTTGAAAATGGAACAAACATACAAACATACTCACAAATTTTCACATTTATAATATTACTAGGATAGAACATATCTCACACCTAGATGTAAAAGGAATTAACTTAAAACTCGATTTTTTTGTCTTAGTACAACACTCATGGACTGATATAACAGATTTATTTATTTTTTTGACTATATAGTGGTCAACGGCGTTGTATGTAACTTTTTGTCGTTTTTCGTTGCAACGACGAGCCTCTTTCGCCTCTAACAAAATAGGGACATTAGGAGGTGCACTCAAAATTATATGTAAAACAGTCACGCCTATAGAAATTAAAAATGTTCTGTTTTCTATATATTGGTGAAATTTGAACTATATTATGATTAAGGCTCGAGATCTGGATCGAGGCCAGTCGTGGCGCAGCGGCGCGAGGTGTGACTGTAAAACCGACTGGTTGTGGGTTCGATCCCCACTCGAGGAGATGAAATATTTACTTAACTTTATATTTCCATTTCTTCGCTCTGGTGTCGAGGTTGAGCTCGGCGTTGAGTTCTGCCACTCAACACGCAATGTCTCCAGAATTCGGCAGAAAGTGGGGAACGGAGTGTCTCAACACTAGGTTCCCTCTGCCTACCCTGCTGTGTGCGGGATACAGCGTGAAGCTGATTTATTTTGATTATGATTAAGCCCTGCTAGATGAAGTTATTAGCGTTCTAGCGTTGCAAATACTTAGTACAAAATACATTGTATTTCGTATAATCTATAGAAAAACATGAAATAATGAAGCGGAGCGCGACCGTGAACACAAAAATGAATATCTTAAATTACACGCGTTAAGAAAATGACGTTATTATCCAGCTTTTTTGCAATGTTATAAAAATCATAATAAACATAAAAGATTATTATTACTGAAATGGTTTGGTGTAACAATTTTTTGTTGTTTCATTTTAATATGAATGCTAGGTAAATTGGTTTGTATGTTATATATCTGAATAATAGTACCTTTTTATAAAGATTCGTTAATACAAGTCTAAGAGGTGCCAACTGTAAGTAATACTTAAAGGTCCAAAAGTTTGCTATTATATAATTATATTTATTTAGCATCTCAATGAATCCCACATATAGCAAAGTAGGCAGATGAAACCTGGGAATTTAGTGTTATGACATTCCGGTGCCATGAGAGCACTTCCATTACCCACTTTTTATCGAGCTGCATTGCGTGTTGAGTGTCGGAACTCAACGCCGCACTTTACCTTGCCGAAGCGAAGAAACGAAAATATTAAATATTTCAATCCCCTACGTGGGAGTTGAACTCACAACTTGTGCCCTTCACTAAGACGGCGTTTATAATTGTGTTTTACATCTTAATTGTAAGTTAAATAACTAAAACAAACACTCATTAGAGGTTTCCGCAAATCTACGGCTGTTACCCGTAGATTTGAGAGATTGAATTTCAAAAGGAAATTTACAGGAATATATTTTATCTAAAATAAACGATAAAGGGAACAGTGGTTCCAATTTTGAATATCTGAAGGTTGGATTCATTAAAATTTGTCGCGTCGTTTGAGATGTAACATCAAACGGTGACGTGGGCGGGGCTCGTTTGATTATCGCCGGTCAAGGGTTTGAGCAGTTTGAAAGCAAACGCTAGTGTTTTAATAGTAGATGCTAAGATTATTTTCTATGTTTTTTTTTTGTGGAAAATATATAGAAAATTAAAGTAGTATAACTCTCTGTTTTTTTTTTGAGATGTATTTAATTATGTTAAGTCGTTTTCAAGTATTTTATTTAATTTCAATTCGGTTAAATTACGGTGGCATTGTTGAATTAAATACTTTATAAGGAATATGCCGAATCTTTTCCGCAGCTTCCTTATTTCTTCCTACTTCCTTACCGTATAGGATTGGCAGTGGGAACCTAGTGTTAAGATATTCCATTCACCATTCACTGCTCAATTTTCAAGTCATTGTATTTTAAGTAGCGAAATTCTACGCTGCGCTTCATTTATAGATTACCAGAGCGAGGAAATGAGAATAATTTAAATATAATCAATCTTTGCATTGAAGTCTTAAACCTAGGTTCCCAGGTTCCCTTGCCAACTCTGCCACGCCTAGAATACAGCATGAAGTCAACAAAAAAAAATAAGAATATTTTTAAGCTTCAAAAAAAGTCAAATCGCTATAGGGAATTAAAATGTTATTCGACGTCCTAAAACTTACATAATGATGGCAGTTGGTTTTATGACCGTATGCAAAGGACGTCTGAACTTTTTTAATAAAATCCTCCTCTGAACCACCTTCTGGACATAAATTTCAATAGACATATTAGAAAGAAAGGAGAGGGTTGTCGTAATTTATTCTTATAAGTAGAATGGCTTTGGAAAATGCAATATTATTTGAAATGTTTTAGAAATTTTAAGATTTTCGAGGACGAAGACGTCATGGCGCAATTTCGGCGTGGTAGCTTCACGCATTTTCCCGCAAAACAGGGTAGAAGGAATCTAGTGTTCGGATACACTCGTTTCACAGATTGAGAACAATGAAACCAATTTAGATTTTTTTTTATTATTTATTTTTCTAAGTGGGAATCGAACTCACAACCGTCGTCGTTTCGGCATGCAGGTGGTTGTAGATTCAAATTTCAAATACGCTAAAATTTAAAAATAACCAATAAATAATTAACTTTTTGTTGCCATAATATTGTAAGACAATACTATACTCGTAAGTAACTAAATAGTAGGAGAACAGTGTCTTTCTAACTTTCTAATAATCAAGAATTAAAACAAACTATTTTTATTCAATATTACTTTAATAATAATAATCGATATATTTTTTTCTTCCTTAAATTCTTCATCAATTTTTGTCAAAGTAAAAGCAGTTAAGTGCGTTTCGTCTTCATCATAAGAAATATCATTAAAATTCTTGCTCCCCTCTTAAGGATATTTGCGATCCTTTTTCAAATAATCTTAAACGATGTTCAAACAAACTTCGAAGTAAAAATCAAATGATCTTAGATCCTTATATCTGCTAATTATGACGTCAAAAGAATAATTATGAAGTTTACTTTGGTAAATATAATTTATTGTTTATCTTTAAAAATTTTGTGTGTTTCTTTATAGCTTATTATTTAAAAAAATAGGTAATGATTATTTTTTTGGGCTTCACGCTGTGTCTCTCATATGGTAGGATAGGCAGAAGAACTTGGGAACCTAGTGTTGAGATACTTCCGTTCCCCACTTGAGCTCGTTCGTAGAGCAGGCGAACGCATAAGTATGAGCGTAAATGCGATAGGTTGTGAGTTCAATTCCCATTTGAGCAAATGAAATATTTAATATTGTTATGTCTTCACTCTGGTATCGAGAGAAAACTGCGTTCCATCACTTAACACGCAATGCTTTCAGAACTTAAAATATATAGAAATAAAAAAAAAAAACAAAACTTTTTTAACGCAAATTTTTAATGAATACTTACTTACACATACAGCTATCAAACATATTCACAAAACGTATGAAACACTTAAAATTCTCTAGGCACAAAACAAAACAATATGAGAACAGCACAAAAGCCGCACTGCGTTCGCACAACTTTTAATTAATTGTTGACTAATATGCTACCACTACTACTGGTACTGTTGGAAACTATTGACAAAAAGCGCACACAGTGATAACTTTATTTCTCCCTGTTCCACAGAGAGTGGAGAATTTGACGGAAACTTGCACTGTATTAACGGTTAAGAGAGTTACTTCAAGTAATTCACATATCAACCAACTTGTAACAACGCTTCGAGGCTAAAAGGGATGTAAGATATGAAAGTTCAAAATGTAAAACTTGTCTATTGTAGAGTTTTGCTTTTGTTTTTGATATAAAGTTCCTTTAATTATTGAGGCCAGTCTCAAGCGTGCGGCTGTAATCGCGATAGGTTGTGAGTTCGATTTCCAATCGAGCAAATTAAATATTTAATATTTTCATTTCCAAAGAATCCGGCAGAAAATGAGGAACGGCAGTGTCTTAATGAGAACGGAATGTCTTAACACTAGGTTCCTAGGCCTCCTCGGCTTACCCTGCTAAGTGCGAAATACAGTCTGCAGCTAAAAAAATAATAGTCTAAGGCACAATGAGAATATAAACAAATATTATTAGCATTTGCTTTTAAATATAGTCCTTTAAGGTATGTATATAGTCTTTATTATGAGGCCGTCATGGCGCAGTGGTATTATGCCTGATTAAAAAAGCGATTGTTATGGTTTCGATTCCCACTCGCGGGAATGAATATTTTCAGTTTTTCGCTTTGGTAATAGCACAAATCTGGGCAAGGAATACCTATACTCAACACATTTTCTCGAAAATTAGGTGGAAATATTGAAACCAAGTGTCTTATACTATATTATTGGCTTAAAAGAAACGATATGGTGCATAATATGCAAGCAAAATTTAAGCTTTGTAGTTACTTTTAAAGCAAAAAAGCTCTCGCATTTATGTAGGGGAAATGCATTAAAAGTATTTGCTAGAACGAAGGTAGCACAAATCTTTTTACTTTGAGTATATTTACAAAACACTCCATCTCCTCTCAGATTTTTAGTTTGAAAATTCAAAACTTCCATTTTTCATCGTCCTTACAAAATACTTTGCAAGTCACTTATATTATATTTAGAAAGTTCCAGAATAGTTAAGTTTTGTTTTACGCAAGCTTTAAAGATTTAGTACAGTTAAGTTTTCATATTTAACCAGGATGGTTAAATATAAAAGTTCAAATTTAATTTTAAGTTTCACTGTAAAAGAATTTTAACCATAGTGTGACCAGTTTCATAAATTACTTTTCGAAACAAATTGTCGTTTCTATGGATAGCTAAAATTTCTACGTAGTGCTTGTAACAATAATCTTATTACATTTTATTATACCTACATCTGTCTTACCGTCTGCGGATGCGGAAACGGTTGCGGTTCGATTCCCTCTGAAGGGTATTCTTAATATATTCTGGTAACAAATACTCTACATTTAGAAAATTCGGTGAACAATCGAGGCCAGCCGTGGCGTAGGAGCACAAGTGTGTGACTGTAATCTTGACTGGTTGTAGATTCCATCGCCACTCGAAGAAATGAAATATTTATTTAAATTTATGTTTACATTACTTCGCTCTGGTATCGGGACAAAGAACGGCGTTGAGTTCCGCTACTCAACACGCAATGCTTCCAGAATTTGGTAGAATCCAGAATTTTGTGATCTTAACTCTAGGTTCCCTCTGCCTACCTGGCTGTATGCGAGTAAATAATAATAAAAATATAAATAAAGAAACAAGACCAAAAAATTTATATTTATGTTTATATTCCAAGTAAAAAGTATAAGAAAAATTTATAATCGTATTTAATTTTATACAAAATCAGTGCATACGTCTACACTTAAGTTTGTTTACTTTTATAAGTTGTACTTCCGTCCTGAACTATTATACAATTCTGAAATTGGCGCGGAGTTCTCGGTGGGCGAGTCCGACTCGCACTTGACCAGTTTTAATATGTTATTAATATAGTAGTAAGACGTTAAGCTGAATTTACATTTTCTATCGATATGTCCATTTGCGGGTAACCTGAACAGAAACCATTTAGATTTGTGATGTTTTTATTCGAGATTTATGAATGTCGTTTATTATTCAGTCATTCGCGGCACAATCGAATTTATGACGTACTCCCGGATTTAGTTATATGCCATGGACTATTTTGTGTTGTTTATGTGTAGTGTAATAGTCAGTACATAATATAGGTTAAGACGTTTATGCGAATTAAAATGAAAATCAAATCTTTACGCTGGCTAGGTTTACGCTGAATCCCGCACATAGTAGGGTAGGCAGAGGGAACCTAGTGTTAAGACACTCTGGTCTCCAATTTCTGCCGAATTCTGGAGACATTGTGTGCTGAATGGCGAAATGATTCGAACGGCTTTACGTTGTATGCGATTGGAGATTAGAATGAGACCAGTCGTGACCAAGGAGTATTTATTTAAATTTATAATTCCATTTCTTCGCTCGGTGTCGAGGCAAAGCGCGGCGTTGAGTTCCGCCACTCAACACTCATTGCCCCCAAAATTTGGCGAAAAGTGGGGAATGAAATGTCTTAGCTCTCTCCCTTACAGCAGGGATGATTGTTTTTTTAAATTAATATACAATTCCTTGAAGATAAATAAAATTTAGTATAATATACTATATTTCATAGAAAATCTTCGTTCTAAGTGGCGGTTTCGTAAGCTTTCTCTAGATTAAATTTTTCAGTGTACCGGTTGGTAAATAAAACTCCATTCGTTTAAGTAAAATACTACGTAGATTATTTATATTACGCAATAGCTAGATGCCGTTATAGTGAAATGATACTGTGATATGTGATAGATATAGGTTCAAATCCCATATGCAATACGAAGCGACACATTACAAAGATCCATCTTAAAACAATAGAAAGAAAATGCATAACATTTATGTGAAAAGATTTTTATGTACATTATGTTGTATTATAGTTTTATTTAGTTACTTTTTAAATTATTTTCATTGCTTAAGGTAACAAAAACTATAGAAATAGCTTAACGTTGTTTCCCACATACAACAGTGTAGTCAGAAAGAACCTAGTGTTAAGGCACCTTCTCAACGCCTACTTTCGTCTTATTATCAGAGAGAGAAAATGACAATAAAAACAACCTATTAACCCTACATTATTTACATTTATCCTGTCAAAATGAATCACGATAATATTAAAATAAATACATAAAATAAATGCATAAAATGAACGTTCATAACTCGCCTTGCTTTTAACACTGATCAGTGAAATTTATGCTATCGGTGTATAGGAAATATGTGAAACGCACAAATAATGATGTGGTTGTATTGCGGGAAGAATTGAAATGTTTATAGGGGCGTGACTTGCTTTTACTTATTAATATATAATGTTTGAAAGCTAGTGTTATTGGAAACAGGAAATTAAAATATTGCTTCGTTTCTTTTGCAATTTTCTTCGCAAATACGTGATGAACTGCAACTAATTGGTTTTGATTTTTAAAATGTTTTCAACAGTATTTTTATTTTTGTGGTTGAATTCAACATTTCTAACTAATTTTTGATATGTGCTTAAAAAATAACAATAAGAACTACACTGTAATCATCAAATTCATATAAAAAGTATTACATTTGGAAATGAAAAGTGAATTCTTTTTTAAATTCAAATGTTATACTTTTTATATAAATTGGTATATGTATACAGTATGTTTTATATATTTTATTCATTATTTTTCTTAAAGTTCTTTTTTATGGAAAAAGACAATGCAAACGGGCGTACGGGTCTCTTAATGGTAAGTGATCACCGCCGTCTACGACTTCGTGTAACACCAGAGGAGCTACAGGTGCGTTGCCGGCCTTTAAGATGGAGATAGACGCGCTTTTTGAATGTACGCAGGTCGTATTGACCTGGAAACACTGCCGCAGGTCATTCCACAGCTGAGTGGCGCGTGTAAGGAAGTTCCTACTAAACCGCACAGTAGCGGAGTGCCATGTATCCAGATGGTGTGGATGATAGTTGAGTTTGTGACGTACTGTGCGGTTAGAAAATTCGGCGTCAGGTAACACAGTTCTCCAGAACACTTCCTATGATAAATTCGTCATATAAGTTCATCAGGTCAGCCGTGGCGCAGGGACACAAAGTGTGACTGTAAAATCGACTGGTTGTGGGTTCAATCCCCACTCGAGGAGATGAAATATTTACTTAAATTTATATTTCTATTTCTTCCCTCTGGTGTTGAAGCAAAGCGCGGCGTTGAATTCTGCAACTCAGATTTCGGCAGAAAGTGGGGAACGGAGTGTCTTAATACTAAATTTCCTCTGCCTACCATGCAGTGTGCGGGATACAGCGTGAAGCTGATTTATTTATTTATTTTTAAGTTCATATCAAAGAATAGTTACATATAGACGATGCCTTCGAAATTTTCAATTAGCTAGCGTATTTTAGATAAAATCATACAATTATTTTCTTTAAATTTAAACATTCATTTCAATTCATAATCTTATAATACAGTTGCCCCTTTGGTATGACTACAATATATTCTATAAGCATTATATTGTAAACGCTATAGATATTGGGTCGATTCCCACTCAAGTAAATGAAATATGAAATATTTTAATTTCTTCGCTTAGATACCATGGTGGCGCGGCGTTTAATTCCGCCACTCAATGAAAGAATTAAGTAGGGAACGGAAGTCTTTTAGTGGCAAAGGTTTCTATGTTCCCTCTGCCTACTATGCCATGTGCAGTATATTGCGTGAATTTAAAAAAATCTGTTTCTCTCTCTCATAATCAAAAACTTCAATTTACAATAACAAAAACTTTAAAAGTCATTATACTGAAACAGAGTAAGTTATAGAGAGCTATAAATATTTATAAAATACTTTAATAAATATTGTAAGCGTGTTTATAGTATATGTGGGACTTTGGGCCACAGTTCAGAATCACAGGTTCAAATAAGATGTGCAAATGAAAATGTATTGTACTGTCGGGGAACGTTCTCTGCCAACTTTCCTCAATTGATTTCTTTACGCCCCTGAGATTATGTGTGGAATATTTTGGCAACGGATAATAATAAATAATGATAATATCGTTTTATATCAGAGGTCAGTCGTGGCGCAGAGGCACAAAGTGTGATTGTAAACCGACTGGTTGTGGGTTCGATCCCATTCGAGGGAATGAATATTTATTTAAAATTTATATTTCCATTTCTTTGCTCTGGTGCCGAGGCAAAGGGCGGCATTAAGGTCCACTCAACAGGCAATTCCTCCAGAATTCGGCAGAAAGTGGGGAACGGAGAGTCTTAATACTAGGTAACCTCTGCCTACCCTTCTGTGTGCACAATACAGCGTGAACCTAATTGTTTTATATCAGTATAAATAGTAAATAGAGATAGAATTATGGTAGATATAAGTAGATAATACTTAAAGTCACTATGTTTCACTTATCAACCCAGTGACACAGTATAATATAAGATTTTTAGAAAAACATATAAAAAAAATTTACGTAGCTGGATTTGTATCCGCATCTATAGAAAACCGTCCAAGCGCTCTGGCTACGTTTGTAAAAAGTATGTTTCTTTCCTAAGTGTGGAGTAACATTTAATAAAGAATATTTGGTACCAAAGCAATATAATAGTTGTTATATAGTGTAACAAGCCTCCACATTTATTTTAATCATGTTTAGGGTATACAACATTATTTAAATTTGTTAATGCTCGTTAGTTTATAACTATCCTCTTTAAATTTGAACCAACTATTATCAAGTTCTGGCATTTTTCGAAAGTGCGCAAATATAATATCAAAAACTGACGACAAGAGAAAAAGTAAAAATTGAAAAGGAACTCGAATTACTATGCTAAAAAACAATAAAACTAGTGTAACTAGTGTAGTGTGTGTATAGATGGTTAAAAAAATATATAAAACATTCCTACTTTAAGAATTCCCTTGTTGTCAATGAAATCTTTTAAAAAATATATTATTTAAGTTACTACTATTAAAATATAAAAAAAACATATACAGAAAAATTAAATGTATCTCCGACCGTGACAGGACTCGAACCTGCAGTCTTCGGATCCGAAGTCCGACGCCTTATCCATTAGGCCACACGGTCGCTGTGAACTTAGCTTAGAAGAGCGATAGGCATAATGTTAGATTTTGAGAATCACACCATTAATGTATGAAAATGTATGAAAATGAAATATGATAATATTTCTAAAAAGAATATATTTTATTTTTAACAATCGCACCAAAACACGTAGAAGTGGCGTCGCTTGGGACGTCAATTCTAACGCCCAATATTAATAACCTATCTCCAACGTCAATGTTAGATTGTTTCATATATCTATCCAAATGGCCGGTTGTGGCGCAGCGGCAAGAGGTGTGACTGCAAAACCGACTGGTTGTGGGTTCGATCCCCACTCGAGGAGATGAAATATTTACTTAAATTTATATTTCCATTTCTTCGCTCTGGTGTCGAGGTTAAGCGCGGCGTTGAGTTCTGCCACTCAACACGCAATGCCTCCAGAATTCGGCAGAAAGTGGGGAACGGAGTGTCTTAACACTAGGTTCCCTCTGCCTACCCTGCTGTGTGCGGGATACAGCGTGAAGCTAATTTAATTTATCCAATCTAGAGATTGGATAGATGTATGAAACAATCTAAGATTGACGTTGGAGATAGGTTATTAATACTGGGCGTAAGTCATCTCTCTCAATACCATAGTTTATAATTTAAAAAAAACCAGTCGAATTGATAACCTCCTTCTTTTTGAAGTCGGTTAAAATGTCAATTCGTTAAGTTGCTGTCTCGTAATCCATTAATAGGTTGTAATCCATTAATGTTTTTATGCGTGTTTTGTAATCCATTAATTGGTTTAATTAAGAAAATGCATAATTTTAGTAATTTTTACTAGCTGTCATCGTGGCTTTTAAAATATTGCTGTTACTACTATTACTTATATTTACACTAACCTTCAAAAATTATGACTTAAAATTAAACATTGACAAACAAATTTAAGTGTACGTCTCTCTAGGCAGAGATAACATAGTGTCAAGACCCTCCGTTCTCCACTTTCCGCCAATTTTATCGAGGCATTGCGTGTAGAGTGGCTTTTGCCTTAGTGCCAGACCGAGAAAACGAAAGTATAAATAAATAATAATATAATATTGAGGCCGGTCGTGGCGCAGCGGCACGAGTTGTGACTGCAAAACCGACTGGTTGTGGGTTCGATCCCCACTCGAGGAGATGAAATATTTACTTAAATTTATATTTCCATTTCTTCGCTCTGGTGTAGAGGTTAAGCGCGGCGTTGAGTTCTGCCACTCAACACGCAATGCCTCCAGAATTCGGCAGAAAGTGGGGAACGGAGTGTCTTAACACTAGGTTCCCTCTGCCTACCCTGCTGTGTGCGGGATACAGCGTGAAGCTAATTTAATTTTTTTTATTTTTAAATAAATAATAATCCATTCTCCCGAGTGGTATCGAATCCACAACCGTCGCGTTACAGTTACACTCCACGCCGCGACGTCTATATATATATATATATATATATATAGCCTAAGGCAATATAGATAAAAAGTTTTTAACATCAACACGCTGTTCGTTTGAAACCCAGACAATAATATTTTATAACTCCTATCAATCCCACTCTGCCTTAATGGGCTAAATGAATAAATTTGTGTTGCTCTAATAAATTATTCACATTTAAAATTTGTTGATGAATTTCAGTTTAACATATATTTACATATTTATAGAATTTTCTTATGGAAAAAACGTTAATTCGTATAGCTTGATTTATTTTTTAAATTGATTAATAAATTTCCACTTTCTACTAAAATTACCATATTGCCACATTCTCCCTATAGGGGAGAGGGGGGCAGATTCAAACGATTTTTAAACTTTGTGTCATATCTAAAAAATTTACAGTTCTCAACTTCTTTACTATTTCATAATACTTAGTTCAACTATTGTGCTACAAAATCATAGCATCATATGTAGAAGAATATATAAGTTAAATGTGCAATATCAATTTTAGTATCAGTAGTCAAATTTTCAAAGCTGCCCCTCTCCGGGTAGCTTTGAACATACGGGGCAGTTTTGAACTATCATTAAATTCAATGAAATTAAAAGGCTTATTAAACTTTTAAGTAATTATATTAATAGACTTGAGGCCAGTCGTGACGCAGCGGCACAAAGTGTGACTGTAAAACCGACTGGTTGTGGGTTCGATCCCCACTTGAGGAGATGAAATATTTACTTAAATTTATATTTCCATTTCTTCGCTCTGGTATCGAGGTAAAGTGCGGCGTTGAGTTCTGCCACTTAACACTCAATGCCTCCAGAATTCAGCCGAAAGTGGGGCACGGAGTGTCTTACACTAGGTTCCCTCTGCCTACCCTGCTGAGTGCGGGATACAGCGTGAAGCTGAAAAAAAAAAATAATAGACTTAACATTAGAAACGATGGAGATCAAATATCAGTACCAAGTTAAGACTTAAAAAATACCTAGTTTAATATTGCGGTTGTACTAGTGTTAAAGAACATTAGTCTCAGTATTAATAAACTTTAAAAACATACAAACAAAATAGTAACTTTGGCTTCGTAGAAGTAATTAACAATGTGGGACCAATCATAGAATAAACCTAATATTATGAAAATAAAACTATTATTACTATTATCAATAATTATTACCCTAATTTGAATTTAGAGAAATTAAATTTAAAGGAAAAGATGAATTAGTACGTGACGTACCAGCAACTGAAATTGGGGGTAGTCTACGTAAGACTTCTGAAAAACTAACGTAGCTCTTGTCCTCTTTCTCAGGAAAGAAAAAATTATACAAGCTACATTTCCGTTTCAGAAATGTAACAGTTAAACCATGACTATCTTTTTCTACAACTTTTCCTACAAATAACAATGACATTCGCTAAAGTAAAGTTTTCAATATTTATTACGTTGTAGTCCAATTTCATTTCGTAGTCTTCATACGCACCGGTATCATACTTCATTCTCTTCACAGTAAATTGTTACTTCCGCTTCTGATTCCAAATACATTTCTAAGTTAGTTTCTTGTGAAGAAAAGTTCAGTATAGTTTTGTTTTTCTTTCGCGGTATTTTTTTTGTACGTTTTTGTGTCTTCAAACAACTAAGTTCAGAATTCTTTCTTTATTTTAAGCCTGTAATTTTTCTAGCCGTGTCTTTTGAACAATATTCAAAACTGCCCCCTTTATTTTGTTCAAAGCTGCCTCAGTGGTATTTGAAAAATAACAAATGTTTTTTTTTAAAGTAAAAGTTAAAAAATTGTATTAATCTCTAGTTTATTGCATAATATATGAAACATTCTAACTAAAAGAGAAATAAATAAAACCACATACCTTGAATTGGATCTCTGTGATCCTTACGCGTTTATTTAAAAATGCATAAAATTTTAACTCACGGCTGGCTCTCATATATCAATGGAGACAAGTGACATGTGTGCAGGTTAGTGCTCCCACTACTCAAAAAAAAATTACTAAAATTTCTTTTTAAAATAGCTCTCTTAACACATATTTTTAAAGGTGCCCCTGTTCTAAGCTACCCCCCTCTCCCCTACTAATAAATATAGGGAGAATGTGGTAATGTGGCTTCCTTTTTTTTGTGAGGTCTAGTATAAAAAA
This sequence comes from Heliconius hermathena, assembly GCA_013403705.1. NCBI lineage: Eukaryota > Metazoa > Arthropoda > Insecta > Lepidoptera > Nymphalidae > Heliconius > Heliconius hermathena. Next base: position 48,438 of record JAAIXJ010000498.1, on the reverse strand, counting down.
ATAAAAGGAATACAAATCTAATTAATACATTACCGATTTTGATGTTTATTTATCTATGTATTTTTTATTTAAATATTGTGAATTAGGATGATGCTGAAAAATAGCGCTGTAGATGAACACGGTCACTTCTTTTACACTTTTATTTTCTTTTTACTTCGTTAATTTTTGTATCTTTAGGCTTGTTATTTAAATTGTACTAGTACAGTGATAAAATGGTAATAAGCTTTTTGAATTTGAATTTGAATATATGATTTACTATGGAAAAAAATGCGAAAAAATATATTTATTCCGAATAAACACAAATTTAAAAATTTGAGATCAATTGAGGATTATATGGTACCCTGGGGACCAAATTAAATGTATTGCACTTAATGACGAAATGCGGAGATTTATTTCTGCTGCAAAGCCAGTATGAGTCCATAAGTTACAGATCTGACGCTGAATCCACTCTTATCCTAGTCTATCGCTAGAATAACTCGTTTCACAAAATATAAAGAATGTATCCGATGTCCTCAGGCGAGGACGGTCAGTTTCATCACATTCAGATGAGTTCTACGACTTTTTCATTATCGGCGCTAGAAGTGGAGCACATACAATTTTTGGAAAGAGCAGCGGCTTGTGAGATCGCGCATCCATAGTTAACGTACAGAGGTTGATGATTGTGAACGAGGCGAAAGAGATATGTAGAGATGGTAGCGTTTGACTCTCCGTGCTCTCTAGCACCCCGATCATTGTCCTTGGGATACAGCGTGAAGTTAAGTAAGAAAGATAGAGAAGGTAAGTTCAAAAAATATAATGAAACATATTTACTCAGTAACATAACAATATAAATAAGATGTTCGTATACAAATATATATATACAAGAACATAAGAAAGGAAATATACAACCCATCAACCTTCATTTTCAATAACATAAAAGTACGAGAAATCAAGACAAATTAGGCGTATAAGTGAAGTGGGTTGGCTAGGGTAAACAAAAGGCAATACGCAAAATTGTATGTCAGGTATTCTCACCAAAGTTGAATTCCATTTGTACAGTGTACCACGAGGTATTTTTTGTAGAAATAATATTAGAAGCTTTTGTAGTGCAGTGGCTCTCTGATTGTAATGGTCATTAGGTGTGGATTCTATTTCTATTTTAGAGAACGGAGTTTTATGACACTAATCAGCGGAGTGTTATGGCATAAGCATCAGCTTCACGCTGTATCACTTTCCGCCGAATTCTGGAAGAGCTTAGAGCTGTGCTTTACCTCGACACCAGAGCGAAAAAATGGAAATATAAATTTAAACAAATATTTCATTTCCTCGAGTGGGGATCGAACCCACAACCAGTCGACCACACGAACCACGACTGGCCATAAGTCGTATTTACAGTCATACTTTGTGTCCCTGCACCACGACTGGCCATAAGTAGTTTTAAGATCAAATTCTAATATGTTTTATTCACTGTACTCGTACAGTCATAGCTGAGTTATCAGTGTGGCTAGAACGGTCCCGCGGACGGACGTCTACGCCGTTGCTACGGGCGTAGCCACGTAGCGTTATTTTGTTACGTCTCGTAACAATTCTTTTAGTGTCCTATACATTTAAAATTTCTATTTAAATAATTTTTGTATAAATTCAATTAAATTGAATTGGTATCTTTATTTCAATTTTGCTAGTTTTGGTTTTAAATTTATATTTAGTTCAAATTTTGTATTATTTTAAAGTGATTTTAAGTGGAGTTCTGAAATGTTTGGTGAGTTGATAAATTTAAGAAATAATTAAAATTTTATAATTAAAATAATGTATGTTTCTAATAATAATATTAGATAAAAAATACATCTTAACTAGCTAAACTAGTTTTTACAAAAAATATTTTCTTTATATATTAGTATAGTTACTACGCTAAAAATATAGGCATTAAATATATTAATAAAATTACTAATATTTCAAATCACATTTGAAATATTAATAATTTTTGTTTATATTTATATATTATTGTGCTCTTAAAATACAACAAAGTTTGTTTGTTGCCAATTCGTTACGTAAATGTCAATAACATTGTAGTGATACTTAACTATACTAGTCTTTTAATTAATTACATTATTTTGAATTTTATTCATATATTGCTTGAATATGTACTATAATATACGTTGAAATGTTTTCTTCCAACAAAAACTATAGAAAAAAAAACTCTTTTCTTCAGTTTTCTTTTGAAAATTGAAAAAGTAATAAATTATTATAAATATCACGTGTATACAAAATATTTTGGTAAATATGGAAAAGCTAGTGTTAAGGAATTATGTTTAGGTAATGCTTATGTATTTATTTAAAATATAAGCAATGGATACCAAATTATACTACATAATCTACGAGCTACATATTATATATATGCAAAAATTTTAGCGGTTTCTAAGATTATCTTGAACAAACGCACAGACAAACCGACAAACCTACAAAGGGACAAAAATTTTAAAATATAATATGGTATAGTATGGTTAACATAGTTATGGCTACTATTACGCTGATAAATGCCCCTAATAATGGTTTTTTCTCATATATCTTCTACGTACAGGCAGCATAGATAGTTACAATTCTATTATACATATGTACAGAAATTTATTGCGACGTTCAACTCAACACGCAACGTCTCCAGTATTCGGTGGGTGGTGGGGAATGGAAGCGCCTTATGGAGAACGGAGTGTCTTAAGACTACGTTCCCAGGTTCCCTCTGCCTACCCTTCTGAGTGCGGGATACAGCATAAACCTACAAAAAATATATTTATTATTTATACACATTGTACGTTTAGAATAAAAGGAAATAAAAAATATTTTTACTTTGTTAACAAATCAGCTTATGTATGTCGCACACAGTAGGGTAAGCAGAGGGAGCCTAGTGTTGTGACACTCCGTTCCCCATTTTCCGCCGAGTTTTGGAGGCATTGCGTATTGAGTGACTCAACGCCGCGCTTTGCCTTTTGTTAACCTTAACGAAATAAAAATAAGCAAGCCAAAACATGATTGAAAACTAAGACTTTAGAACCATTCACTTGTTGATTGTTTTGAGCACCTATAAACAAACTAACACAAGTTTCTTTACTATCATCATACAGTATCCCGCGTACAGCAGGTTAGTCAAAGGGTATCTAGTGTTGTAACTCTTCGTTCCCTATTTTCCACTGATTCTGATTCTAAAGGCATCTTGAATGGTGGAATTCAACGCCACGTTTTGCCTCGACACGACAAGTGGGAATTGAACCCATAACACGAACAGTCACACATTTGTGCCCCTGCGCCACGACTGGCCTCGTCATGACTACCACAAGTTGATATTATTAAGTAAGAAATTTTGCAAAACATATATAAAAATAAATTATTCATGCGTGCTTTAAAAGATAATAGCGGGCAGGCATAGAAATTCTACGCGATTCAAGTTGTCCCCGTTTCGATACAATACGCATAGAAACTTAACTTATGCGCAGAAGCGTTGTGGAAATGTAATAGATTAAATGAATATATAATACGATATTTAATGTATTTTGGTTTAAAAAAGAAGAATTGTATTTTATGTATTTTGGTTTAAAAAAGAAGAATCGAGTAGATATTCCGATTTTATAATAGTTTCTAATATGCGCGTCTTTTTTCGAATTCCGTAGAATATACCTACGGAAGAGGGGCAAAAAAAATTAAGGTGAATATTAGAGAATTTATAAGTATTAAAAATGAAGAATATTGAGGCGGTCGTAGTGGCACAAGCGTGTGACTGTAAAGGTGACGGTGAGTTCGACTTCCAATCGGGAGAGAAAATTATTGTTAGTTAATATTTTCATTTACTTGCTCTAGTAACGACGCAAAGCACAACATTGAGTACCACCAACTCAACTCAAGACGCAATGCCTCATCCGAAGGAAAGTGAGGGCAGGAGTGTCTTAATACTGAGGTAGCCACCTCTGTCTACCCTGCTGTAGGCAGAGAGATCCAGTGGGTGAATGTCGGAATCGTAAGTGAAATGGTTATGAGTTCGATTTTCATTCCATTTCAAATTATGAATCAAGTGTCACCATCAAAAAATACACATGTCCTGAATTCAGGCGAACTATAAACTAGAGAGAGAAGAGAGTACTGACGTTGGCTCTCCCTGCCTATCTACTATATAATAAAAGCTTAAATTTGAAAAAATATGGAAATTAATATATACAATATTAAATCAGCTTCACGCCGTATCCCACACAGCAGAGTAGGCAGAGGGAACCTAGTGTTAAGACACTCCGTTCCCCACTTTCTGCCGAATTCTGGAGGCATTGCGTGTTGAGTGGCTGAACTTAACGTCGCGCTTTGCATCGACACCACAGCGAAGAAATTGAGAAAATATAAATTTAAGTAAATATTTCATCTCCACAACCAGTCGGTTTTACAGTCACACTTTGTGCTGCTGCGCCACGACTGCCTCTATATTGAATAATTATATAAAAAATGTTTTAATATGCTTGAGATTCATCTGAGTTTTCCAATAAATAAAATTACTAACTTTGAATATCAAATGTCAATGACCTCAATTTACGCGTACCCTTCTTTCCGCTTTGAAATTCTTAAAAGTAAATTATTTCGTTAATTAGAATGTAATCAGACCAATATCGTGAAATAATAAACATACTCTACGTAAATAAGTTTTGTAGTGAATAATATTTACGTTGTGAAAATTTTATTGTAAGCAAAGGTTAATTTGTTGTGGCTAACTGTAAACACGATAGTCGTGAGTTCGATCACTACTTGTGAAAATAGTAATATTTTTATTATATAGAGGCCGGTCGTGGCGCAGCGGCACGAGGTGTGACTGCAAAACCGACTGGTTGTGGGTTCGATCCCCACTCGAGGAGATGAAATATTTACTTAAATTTATATTTCCATTTCTTCGCTCTGGTGTCGAGGTTAAGCGCGGCGTTGAGTTCTGCCACTCAACACGCAATGCCTTCAGAATTCGGCAGAAAGTGGGGAACGGAGTGTCTTAACACTAGGTTCCCTCTGCCTACCCTGCTGTGTGCGGGATACAGCGTGAAGCTAATTTTTTATTATATTAATTTCTACGCTCCGCTTACACAAAATCATGGTGTTGTATTACGAACATCACGTAAGGTCTTAGATTCTTTTTAGGCAGAAAATCGATAACCCATATATTTTCAAAAACCGTTGAATTCCGCATAATATCATATTTGTCTTAGATGTGGACTGAAAGTGAAGTTTCGATATATTCACACTAGATATCTCCCTACCTATATTACTATGCTGCATGAAACACTACACCAAAGTTAAGAAACAAAGAAAAATAAATGGAATTTTTTTATTAATTTATCACGCTGTATTTCGCACATATCAGGGAAGACACTCCGTTCCCACTAAGACAACTCCCTATCCCCCTTTCTGCTGGTGTCTCTTCAGACAATGCCAGTTGAGCGGTGGAACTCAACGCTGTACTATGCCTTGATTTATCAACACAGATCGCCAAACAGTTTCAAAATTGCACGTACATCATAAACTACGTAAAATAGAGACGTCTGTTTCTGTAATAGGTGCTTACTCGTAAGAATTTATTTACATTGAATTTAATATTGCGAACTATACAGAATACGGATGGTAAAACAAATGTAGGCTCTTTAATTTTACTGTGGTTAAATATAGACTTAAAATAGTTAATATCATTGCATATTACAATAAGACGTGTGGATATTTAACTATATTGTTTTTTATTAAAATTTTAAATTTCTATTTGTAGAATAATAAAACTAGCATGTACGTATGCTTAATTTTGTTAAAATTTTGTAAAAATAATTTATTAAAATATTTAATTCATGCGTTAAATATAAAATGTAAAATGTAAATTACATTCATTTGGTAAATTAATTCATTTTCACTTCCTTTTTTCTGTAGTACTAAATCTCTGTTAATTTACCAAAAAAAAGTACTCATTCGAAAACTGAACGTTAGTTATATTCTATAGCAAAAAAGCTTTTTATACATTTTTAATTGGGAATTTACTTTACGTTATAAACCTTTTACAAATACATGTGAAACAATGTTAAATATAAAAATAATAATCATAGTTAAAAGAAAGTGAAGCCAGTCGTGGCGCAGCCGCACGAGGTGTGACTGTAAAACCGACTGGTTGTGGGTTCGATCCCCACTCGAGGAGATGAAATATTTACTTAAATTTATACTTCCATTTCTTCGCTCTGGTGTCGAGGTTAGCGCGGCGTTGAGTTCTGCCACTTAACATGCAATAGCTCCAGAATTCGGCAGAAAGTGGGGAACGGAGTGTCTTAACACTAGGTTCCCTCTCCCTACCCTGCCGTGTGCAAGATACAGCGTGAAGCAGATTATAGTTAAAAGAAAATGTACCCTCGTAGTCCGTATTGAATGTAATTATGTTAGACATAGCGCGGCGTTGAATTCAGCCGCTCAACACGCCTTAGCTCAAAAAATTGACGAAAAAAGAAGAATGACGTCCCTTAAGATTATCAACATCTAGAAACAATGGCCATTTTTAATTCACCAAAGTTATCAGGTAATATTTATAGCCACGCATCATTTAGCTTCAGATACGGGGTAGTATTAAATGTAAAAATGATCCCGCGTAATGCTCTCGATGTTGCTTCAATAGGGGTTAGCACCCCTAACATTGGACCTAATGGCTCCGTCTTAATGTTCATATTATATTTTCGCAATACCGCCTTCCTTTTGTTTGTGAGAAAACGAAATCATTATATTAATAATGTATCATACGTCGTATTAAATCAGGACTATTTAGGCCGTAATTAATGATGTCTTAGATTCAAAACAAATACATACGCTGTACGTCAATATTTTTAATTATTTTTTGTAGCTTTACGCTGTTTTCCGAACGTAGCAGGGTAGACAGAGGGAACCTGGGAACCTGGTTGAGTGTGCGTTAACAGAGCAAGGAAATAAAAAAAAAGTAATTCATTTACTGGCAATCTATCAATCAATCAACCAACCGTGTTTACAGTCGCTCGCTTACTACGTCACGAAACCACTATAAAGATATAAAATCAAAATATAGTTTACAAATCATTTTGATTTTGTTTATAAATTTTATACTAAGACGCGAAAGCATATTTAAATGATAGATAAAGTTTATATAGAAGTCAGTCGTGGCACAAGGGCACAAGCATGCAACTGTAAGCGCGATTGGACCAAATTGAACTTATTATTTTATTTTATTAGTTGTATTACCAAAATGTAATTACCAAATACATATTGTCAACCAATTATTCGTCGTACATCTTAAGATATCTTAATAAACATTGATTTTCACTTTATGTATTAGTTGTTTTAATTAAATTTATATCACTACGTATGTGCTTACTTACATATTCTAAATACCCGATTACCCGATTTTCCATACTTTTGATTATACAGATTTTCGATTATCCGAATGCCTACCAACAACAATTAGTCCGGTTAATCGAGTTTCTACTGTATTTTCTATATTTTCTTCTTATAATTAGAATTCATTTTATCAACTAACAAATATATAGTAAAATACTTCCATTTAACCGCCTCCATACCGTCTTTATACCCTTATATTCATAGAAAGTAGACTCGAATCATCCTTAATCAGGTATGTCATTTACGATCCATGGGGTTTTAAAGGATCCCATTCCGTAATCTTTTGATGAGGTTTCACAACGCCCGCGAGAAAATTGTACAGCGAGCGGGATTTAAGTTCCGCCTACGATTTTGTGGGCGCGTACTCTTATCCAATTTCTATGTAGCAAATATAGATTTATTTAATCTCTATCTCTATATACAGGGTGGAAGTGTCAGCACCACATTAAATGAAACCACAGTTTTAACTACTCTATAAAAGCCTAATATAATTCAGAAAAAAATAAATTCCCAAAAATGAAAAAGTTTTTTTTTCAAACAAAATAAATAATAAAATAATCGTTTTAAAATAAAACGCCATTTGTCAAGAATATTATAAACACGCACACATACGCGCACACTAAGCTTTCAAAGCGGCAACGTCGCACACGCTTCATTCAAGAAATCGAGTCGCAGCAACTAGCGTAGGTATGTAGCAAACGGCGGCGAAGTGATGTTAAATCAACGCAACACTTAGGAATACACTTTACACAGACTTTTATCATATTCTTTCTGTCCACTTATTATTTGCTACATTTTTAAATTTTCAGTGTCCCCCTTGCTTGTAAATACATAAATGGCATCTGCGTAACAAATTACGTCTTACTTTATTCAGTAGATCCCCCCGCGCGGCTAATTCTTTAATTTTATCAAAAGCACGCTCAATTCTTTGCCGGAGCTCGTCTTCTGTATGGACTTCTGACGCATATACTTCATTTTTTACTTGCCCCCACAAAAAAAAATGAAGTATATGCGTCAGAAGTCCATACAGAAGACGAGCTCCGGCAAAGAATTGAGCGTGCTTTTGATAAAATTAAAGAATTAGCCGCGCGGGGGGATCTACTGAATAAAGTAAGACGTAATTTGTTACGCAGATGNATTTAAGGCTGTTTCTGAATGAGTAAATTAAATTATTCACTGACATCAGCACATTTAACAGAGTATATTATATAGGTAAAAAGAACATAAAGTTACAAAAATATATACGTGTAATAAATAATTAGCTTTATGTATATTTTATAAATATCAAATATCAACAATGGTCGTATTTTTTTATTTAAAACAATCAAAAATTCTTTGACGATAATGTCGTAAAAAAATCATATTAGAAGTCATTATAGTTGTCAATCAATTCTGCTTATTAAATCAATAATCATATATTTTAAGCGGGCGAAGCCGTGGGCGAGCCGCTAGTATTTAATAAATATGAATTCGAGGTCAGTCGTGGCGCAGGGACAAAACCGTGCGACTGTAAGCGTGACAGGTTGTGGGTACGATTAGAAATAAACTATTTAATATTTTCATTTCCTCGGTCCGGTAACGAGGTAAAGCTTGGCGAAAGTAGAGAATGGAATTGTCTTAATGGGAACGGAATATGGCACTAAATTCCACAATAGCCGCTGCCTATCCTGCTATGTACGGGATACAGCGTGAATCATTACAATTTACTGAAATACAATAAAAGAAAAGGAATTGAAATAATAATTACTTTCTTCTTTACAGATTCGTCATGCGACTTAGAGGATTGAATAATATGAAGGTAAGTTGATCTTTATGCTCACCGAAACCATTGCTTGCAAAATGAGATTTGTCAACCATGCCATGATGGTGTAGTATATTGTTTTGTATATAATATTATACATTATCTCTAGAAAATAAACATATAAAAGAAGAAATATTATGCATTTTTTTGAAATAATAAAAGAAAAATATTTGGAAAAATCTTCCGAACGCTATATATATATATATATATATATATATATATATATATATATATATATATATATATATATATATATATTTCAATGGGCTCATACTTAATCTTCATTATACTAATATTGTCCGTATACATGCAGTATATCTATAGTAGGAAATGAATCAATTTATATGCTAAGTAACCAATTAAGTAAACTATATCCAATCCGATATCGTTCCAATACTTTGACGAATTAAGGGTTAATTGTCAGCTTCACGCTGTATCCCGCACACAGCAGGATAGGCAGAGGGAGCCTAGTGTTAAGACACTCTGTTTCCCATTTGTCGACGAATTCTGGAGATATTGCATATTCAGTGGCGGAACTCAACGGCAGCTTTGCTTCGACACCAGAGCTAATTTTCAATTAATTTTAATTGTAACTTCTAATAAATTGTTTGCTAATGTCAATTTTTTTTTAATTTTTTTATATTTTTTTGGCCCTAGATAAAATATATGACATATATAAAAAGGTAATTAATATGAATTTGTGATTTTATGTTGTTCTCAATAAATATGCACGCTTCACGTTATATAGTTCGAAAAGCAACTAAAGTATAAAAGAAGCTTTTGAGTATAGTTTCATTAAAAGATTTTGGTAATGATCTTAGTAGAGATAATGTCTTAGGCGGATTGTAGTATTTTTAGGTAAAATTCAGTTATATAATCGGGGTTGTGAGTTCCAATCGGCATTCATTTTCAACTAATATTAAATAGATTCATTTTAAATTAATTTACTGCGGCGTTAAGTTCTGCAACTCAACACGCAATGCCTCCAGAATTCGGCAGAAAATGGGGAACGGAGTGTCTTAACACTAGGTTCCCTCTGTCTACCCTGCTGTGCGCGGGATACAGCGTGAAGTTGATTTAATTTTTATAAATTAATTTATAAAAGGCGTAGCCTTTGCACACTACATTAAGAAATTCTGAAAAAAAAAAAACATTTATTATTTATATTATTTACATATATAATAATAAATATCATTTAAGCAAGATTTTTTAATGCAAAATATAATATTCATATACAACGAAAAAAATACGTTTTCCATACATACATATATATGAGTAGGGTATATTGATAGTTTTACGGCCGGTGGACATCCGTATATAAAGTTGAAATAAGCGTTTCACTTAACAAGATATCGGGTTTTGGCAGGTAATATTTTAAAACGGTTTCAAGAGGAAATTGCTAAAGTATTTTACACCGATACGTACTCGTGTGATGTATAGGAGTGAGTGTACGTTGCAATTTATTGTTGTCAAAGTTATATGAAGGATGCGATTGGTTACACGTCGTAGAATTGTAGTTATTTTGTGTAAATTTTAGTATGTGATGTATTTATTTTTATTTTTACACTTTCTGTTTTGGGCGGACAACTTTGAGCATACTTAACTTAACTTAACTTAGCTTCACGCTTTATCCCTAGCGGGGCAGTCAGAGAGAACGGAGCGCCAAACGCTACGGTCTCTACATACCTCTTTCGCCTCGTCCACTGTCATCAACCTCTTCATACATGCCCGCGGGAGAGTCCTCATGCTTTTTACGTGATTGTAGTGTTGATGGAGATGAATAAAAAGTCTACTCACGGTTTACACTGAGTATATTCAACACCACTTTAAAGTACATATAGTTTTAACACAAATGATAAATGACGACACAGTTTATATAAAAGTCAACCACAAACATATATATAAAACGGAACACGATAAATACTGATTTGGAAGAAATTAATAAAGAGAACAAAGGAACGTATGGAAAGCGTATCGAGTGGCAAGCATCGACTGTGAGAATAAATATGCCGTCGACAGGGGGGTAGGCGTGAATGTTGAACGCCTTACCGGTTCGGTCGACGGCAGCGAGCGCTTTCATATAAATATACTAAATACGAATATTTACTATAAAATATATAAATCCTATTAAATGTATGTATGATTTTACGTGTATATATAAATGATAAATAAATAAATTATAATATTGAAATATATAAATGACACATATTAAATAAACTATAAATGTAAATAATAGTTCCCTACATGATCTTCCTCCAGTATCTTTGATACTGTGTTTTCGAAGGTCAACAGAGGTCTCCCCCTATCTCTCTTACTACTCACTTTTCTATCATAAATCTTTTTTGCCACTCTTTCATCACTCATTCGTTCGACGTGTCCAAATCAGCTGAGCACGTTCTTCTTCATCCTCAAACAAACAAACTTTGAGCATGTTGCCTCTTATTAACTTATTACCGACTTACACTCTAATTTTCAGTTTTTGACCATTAAGTGATATTGAGCGATAGATATCACGGCGTCGTTTAATCAGATTAAAAATAATACCTATTTTTAGAGTTCCGTACCTTTTATGGAGAAAAAGAACCTTTATAAGTTCACTTTGTTGTAGGTCCGTCTATCTGTCTGTCTGTCAAGAGCCTTTATCTCAGAAATGCTTTGAGATAACAAGTTGAAATTCAGACCATATACTCTCATCTACGCTACCATGATTTCCTGAAAAAATCGTGTTACTACCATTAACTTAATAAAAAAGTATGGCCGTTTATAACGCAAAACACGCGTATTGTGACACTCACTACAAAAGAAATTAAAATTAATAGGGTACTTCCGGTAAACCTAAATGATGAAATATGGCAGTTAGCAACTATAGATAGTATTAGTTGAGGAAAAAATCTGAAAGCTGTGTTATATTTGTGGTAAAATAAAAAAAGGCAAAATTTAGTTCAAGTGACGTATCAGCTGAAAGTGCTCTGATTAAGCTTAAGGTCTCCAATTTTTGTACGAAGGTTTCAGTGGGCTACACGGACTAGCGCTAGTCCGGTTTTTTTATTTTTTTAGCTTCACTCTGTATCTCGCACATATCAGGTCAGGCAGAGGGAGCCTGGGAACCTAATGTTAAGACACTCCGTTAGTGACACATTCTCCACTTTTCGCCGAATTCTCAAGGTATTGTGCGTTGAGCGGAATTCATAGCCGCGCGTTGCTTGTGATTTCCGCCACTCAACACGAAATCCTTTCAGAATTCGGCGAAAAGTGCAGTGCAGAGAGAGAAAAAAAAAGAAACTATTTACATACATACTTGTAGTAAAATAATATACAATAGTTAATATAACGATAAAATTTATATTATTTATTTATTTATTTACACTTTATTGTGCACAATTACTTATTAGAGACGCAAAAAGGTATAAAAAAAACAACAAAGAAAACAATTGACACACAAACAGCGGTCTTATCGCTAATCAGCGATTTTTACCAGACAACCTTTGGGTTAGGAAATTTGTGATAAAATAGAGTGGGTGGTGTAAATAAACATACATATCATATTAAATCCTAATACATAAACATAATACATATATATTTGAAAAATATATACTATTATAATATACTAATATATTATTATTTATAATAGTGAGTTTATAGTAGTATTTATAATAGTGAGTTGTGCATATTGATGTCATTTCAAGGTGAATGATCATTATATTATAAATTATTTTTGCCACTAGCCAAACATAAAATAAAATAACAAAAGATAAGGCCAGCGTCAAACAAAATGTCCTCGTTGAACCGTTAAAATGACTAACAATCGTTCGCTTTGTCTAATCGCCACTTCTGAAGTGAAATGACAAAGTTGTAAGTTCACTGTAAAGTCTTGTCTACTCTCAACAAACTTAATCCAGTTGAATTATGTAAATTTTGCTTATAACGTGTTTATGTTCTTAGTGTAATATATAAATTAAGTAAATGTTTAACTTACTGTTTGCTGAAATGGAATCGAGGAATCCTAAATTAAACTATCATAAAATAATTTTAATTATATAAAAACAAAAATATTGACTTTTAAGCCTTTAAGAAAGCTTCACCTGTTTAGTCTTCTTACCCTCAAAGCATGTAGGTAACTCTCTGCCTAGGTAACCAATGTTAGAATAACCAAAGTCCGCGTTGAGTAGAAGAACTCAACGTCTTTGTCTAAGTGATAATGGGGGATAGAACCCTCGATCATCGTTTACACTCAGGAGTGTCCTATTAAGCCACAACTGCCTACATTAATTGTCATATATTTGCATCGTTAATTTATAAAAAATTTGTAAATATACAAACAAAAAAAGAACCTTTGAAAAATCACTTAATTTTCCAATTATAGTCCACGTTAGAAATAAGTCGGGCTATTTAGCTGAACCTAATAACAAAAGTTATCTTACCTGACCAAAAAAAAATACTATAAATATAGATATTAAATCCTAGAATATATATAAATCTAACAACTAAAATATTTCGTTAACAAGTCCTATTATATCCTATAACGAAGGCTATATTAAAAATACATCATCAAACTTTTTTTATACAAATATTGATATTGCCAACAATATGTCCACATCCTAAACGAGTCCCATTTTCACGATGGACCGCTCGCGTCGAATTTTCCTAAAATTTGTTAAGCCCGTGACTTGTTTGGAAAATGTTTGCTTGGGGACTTAGTTGTTTGGTTAGTTCGACATTAGGGTATTGTGCAATTAATTTTCGCTAAATACTATGTGTATTATATTATATTATACTAGCAGCCCGCCCGCGGTTTCGCCGGTTAAACTACATGATTTTTGATCTAATAAACAGAATTGAGTGTCAACTATCATGACTTCTAATATGATTTTTTTTTACTTTAATTTGAAAATTTTGTATATTATGTAATATTCTAATATGTTTTTTTTACTATTATACATTATCATAATTTTTATGAGTACTTTTGATTGTTTTGAATTAAAAAATACGACCAATGTTGATATTTGATATTCATAAAATTTATTACTAGAGGCCGGTCGTGGCGCAGCGGCACGAGGTGTGACTGCAAAACCGACTGGTTGTGGGTTCGATCCCCACTCGAGGAGATGAAATATTTACTTAAATTTATATTTCCATTTCTTCGCTCTGGTGTCGAGGTTAAGCGCGGCGTTGAGTTCTGCCACTCAACACGCAATGCCTCCAGAATTCGGCAGAAACTGGGGAACGGAGTGTCTTAACACTAGGTTCCCTCTGCCTACCCTGCTGTGTGCGGGATACAGGGTGAAGCTAATTTAATAATAAAATTTACTAAAGCTTATTATTTATTATTTGTATATTTTTTGTAACATCACGTTCTTTTTAATAGTAATATTAATAAATAATAAATATATAATAATAAATATGTAATAATAATATAATAATAAATATATAATAGATAATAATTTAATGTACTGCTTCAGAAACAGCCTTACATGTTAAATTATTGATTTAGGTAAGGATTCATAATATTCTTTGTAAAATAACTGTAATGTTTGCATATTAACTCTTGTACAGTTTTTCAATTAGTTACATATATAATTAGCTAAATGTACAATTGGTAAATATGTAGTTATTACAGAGTACACGTAGAAAGGCTGTGTTTAGACATTTTTATATAGATTTATTTCAGACGAACGAACGAACCGAAGAATCTATCTATTTACGTAATATTTCTTTGAAGGTCAAATCGGTCTTTATCTCTGTGTTGAATACTCTGAACAATTGCGCTTTAAAACTATATATTTATCAACAGTCGTATAATAACCAAGACGTTTCGAATGTCATTTGGTGAAACTTTAAAGTAAATTGGTTCAGCATTTTCATTAACGTGACCATACAGACAGACAGACAGACAAGAAATTAAAAAAAAAAATGCTTTCTATTATTCTTTTTAAGTGTCCCTTAGAATTTTAGTCAAAATTACTAAATGTACAGACAAAATAATTTTACTGTTTTATTATATATTATATTATATATAGAGATAATTCCTAATATATTTTGATATGTATTTTGATATATTTAGTATAGTAGTTTCTATTTTTAGGTTTTTTTTTTATTTCAGAAGGAATAAACGGAACCCTTATATGATCACTTTGTTGTCCGTCTGCCAAGATCATTTATATCAAGATCGCATGAAGGTATCGAGCTGAAATTAATATCAGATATTCAAGTCTATAATCTCTTGAAGCACCGAAATAATCAAGCTTCTAAATCAATACAATCAAAAGATACGAGTATTAATGCAATTATAATATGAAATCTATCACGAAGTGAGAACTTACAATATAAATAAAGGAAAAAATCGAAAAGTGCAAATTTATAGTTATTTCATAAAAAAATATTACAAACTTACATTTGTAGTTCATTTCATATAAAAGGGTGCTTGTCATCTTTTATAAGTTGTAGGTATTATACTTCCCGTTGATCTAAAATCCTTAAATTGGTGCGGAACCCTCGGTGGACGAGCCCAACTCGCACTTAGCAGATTTTTAATTGTAGTATGATTTAAATATTTTGTATATTTTTTTTAATATACAAACAAACAAATTTTCGAATGTACAAACAAAAAACACATCGCAAAAAATTGCGTTAATAAAATCGAGTTTGAATAAAGAAAATAGAGTTACATGTTTTATTTACATTTAATATATGTATACATTTATTATTTAAATACTGCATCTAGTAAAGTAAATAATACAATCTAAAATCGAGTAGCATAATAGACAATACGAAGTAAGTTCCATAAAGCATTAGGAGAATTGATAAATTAAACTGAACGCATTGCATTACAATTATAGCCAATATTAAATTAGAACTTAAGTTTAATTTACACCTATAATATATCAGGTAGCTAAAAATCAGAAACAGCAAGGAACAAAAGTAAAAAATAATATGTTTTATAAGTCTTCATGACTACGTAGATTTTTTTTACAAGAAATAAAGACGAATTTGAGCTTCCTCCTCTATGTGCTCCCATAGCTCCCTTTAATATTTATTAAAACGGAGTCACGCTTAGTTGAATGCAAACTAAATTAAAATTTAAGCTTTTATGAGGCCGCAGACAATGTAATGCGGTACGTAAAATATTTAATTAGGTGCCGAAAGCTTATGAACTATTTTTTCCTTATAGCGGAAAATATTTCAGGATTCTTATACAGCCTCACGCTGAAACCCGCATATAGCAGGGTAGGCAGAGGGAGCCAAGTGTTCCTTTTCCCACTTTCCGCCGAAATAAGAAGAAATAAGAAGACGTTGAGTTCCGCCACTCAACACGCACTACCTACAGAACTTGGCGGAAAATGGGGAACGGAGTGTCTTAACATTAAGAATTAATTAGCCTCTTAAACAATTGCGGCAAAACTCAACGCCGTAAGCAGAGGAAAACTTGTAACCTAATGCTAAGATACTCTGTTTCCCACTTTCCGCCGAATTTTCGAGGCATTGCGTGTTGTGTGGAGATTTTTTTATAGTATTTTAATATAATGAATATTTTATTATTGTAATTAACGTTTTAACGGTATTATTAGGGTTTTAATGGGAAAAAAATCATAATATTATATATTTAGTATTATCTATTTAATAATAGTAATCCAAAATAAAATGTACCTATGCTGTCAATAACAATTTCCAATTTAGATCCCAATAACCGATTCCACTATTGTTTGTCAATCACATCCGACGTAGGGGAAAACGTTAATATCTTCAAATTGTGATAAAAATATGATCAAAGGATTTACTTATAGGAAAATATCTATATATACCTAATTCTTTTTTTTTTTTTGTTTATTATCTATACAGCCCTCTACTACCACTATATCAGGTTATGTTTGTTAAACGCTTGTAATTTTTGCTCGCAACAATATATAGATTTTGAATGTTTGGATAAAGGTCAGGGAAACTACATAAGAGAAGTAGAAGCGTGTGACTGTAAACGCGATGGTTGTGGGTTCGTTTGATTCTCACTCGGGGTAATAAATATTTAATATTTTTATTTCCACCCTCTATTAAAGAGGTAATGTAAGTGGAATGGAGAACGGAAGAGTCTTAAGGGAAATGGAATATTCTAACCGTACCAGATTTCCTCTCGACCCTGCTGAAAATAATAATAAATAAAACGTAAGATCCCAAATTATGTCTTGCCCTACAATCATCAAGAACATACATGAGAAATCTTAAATTGCCATATGCAATAGTTTCGGTTGTGCGTTGTTATAATAATAAAAAAATGGAAACAATACAAAATTAATTCTTACATTTCACATATAATTAAACTTCCGTTCTTATTTTATTTCTAAATTGAAAATAAACTGAAACATCGCATATTGGGTGGGCCCTAACAAAAATTATATACGAGTACTTATAGTATATGAAAATAATATAAGAATATTATAATTATATTTTTTTTCATAACATATTCCTTGTTCGTTGGAATTTTCTTATGTATATGTATTGTTAGAAGTATTTTATGAAATCGTGTATTAAAAAAATCCATTAGTTTGTATAAATTTGAATATAGGTATTTATTTTAAAATCAATATTATAATGAAGCTATAGCGGCGGTGGAGCACAAGCGTGGGACTGCAAACGCAATGGTTGTGGATTCAAAATATACACAACAAAATATTTGAAATATCTATTTCCTTATTCTACTAGTTAGGTGCACGGCGTTGAGCTCCACCACTAAACACATAATGCTTCAAAAATTCAGCAGAAAGTGGAGAACGGAAATAGCCGGATATAGACTGTCATAGGGAACCTAGAAGTCTAGTGTTAAGCGCATTAGGTTTCCAGGTTCCCTCTGACGACCCCGCTTCAAATTATAATTAAATCTACAATCATCCCCATGTAACCGAGAATACTTATACCGCATTATAAAATAAATATGCAGCAGAAGTCGTACAACTAAATCAAGTCATTCGAGGCAAACGCAACTCGACACCGACGTTCCCTAAGCCTCTTATCCTAATACAAGATACTGGCCTTTTTGCGTACGTTGTTCATATAAAATGGTAAATTTCAACCTTACTTAACAGAAATAAGATCGAAAATAACAATAATAATAATTAAATAAATTTCATATTGGAAATTCTGTTTGGACTGATTCATCTTATATGTTTCTCATTTGGTGTTCGCGGATCATTGGATCTCGTTATGAAAGAAGCTTACTGTATCAAAAGTGGTATACCATTTTGAAAGAATGTATATACTATATTATATATATGCCTGTATTATTGATCACGTGAATATAAGGAAGTATCGGTTTAAAGTATTTTAACACATATTAGGTCGAGCTGTAACAAAGTATGTAATAAAATCAAAAAAATTGAATTTGAACCACTTGCAACAATCATAAAATGAGTCATGAATCATTTTTTATATTTTTTAGCTTCACGCTGTAACCCACACATAGCCTAGTAGGCAGAGGCAACTTGGGAACTTAGTGTTACGACCCTTCGTTTCCGAATTACCATCTAATTCTTGACGAATTGCGTGTTGAATGGCGGAATTTAACGCCGCACTTTGCCCGGTTACCAGAGCGACGAAATTAAAATGTGCTCCTGGACAACACGACCTCAAAAACCTTTATCACATCAATTTCAAGAACAAAATATTTGAATGATAAGAATATTTTGTACTTTAAGTTGTATAATGTAACTTATTGCCTACCTCAACTCTGTTTGCGTGGGTTTCGTGACATTTGCTATACTACTTTAACTAATTTAACACCTGCTTCGCATAAGTAGTTTCAAAATAAGCAATAGTTACGATACATAATGTATGAAAGAAATTCCTTTAATAACGAACATATTCTGAAAACATTATATGTTGAGTGGCGGAACTCAACGCCGCGCGAATGCCAGAGCGAAGAAATGATAATATAAATTTAAAAAAATATTTCATTTCCTCGAACCCACCACCCAACCAGTCGAGTTTACAGTCACATATTTGTACCCTTGCTCCACGACTTTTAAATACTTAAATAGTCGTATATTTATAGAGAGCGGCTGCATATACCGTCAGCGTTTGCTATTGAGATTTTTAAATTAGAGGAGTTTCTAGCGTTTTATAATCGGTATTTAAATCCTTAAAATAAATTAAGGTCATATGTTGCGTAAACGTGTTGTTGTGTGAATAGCATACAACAGACAGACATAATTCGTCACAATTATAAATAAATAAATTATTTTTTTAAGATATGAATATCTGCCATACTATTATACAAAGAGAAAAGATTTGTATGTGTGTATGTTTGTAGGGGATTCACATTAAAACTACTGAACCGATTTTAAAAATTGTTTCACTATTAAAATCGCAGATATCGTCATCACAGACTTTCATCCAGACCATCCAAAGCGCTAAACCGATTGTAATTAAATTTAATTTATAGATACTTCAGTACGTTTAGTAAAGAGGAAAGGTGCCGGTAGTAAGGTTAAGTTAAAGTTAACTTGCTTTAGCTATATTGATGAAAAGGCGACACTTCAGCACAGCTGCAAGTTTGGTCGTGCACAATGCAGTGTTGGTACTGACGCTGTTATACTACAAGGAAACGTGGATATAACAGAAGAAAAATGAAAAAAAGGTTAATTCTGTAGACATGCGATCTCTTCATAGGATATTTAGGGATACTCAGAAGGTACTAGCGGGGAAGTCACGGCGAAATTGAAGAAGAACACGCTGAGGGAATTTGGGCACGTTAAACGAATGTGTGATGAAAGAATGGCAAAAAAATAGGAAGGATTTGAGTTTTGACGCCCCGTTCTCTTTGGCTACCCTGTTAGGAATAATCCTAAAATATATTATATATACAAATATGAATATAATAGTCACCTTTGACATATAATCTATATTAAAATTGTAATTTACAGTACATCATAATAATAAATACTTTAGAAGATATCACATATTTAAAACGACTTAGATTACGGGCCGCGCGATATTCAGGGGGCTTGGTCATGGAAGACAGAGAAGGCAAACGAGCGTTCGTGTAAGTGACGTCGTCGACCACGACGTCGTGCAACACAAGAGGAGCTACAGGTGCGTTGTCGGCCTTTAAGGTGGAAATAGAGATAAGATGGAAAAAGGTGACCGGTCAAACTGTTCTTGAGAACACTTCCCATGATAAATGTGGTAGAGAAGCGAGAAGACGTATCTACGTAAAGCCAAAATGCCAAGCCTTTAACAGATCATTGGATTTTCCTTAATTTTTTCTTCTGGAAAGCAGGGGACAGAAGTGTTTTAATGTAAAATGTTTAAAGTTATAATTTTTCATTATTATTTGGGCAATCACTACGAGTATATTTCATAATCTTTTTCTAAAAATCATTCACATTCTAAAGGAGAGTTTGTTTATTGATTCTTTTCTTACACAGTAAAAGTAATTAGTATTTAGTAACTGGCATTTATTTGTTATTTTTTTATGAAAATGCATTCATTCGAAACCCTTATGTGGACAGTACAGGGTTGACCTATTATATAAATTATATAATAAAACTACAATATATTATACTTAAACCAAATAAAAATATCTACTAAAAAACTAAACTAAACTAGCTTTACGCTTTATCCCTAGCGGGGTAGGTAGAGAGAACGGAGCGCCAAACGCTACGATCTCTACATAACATACCTCTTTCGCGTCGTCCACTGTCATAACAACCTCTTCATACGTCCCTCGGGGGTCCTTATGCTTTTTACGTGACCATCCTCCAGTATCTTTGTTACTGTGTTTTCGAAGGTCAACCGAGCTCTCCCCCTACCTCTCTTACCACTTACTTTTCCATCATAAATCTTTTTTTCCCATTTTTTATCACTCATTCGTTCGAAGTTTTTTCAGTCATTTCGTTCTACTATGTATAAAATTCCCATACACAACTATAATTTTACACATACCAAATAACCCATATACATTTAATTTAGGTTTCTTCAGTATATTTTGAATAGCAAAATCTATATACAATTTGGTACAACCATCTATCTATGTGTCACTATATATTACTACTATGTATGTAGGTATACACATGTGTTCCAATTGCCTTATTAACACAATCGACGTCACATAAAATAGTAGGTGTTTTGAATTAATAACCTGGTTTCAATTGAAAATTAAGCGAAATTTATGCTGACTAATGATGGCACCAATTTACACGCTGTATTCCGTATATAACAAGGTAGGCAGAAGGAACCTAGAGTTAAGACACTCCGTTTACATTAAGAAATCCGTTCCTTCATTTTCTGCCGCATTCTGAAGGCATTGCTTGCTGAGAGGCGGAACTCAACGCCGCGCTTTTCCTCGATACCAGAGCGATGAATATTATATATTACATTTCCTCGAGTGCGAATCGAATCCACAACCTGACACGCCTACAGTTACACTTTGTGCCCCTGCGCCACGACTGCCCTCATATAAATAAATTAAATTTATAGGATATGAATGTGATTAAATTAAATTAAATATTTTTTTTTTACTTTTTAAATCCTAATGGTAATTTTAGTTCTGGGCAGTCGCTATATTTTTTTATTATTTTTTTATATTTTCTTCATAATAGATATTATAACATCTGTCAAAAAATTGTTGACATTCTAGTTGAAAAAAGGGTTTACTTTACTTATTGAGTCTTGTTCTTCCTCGACACCAGAGCGATGAAATGAAAATATTATATATCTCATTTCCTCGAGTGGGAATCGAACCCGCAACCTGTCGCGTCACAGTTTGTACCCTACGGCACGACGGGCCTCATATTTGAATAATTCATGCAGCCACTGTGAGTAGGAGCGCTATACTTACACTAGCTTTCTTCCGCATCTTCACAACTCTCGTTTATTTCTGTTTGAACATGGGGTCAAACGAAATGAAACGAAAATAAACAAGAGCGTGTAACTTAATGTAATATGATCTATAGCCGTTTTTCTTTTTTTTATCCTATACAATAACAATATTTCGATTCACACCAGTCATTACTGAGATAATCGCATTCAAACAAACAGCTTCTTGAGCTTTATTTATAGCATTTATAATGTGAATTTTATTTTTTTCATTATTTATTCATTCATTTTATTCGTGGTCTATTATTAACTTTAAATATTAAAGTGGTAGTATTTAAAAGCCTATATGAAAAATAATTATAATAACAGCCTGAAGTAATTAACTCTTCACTATAATGACTGTTCACGATACGGTGGTACAATATATAAGTAACTTATATTAAAAAGATATATTTGGTTGTTTAAGGTAAATGATCACATTTAAATATTACATTAACGAGTTAATTTACGACAAAATTTCAATATGACATAGTGGAACAGCCATATGTTTAACTGTGAACACGATAGTTGTAAGTTCGATCCTCCCTCTTCTTCTTATAGTGAAATAGGCTTGCATTTGACCGCATTAAGCATGATGTTAAGAGCAGATACGATCTACGGTGATACAATGTTTCGAATTTCGGTGGAAAGCGGAAAGCAGAGTGGCTTACCACTCTGTTTTTTTTGCCTACCCTGTTCTAGGCGAAATAAGATGTAAGTGGATCAATATCTTTTTACTTTTTATTTACTTTTAAATTACTTTTTTCTTCAAACCAACAACCACCGATCTACATACAGACATTGTTCCACTGTGCAACAGTGGTGATACATATTATGAATACTTTAAGCGTCTCTATTTCATTGTTTGACTGACTCCGATTAAGTAAAACTGTTAATCGAGTTCACGAACAGAATTTCGAGATAAAACTTGTTTAATTTATATTGTTTCGAATCCAGAACGCCAAAACAAAGTGTTTAATATTTAAATTTCATTTGTTACTTAGAAATGTTTGACTATTGTAAAATTTAGTACGAGAAGACATCTGCCTTAAAAGTGGATTCAATACTTGTTTCGATACTTATTATGGATAACAATTTAGGGAAAAATTTTAAGATAAGTTTTATAAGAGCAATGACATTTAAAACTTTATTAAATTCTATAAGTATTTTTTTTATAAGTATGTTTTATATTTTTATTAAGCGTGTGACCGGTAAACACGATAGGTTGTGGGTTCGATTCCAACTAAAAAAATGTTTAATATTTTCATTTGTTTGCTCAGGAACCCCGGCACAGAATTCGGTCGAAAGACGGCGACCGGAGTGTCTTAACACTAGGCCCTACATGCGGAATACAGTGTGAAGCTGTACAAGTCATGCATTTTGCATAATATTTTTCGCTCAATATTTAAAAAAAAACCGAAGTAAGACAGTTATTGAACGACAGTTATTAACTGCAGTTAACTAAATGGTTAAAAGATTTATTTATTTATTCAGTTTTAATTTGCTAGTGGCTATTACATTTTTTAATGATTAATAAATACTTAAATTGCTGTCAATCACAATAATTGTACAATCACAATATAATATCAATAATGTATGGCCGTTTGAAAGCAAACATTGCATGCGTATATTACGTCGGGCTTTACAACCATTTGAATTTATATACTATAACAGAGCAAAGAAATGGAAATATAAATTTAAATAAATATTTCATTTCCTCGAATGGGAATCGAACCCAACCAGTCGGTTTTACAGTCACACTTTGTGCCCTTGCCGACACACTTTGCCTGTGCCTGTGCCGACTGGCCACTATACTAAACTTAAACTTGAAAAACTGAACATAAGATATACAACATGAATATAAATGTAATTACAAAAAGAAATGAAAAAGGAGAACAGAAATATTTTACATAATAATAATAATAAACAAAAGCTATGATAAAACCTTGCAAGAGCCTTGTTACCTCCTAACATGTGTGATATAAGTGTGCAGGAGCTATAGCTAGTAAATAACAATACAGTACTTGTAAACTTAGTAACAAATGATTGCTGATCGATTAAACGAAGTAAGCGTATCCGCATTAATATCCATAGAGTCGCAGGTTTTATTATACAAATTACATAAACGGGGAATAACTGTATTAGTTCCAACAGTTCTTTTAATTGGTGGTATCAATAGAGATATAGGTTTTCTATGGCACTGGTACCCCACCAGTGGTCCGCAAAAGCCTAAATATGGTCCGCGAACGTGAAGTTTCCGTTTGATTTTCACAGTTAATTTTTATTATACCTACATGCATAGTGGTCCCTACTACCAAAAATGATTTAAAATTGGTCCTTGATCAAGAAACGGTTGTTCTAGGGTGTGGATATGGTATCCTAAAATTTATTTTATCAAATAAATTAGGGCAATTTATTTTGTTTTATGGAGCAATGACAAAAACTCAATTTAACTTCACACATTAAGAAAAATAAAAGTATTTCGTAAATAGAGACGTCCAGCAATTTAATTACGTGTGAAAAGAGTTTTGAAGACAGTACCATTTTTTGTTCAATATATTGTTCTTATATTATTATAGATAGAAAAACATATTATAAATTTGACAGTACATCGTGGCGTAGTGGAACAAGGTTTGACTGTAGACGTGATAATTTTTGGTTTTACCAAACCATCTTACATGGAAGTGCCTCCAGAATTTGGCGGAAAGTGGAGAACAAAAGTGTTGTAATGGGTACAGAGTGTCTTGACACTAGGTACCCAAGATACCCTACCCTGCTATGTGCAGGATAAAGCATAAAGTTGAGCTAAGAAAAAAATTACTACTATTAGTGTTTATACATAATGAAATACCAGCTCAAGCCAATTAAATAACACGTTACGTTCACATTCTGCTTTTATGAATTAGAACGAACTAGAAGTTATTAAAACGTCAACAATTGAGTTGAATAAAGATTTGCTTCCTAAAGATTGTAAAATAATAATTAAATATTGTAAGAATAATAATATATATTAAGTAAAAATGATAAATTAACGAAAAATTCCATTATTTTCAAATATTTCAGATAGTTAAGTGAAAACTATTCTTATATAGAATACATTTTCTCAATTATCACACTACGCTACTTTATAAAATAGACTTTAGATGTTTGTGTGACTTCGCATTACTTTTATTCTGATGATGGTTTTACTACAGTCTAAGGTTTATACCATGATCCTATTCATGAGAAGCCACAAAACTGACGTGACAGTCGGATCGACACGTACAGATATTGAGTTCATAGTAGTTAATGTGAATGTTTATGCTATTTTTCCGCATGAAAAGTTATATATACATATTTTTTCTCTTTTTTGCTCGCTTGCTACATAACGCCACTTAACACCGTACAATTAGATCGAATAAAAATGGTGCTATTTTTAAACATATGCTTAATTTACTACAAATGCGTATTTAAACACAATAATATTTGCTATTAATAATTAAGAATTATAAATAAATGTCGAGAAATTACATTTAACGATATTAGATCCTCCCTTATAAAATATTTAATGTATGAAAATTTAACGTAACGCTCGTCTTCTCATATATTTAATGCAATAACCTTCCTTCACTAATAAAACCGGAATGTAAACTGTCACATGTAATTATGTTGTAAATTTCTAAATATGGCATAGATACGACGTCTTTATAGTGCTTAATACGCACTAATGTAAATAGTTTACATACTACTAGCGACGTACTCGCGGCTTCGCCCGCTTTATCTTATTGTTATATTATAGCCAAATAATACAAAATGCTTATATAAATTGTATAAGCTGATGGAACAAGCATCCATCATCATCATCATTTCATAAGCTTTCATATTTTCAATAATAGTACGACTAGTTGGATAGGATATATACGACAAAATGAAGGCTGGTAGTGTTAGCGGTAGTCTTAATTATGAATTAAAAGCAAGAAGTGATGTCATTCTATACTAAAAACCAAATAATAATATACTAAGCTGTGGTAACGAAAACCGTGCGACTTGAACACAAGCGTGCGACTAAACTTGATTGATTGTGGGTTCAATTCTCACTCGGGGAAATGAAATATTTAATATATTTCTTCTCTAGCTTTAGTAATGAGGCAAAGCGTGGCGTTGAGTTCCGCAACTCAGTACGCAATAATAGCCCTTCTGGCTTGCCTAGCGTAGTACTAGTTGTAGTAGACAGTAGGAGTGTGCACAACAGCTCATTTTTGTGAACGAGAATAAACGATATGTTCAGTTTAAAGAACATGTTCAGTTTTACGTTCAGTTCTCTTTATATGTTCAGTATTGCAGGCGTCGTGGCGCAGGGGAGGCGGGCTAGAAGCGTTACAAAATATCATTAGAAGACAAAGGTAAATTTCGCCGACAAAAAAGTGGTTGTGATAGCTTGAGTGGGAAGTCGGGCGAATTCTAAACTAGAGGATCTTAGTTCAAGTCCGGATGTTTTCAGTCTATTTTTTAGTCTTTTTTTCTTTTTTATTATACAATTTATATTTAAATAGACATTTCAAAAAACAATTAAAAAAGGTCGATCGTCTATTATCCGCGTACTATTTATTAAGAGTAAAGAAGGTCAATTAAGGCATTCATAATAATAATATAAAATCTTTATTTTAACTCCAATAAAATTAAATTACAATTAACAATTATTATAGACTACCAATAAAATGGACACACATATACATAGTTGTGGATTCGATCCCCATTCGAGGGAATGAATTGTTATTTATTAATATTTTTATTATATACGCAATGTTTTAAAAAATTCGGAGTGTCTTAACACTAGGTTCCCTCTGCCTACCCTGCTGTACGTGGGTTAGAGCGTAAAGTTTATTATTATCAACATATTCACAGCGGTAATTTAATCTTCCGCAATATTGAAATACTTCTATATTTGCCCTCCTCGTGGCATTTTTAAGAAAATAAATATAAATCTAAACTTATTAAATCTAAAATAAGATTACACTAACGTAAAACTAACACTTATTTACACTTACGTAATTAAATATAAACAAATAAAAGTAAAAGAAAGCGAAAAAAAGAACAAAAACTTCTAACAGCGTCCTTCTAATGAAAACATACAATATCTCATTAACCATTAAAAGTAAAATCCGTAATAACACTTAAATTTATTTTTTCTCAAATACTAATTAAGTTAATTAATTTAATACTAATTAAATAAAGAATTTTGAAATTATCATAAAAAAATCTAATATTTTAAGTGTAATAAATGTAAGTACTCATTACTATTATAGTTCTTATCAAATGGTATTAGAGCATAACCCAGAACGTGAAAAATATTCACCAATTACGACTTACCATCCTCGCTACCAAAGGATTCCACATTCGAAATTAAGAGTGCGTGCGCTATACCTTTCTCTTGTGACGCGAATGATCGCAGTCGGACGGAGCGATCGTTTAAAGAGTCAATCAAAAAGAACGCGACAAAAAATGAACGCAAAGTTGTTCTGAAATTGAACGGATCAAATATTCTTTTTAGAGATCGGTTCTTTTGTTCAGTTATATAATAGAACGAACACCTCTACTAGACAGATCTAAGAGCAAAGTGGTATATAAGGTTAGAAGGTTTATAACTATTTTACCTCTTAAAAGATGGAAGTTCAATGATATTTTAAAGAAGATTTGCCATAACATATGGTGAAACTTGATTTTTAACATTCTTATATTAGATTCACCTCATGTAAATCAATGTCAGAATTATTTTTGAATGTATTTTTTATTACAGTTAATGCAATGGTAAATGGATGCAATTAAATGTAATAAAGTAGTAGGAATTGACCCCGTCCCTCTTCGAAAACGTCCAAACGCTCTGACCACTAAGCTATACCTTTTTATCAAGTTACGTCGAAATTCTTACGCGCTTGTTACAATTTATTGGATTTCACATTTTTTAGGTTATGATTTAAATTTTAAGTTTGGCCCTTTTTTTATTCAAAGCTGGTTTTAAATAAATGAAAAATGTATTTAATATGATATGAAAAATAAACGAATCTTGCAGTGTCAGAGTTATGCAGTTGCCGACTCAATGTTCGATCCCAAAATAATTGTATTTTCGTTAAATTACGAAGATAGGCTAAATTCGTTAAATTACGAAGATTGCCTCGACACCAGAGCGACGAAGATGGAAATATTAAATAAATATTTAATTCCCTCGAGTGGGGATCGAACCCACAATCAGTCGCTTTTACAGTCACACTCTGTGACCCTGCACCACGACTGGCCTCTGTGTATAATATATATATATTACATATAGATATTTTCCAAAAAAAAAGGAACTATCTAAAATTTAAGTATCAAAATTTAATACGCCAAGTTTCTTCGTTAGATCTTGGCCGTTTTTTTATATGGTAATCCGAAGGTTTGATTCAGAATTTAAGGTAATGCTGGTTAGGTGCTTCATAGAATTTGGCTCATGGCCAACCTGAAGTACGTTCAGGTTACATAGTCTCTTTGAAATCAGTTACCTCCTTATATTATGGTGATATGGAAATGTTTAAATTGAATGTGAGATGGGTGGACTTGGGTATATAAAGAATATTTATGATTTTTAAACTTAATTGCGTTTTTTTTAATACATATTTTTTGTAATCTTTTTCAATTTCAATGTGATATACTTGTACATACGATGTATATATCTAGATTAGATATAAAATGTACAATAAGCTACTTACTTTTCGTTTTATTATACAAAAAAATAATAATATTATGTTACTAAAACTAAAATTTATATATTTTTTTAGCTTTATGTTATATCTCGCATATAGTAGGCAGAGGGAACCTGGAAATGTAATATTCTAATGTGAAGACACACCGTTCCCAACTTTCCGTCATTTTTATATTTAATATTTTCATTAATTTTCTATTCTATCTATCATTTTATTGTACAAAAAGTTTTGTTAGACTAATTAAATGTTATAAGTGCTATAATAAAAAAAATACATTATAGCCCAAAAGCGTAAAATAAGTAGCTTCTATTAATAAAATAAATCAGCTTCACGCTGTATCTCGCAGCAGATTAGGCAGAGGGAACCCAAAGTGTTAAGACACACCGTTCCTCACTTTCCGTTTAATTTTTTGGGGCATCGCTTGTTAAGTGGCGGAACTCAACTCAATTAAAATATTAATAAATAATAATTCATTCCCTCGAGTGGAATCGAACCGACAACAGTCGCGATACAATCACACCCTTGTGCCCCAGCGCCACGACGGTCTCTATAACGTAGTAACAAAATAATATTACAGCATTTTATAACATTAAATGTATACTTTACTTCAATTAATCAAAAAAACCTCTAAACGAAACATAATATGGAGTACTTACAAAAGAAGCTACGTAATCATTTAATATTCGTATGTTAGCAGTTTCAAAGACACCGTCTGGCTCTGGTATCTTAGAGCTCCTTTGAAAACCGCTGTAGGTAGGTCATTATGATTGAGTGAATCCTTCTTGTCTGTTCAAGAATATCATTACAATGAATTTACATATACCTATATATATCTGAATTATTTTGCAAACGAATAATATTATAGGTGAATTTAGTTAAAAATTTCGTATGAAATATTGGTATAAAAAGGATCAGTAATTGATAAAATAAATAAATCAGCTTCATGCTGTACCCCGCAATCAGCAGGGTAGGCAGAGGGAACCTAGTGTTAAGACACTCCGTTCCCCATTTTCTGCCGAATTCTGGAGGCATTGCGTGTTGAGTGGCAGAACTCAACGCCGCGCTTAACCTCGACACCAGAGCGAAGAAATGTAAATATAAATTTAAGTAAATATTTCATCTCCTCGAGTGGGGATCGAACCTACAACCAGTCGGTTTTACAGTCACACCTCGTGCCGCTGCGCCGCGACTGGCCTCAGTAATTGATGTTAAAAATAATTTTGAAAGTCTGTAGTATGTATAAATACTGGAGATTCACTTGATCAATACAACATGATCTACATGATCGATGACCATAAAATTCGAATATTGACACAAAGGAGAGCAGAACAGTTAACATATTAATGTTTACTGCACATTTTTTTTTTTGAAAAAGGAACCAAAACTTTAACAAGCAAAACAAGACCAAAAAAGGTCAAATGCCTTATTTTTTATTTGCATAAATGCCTCCAGAATTCGGCATAAAGTGGAGAACAGAAATGTCTTAAATTAAATTCAAAATGTTATTTATTCAAATAGACTGTTGTAAACAGTTTTCTAGTGAACATATAAAAAAAAGCTACCACCGCTTCGGAAGTCAGCTCTGTTGAGAAGAGCCGGCAAGAAAATCAGCAGTTGCTCTTTTCAATGTCAATGGTATAATTTCATTATTACAAAAACTAGTAGCTATATATGTCGAGATTAAGCGCGGCGTTGAGTTCTGCCACTCAACACGCAATGCGTCCAGAATTCGGCAGAAAGTGGGGAACGGAGTGTCTTAACAGTGGGTTCCCTCTGCCTACCCTGCTGTGTGCGGGATACAGCGTGAAGCTAATTTATTTTTTTTTTAATTTTAGTAGCTATCCTGCAACACACTCAATAGACATCAATTCCATACATCTTTATCCTGTAAATATTCTTTATGTGTGTGAACAATCAGTGGAGTTTTACTTATTATTATTAGTTTTACAGATATTAATAAAAGATTTATTAACTTTTTGGAGGCGAACATTTGGCGTAACAAGCTTATCTTTATTTCTGGTTCCTTTCGCATGTCTGTCACTATTTATACAATGACGTTCTATATGAGTATTTTCGTTGAAGTGTGTACAAATTGTGAAGCTGAACTGTTATAATACCTGCAACATTATCATTAAAAACATAAATCAGCTTCACGCTGTATCCTGCACACAGCAGTGTAGGCAGAGGGAACCTAGTGTTAAGACACTCCGTTCCCCACTTTCCGCTGAATTTTGGAGACATTGCGTGTTGTCTTATCTCATTAAAAACATCTTGCAGAGAATCTCGAACTCTCGACTGTCGTTTGTTATAAAATTTAAAATTCACACAAAATTTTGACTAAACTATATTTTAGCAGAGCTGTATTATGATTTCACATTTAATTAACATATCTAATTATGAGTTCAAAATATTTTAAACTTAGAGATTATTTATCTATAAAATATAATTAACTTATATATAAATATAATTAACTCGAGGCCAGTCGTGGCGCAGCGGCACGAAGTGTGACTGTAAAATCGACTGGTTGTGGGATCGATCCCCATTCGAGGAGATGAAATATTTACTTAAATTTATATTTCCATTTCTTCGCTCTGGTGTCGAGGCTAAGCGCGGCGTTGAGTTCTGCCACTCAACACGCAATGCCTCCAGAATTCGGCAGAAAGTGGGGAATGGAGTGTCTTAACATTAGGTTCCTTCTGCCTACCCTGCAGTGTGCGGGATACAGCGTGAAGCTGATTTATTTGATTTATTTATTTTTATAATTAACTTAATATTTCGTATAAACTAATTAAACTTATTTGAGCATATAACCTCGACTGTAGAGACATAAAACAAATTTAAGCATCTCCGAATTAGTTAAGCTTAGTTCGAAAATAAGACATGACGTATATTTACTATACTCTAGTGTCAACAGCAGGGTTGGAGCTGTGCCAAATGTGGAGCATTCTTTAATCCCGCGTAAATAATAGCAATTGTAAACAATACAGTGTGCAGTAATGTTCATGGCTGAAGTAATATATTACGAGAAATATTAAAAACCATTGTAAAACGTCGGTCGAGTCCTTCGCGCTGGATTTTAATAAAGAACTATTAAGCTGCGTCGGGATTTATGAAATGTTTAATATACGATTGTGATGCTCGAAATATGAAATTCTATATCTAAAGCTTTGTGTCGTGGGTGGTTAGAATTTTTAAATATGATATGAATAAATAATTGTTTCAGTTTTTAAACTATTTCCAGTATATTTCGACTAAAGTGTAATATCAAATATTTTCAAGACGCGGGTTCGAGTACCAATATACCGGTACTCGAACCTGCACCTTTTGAAAACTGTTCAAGTATTCTAACCACTAAATCATACGTTCCTATCAAGCTATATCCAATTGTTATAAAACTTATTAAATTACTGATTTTAACATAGGAAGATTTATACATGTTTTAGCTATCCAAAAAATTATTGCTAAAATGATCATTTGGCAAGATAGAATGCCATTTATAAGATATTTTTTAACTTTCTAAAGTATTATTCCACACTAAGAATAGAAAAATATTTTTAGAAACATTATAACAAGCACATAAAATTTTCGACATAATAATTTGCGAGTTTAGTATTACTATTATATATTCGCTTCACACTATATTTTGCATATAGAAATGTAGGCAGAGGAAATTTGGGAACCTAGTGTTAAGAAATTCCATTACCAATAAAATACTTCCGCTTCCCGCATACTGATAAATTGGTTGATTGAGTGGCGGAACTCACCGCCGCGCTACGCTTTGTTACCATAGTGATACACATGAAAATAATTGATATTTCTATTCCTCGAGTGGGAATCAAACTCACAACCTGTCGCGCTTACAGTCACGCGCTTGTGATCTTGGCCACTAAAATTGAAATGTTGTTTGATAAAATATTTTTTTACTTACAACTTATTTCCATCAATTTCTTCACTTTAGTTGTTATCTTCAGGCTATTTTTCACACTTGAGTAAACTTCAACTTCGTATGTAAAAATAAATGTCAGAAACAAAACAAATGTACTGGAACGTAACTATTATAAAAACTTTTTGATGTTCATCGAGTTTTCTTGATAATAATGTTAGGTTTTTTTATTTACATATACTTATTATAAAGTTAACATATAGCAATCATCATATTTTATGTTTTAAATAAGGAATTACAAGTATAACTATTGTAAGTATCAGCTTTATGCTAAAGTAGCATTTAAATTAAACATTTAATTGACTGATCAATCGACTTTACTATAAAACAAATATCAGGTAAAAATTATTGACTAAAAATTAAAAATGTTATAAGTTAGGCACTAGGTTTTATTAAGATTACAGTGACAACATATCATAATATAAATTAATAAAATTTAATTTTTTTTTAATATTTTTAAAGTGTTATTCCACACTTAGGAAAGAAAGGGTTTATTCCACACTTAGGGTTTTTTAAAATTTAACATTTTAAAAAACCCGTGACCAAAAAATTCAATACCTCATTTTGGCAAAGTGCTTATAGTTCTTAAACTACTTATATAAAAAAAAATTAAATTAGCTTCACGCTGTATCCCGCACAAGCAGGGTAGGCAGAGGGAACCTAGTGTTAAGACACTCCGTTCCCCTCTTTCTGCCGAATTCTGGAGGTATTGCGTGTTGAGTAGCAGAACTCAACGCCGCGCTTAACCTCGACACCAGAGCGAAGAAATGGAAATATAAATTTAAGTAAATATTTCATCTCCTCGAGTGGGGATCGAACCCACAACCAGTCGGTTTTGCAGTCACACGTCGTGCCGCTGCGCCACGACCGGCCTCTATTTATATGTTTTTCATAAAACATAGCTAAGAACCATCACGAAAAATAACCGCAGTTAAATCGGTTCATTAGTACACAGACAGATAGACACGTTAAACTTATAACACTAACACACAAATAAATAAACAGAATATAATTATCCATCGAGGCCAGTCATAGCAGGGGCACAAAGTATGACTGTAAAACCGACTGGTTGTGGGTTCGATCCCCACACGAGGAGATGAAATATTTACTTAGATTTATATATTCATTTTTTCGCTCTGGTGTCGAGGACAAGCGCGGCGTTGATTTCTGCCACTCAACACGCAATCCCTCCAGAATTCGGCAGAAAGTGGGGAACGGAGTGTCTCAACACTAGGTTCCCTCGGCCTACCCTGCAGTATGCGGGATACAGCGTGAAGCTGATTTATTTATAATTATCTATCAAAATTTTATTAAATAATCTAAAAAATAAACATAATAACACTTTATGAAACACGACTATATGGACTTATTTGTTTACATTTAATACAGGAACCAGTTTGAATATCCATTTAGTTTTTAGCTTTAGTTTTATATCCCATGCAACACCTACTAAAGCTTTCACTGTTCAATTGAGCTTTCCTTCATATTCAATTTAACACGCCTATATTTTGAATTTATTTAAGCTTTTAACAGCAACATCCTGTGTATTGGCTTAGCGAAATGTTATGTACATTGTATATGAAAAAATAGATAAATATTAAACTGTTAAAGGTTAGTTTAACGCTACAAATTTAAAAAGTGAATATAAAAAAATAGCTTTTTTAAGATAATTTTGATATTATATGTATATTTATTAATTATATACACAAAGAATATATTGTAAGTAATACCTAGAATTCGTTTTCGAAGCAAATTCGATTATATAAATTGAATTCATTGGGAATATTTCAAATATTTACTATTTATTGAAGTAGAATTTAAAATTAAAATGATTATGAAATGTAATACATTTCATAACAGTAAAACCAGTAATACAGTTAATTCATAAAGTATGTGATACTATAATAATATACAGATAATACATTTGGGAGTAAATCGACCACCTGTGGTAGCCATTTTAAACTACATTAACGATATCAGTCGGCTTTTAATAAATTATTGATAAGCATTTAATAAACATTTAAGTTTATATGCAAAAAGTGATAAAAAACAATGGTCATATTTTAATTGATATATGTAATAATAATAAAACTGATTATAATTTTGTAAAATATTTATAACAAGTAATTATCATAATATACATTATTTACGAGGACACAAAAAAATGTGTAGTAAATCTCTCCTAAGGTATAAGTAGAAAGAGAACCGAGCAAAAAATAACTTATTATATTTAGCTAAAATATTAACTTAACATAATGAATAAAAAAACATTTTTTTTTTAATTTTTTATTTTTCCTTTAGTACAGATAATCTTTCCATCTTATTCTTTCTACTCTGGAATATGGGAATCGAACCTAGACCCATCGTATTTAAAGTCAGATGCCTCACAACCACGATATCATTACATCGGCATTAGAATACAAAAATACTGAATTTTATCTCATATATTGTGCTGAATTTCACTGAATAATGTCAGGTAAATAGGATTATATTGTCACGAATGTAAGCGAGAGTTCCAATGTTATTTTGAATAAACCTCTAAAGCTATTTGGGGTCATTTTATGTATATTCATTTAAATACGTTTTATCTACACCCGTGCAGTTGTAATAGAATAATATTGAATTTAAATTTACTTTAATATGTTTTAGATTTGAGTAATAAACATTGTTTAGCTTTTACCGTAGCGTTTGGCGCTCCGTTCTCTCTGACTACCCCGCAAGGGATAAAGCGTGAAGCTAAGTTAAGTTAAGTTAAGTTAAGTTTAGCTTTTATGCATATTAAATTAATATATTAAATTATATTGTTTAGATTTAAGTAATAAACAATTTTTAGCTTTTATGCTTATTAAATTAGTATATTAAAGTATATTTGTGCTAGCGTTTACCTATGATTTCGCATTCGTTAACATATTTTAAGAGCTCGATAGCTCTGATCGCAGATACAGTGGGTACATCAAAATAATAATAATATAGCCTTTAGCCTTCATCAATAAATGGACTGTAATATATATATGCTCCCGTATTTTAAACATGCAATATTTTCTAAATTATCTATTTTATTGGTATGCTGTACAAGACAAGTACGATCTATATAAAACGCACAACATATCTAAAGTATATAATTGTATAATAACTACACAGATTATAATAGTTTCGAAAATATCCCCTTGTATTTTAGGGTTCCTTGCCCCGAATGGAACCTTTATATAATAGGATCACTGTCCTCCGTCCGTCCGTTTGTCCATTAAAACTATTTGTCTCGAGATTGTATGGAGAGTTCAAGCTGAAATGAATACTAAACAACTATTTAGGTTCCTTGAAGCACAGATAAAAAATACGCATTTATGCACTGATTTTGCTGCATCAATGCCACAAAAACAAATAAAGAAATAATTCCGAAAGGTGAAAGTTAATAGGTATTTCATAGAAACAAATCATTACAAACTTATGTGTTCTATATGTGTTCAGTTCATACAAAATAAGTACATATGCCCACAAACTTAAGTTAGTAAACTTTTATAAGTTGTACTTCCCGTTGACCTACAAGGTTGAAATGGGTACGGAAGCCTCGCACTTAACTATACAGAGAGAGAGATAGACTTATGCTCTACCGCTATAACAAGATATGGGAGATATATTACCATAAAAAGAAGAGAAAAAAAGCAAAAAAAAAAACACCATTTATTTAAATACATATCATTCAATACATAAATGTGATAAGAAAGAAAACACGTTAAAATTGATTGAAATTATATAAATACATATATAATGCGGCCTGTCGTGGCGCAGCGGCACGAAGTGTGACTGTAAAACTGACTGGTTCGAGCCCCACTCGAGGAGATGAAATATTTACTTAAATTTATATTTCCATTTTCTCGCTCTGGTGTCGAGGTTAAGCGCGGCATTGAGTTGTACCACTCAACACACAATTCCACCAGAATTTGGCAGAAAGTGGGGAACGGAGTGTCTTAACACTAGGTTCCCTCTGCCTACCCTGCTGTGTGCGGGATACAGCGTGAAGCTGATTTTATTTTATTTATTTTTACATATATAATCACGATTTATAATAAATGTAGGTAGTTATAACTTATATTAATAATATGCTAATGGACGTCAATCGTTTTATCCAGTGTTTATTAACTATGCATTTAGCAATATCGACATTAAATATTTGAACGGATTGACGGAGAATTTGCTTAATTAACATAGCCTACAGGTATTATTATCATTCTACATGATAATTTCTATATATAGAATTGAATTTGAAATCTAAAATGATTTTATTCATTGCTTCATTTAATTAAATTGTAAATATACCATATAAAAATATGTTACTAAATTGATAGATAGTATAAAAAAGCGTAACTAACACCCCGCCTAAATTCTAAACGTTCAACTTGAACCCACAAATTTTAACCTTATTTGATTATAACTATAATATATTGAACTTTATCAAATGAATAAATTAAAATAGCGACAAATCAAACAGCAGAAAACAGAAATAAGAAAACAATAAAACAAAGTTACAAAAACAGTTTCCTTCCACCTGATCAAAACTTCCCAACAAAACAAACAGAAGTAACACATAAACTACGACTAAAATAGCACAAAGTGAAGTAAAAACTCAAGTGAAACGACAAGAAATTTAAACGAACATGACTGTAGAAAGTAAAAAGGAACCGAAGTGCGAGACGGTCTTTCCATTTGGTATACTCGTGCTTACTCTTTGAACTAAACTAACTTTGAACCACTAAACCAAGTTCCAAGTGTAACAAAGGTAGTTGAGAGCGAGTTGTTAACAAATGGCTTCTCTACGCAGTTAAATGATGGTGAAATTTAGATCTCTTGTTATGCTAATGTTCGCGAATACTTCAACGGCGTGGCTGAAAGAAGAAATTGTGTTTGTTCAAGTAAATGAATTGGCTTCAAGTTTATTTTGTTGTGCTTTTTGTATTGTATACAATTTTTAGAACATTTTTACATTGGTTAGTTATATTCTTGTTCTTGTTAGTTGTATTCTTGTCTACAAGTATGCATCAAAATTAAAGTTATATATTTATTGCTTGAAATACTAATAAAAAAAATCAATATCTTTCGCATATATTGCTTGTTGTTGTCACTTCTACTCTTTTCTTTTGTTTACACAAAGATATTGTGTAAGTATTCTATATAAGTAGTTTTTCTTATATAAGAGTCTCAAGTGTTCAAGGACAATTCTAATTTTAAACTAAAATTAGATTTTGAATATATTAATTAAAGAGTAAAGAAAGATGGATACAGGAGGACAAAAAATTATAGTTTAATACTAACACTGTACTGTACTGAATTTAGTATCACGTGTATATCAATGGAAACTATAAATATATAGGCATAACATATGCAAAGAAATTTATAATTTTCTTTAATTTTAATATTATAATTCCTGTCCATAGAGTAGTGATTATACAACATATACTTGTATACTTTATACATGTAATTATATGGTCTATGATGATGCTACAGACTGTCAGAAGATATATTTTAAAATAATTTGCTTAATATAAAAGGTATACAATTTTGTGATTTTTGAATCTTTGTAATGATAGTAATAGACATTTAATGTCGTTTCTAGACTTAGTCAATACATTTCTAGAATAAGTCAATATATTTACATTATAGTATATTTTTTGACTCAGGGAAGCTATGAAGTTAGTTTAAAAAAAAAGTATAAAGAAGTGACATTGACTATTATAAGGTGTTTAAAAAAATAATTATTACCAAAATTATATAATGTCGGTCAATATGCTTCCAAAAGCCAAACTCAAACGCAAATATCGTATATAGTTGGAAAATACTTTCCAAGAACGATCAAATGGTAGTAATAAAATATCATATGATCGAATGAAGCCGTGCCGGAAACGTAAAAGAATGAATGCGGTCGAGCGGATCAACGACGTTGCCAGTACATCTGCAGCTGGGGCGGTTAAAAATATACAAGTATTTAAGCTTAAAGTTGTCTTACGCACATGGGAAAGTAGACAGAAGGAACCTAGGAAAATAGTGCTAAGACACTCCGTTCCCATTTCTTAATGGGAACAAATCATCACTTCCATTCCGCACATTCCGCCGAATTCTGTATCCGTTGCGTGTTGCGTGATGGAGCTCAACGCTTTGCTTCGTTAATTTATTCGTTATTAATTAAAATTATTAATTAATTTTCTTCGAGTAGGAATCGAACCCACAACCTGTCGCGCTTAAAGTCTCTCACTTGTGCCCCTCCGCCACGACTAGCCTCTTTGTTTTATATTATAAACTAAAAAGACTATATGCAGTCGGATACCTTTTAACTGCAGCTTGGCAATCAAAAAATATCTTTAAAAATAATATTAGTACATAGTAGATACTTATAAGATAGTGTAATAAATGATTGTAATGGAGTGAATACTATCAATAGTTAAGCAGCCACCTCATTTGTCTTTACCACCCTTATCAAAGGTTTTTTTTTGTTAGAGGTTGGTCAAGGAAGATCTCTATTGACCCCGTTTGCAATTAGGAACTCGTAAGGCAAACATCAAAGTGATGTAGGTCTTAATGAATCCCTTTTTGATTTCAATTTGTTTTTTTGCTAGGAAACTCGCTTTTGCAGTTTCTTATTCTGTTCGGTTGGGACAAAAACCTGTGTTTTCTGTCTACGTTAATGAGATATTATGGATGTAGCTTTCTATTAGGTGCTTAAAAAATACTTATGGAAAAAAACTGTAAAATTTTTCTGATAGGAATTTTTTTGTAAATAAAATAAAAAAAAACCCATTTATTACGTGTATAACAGTCTAGACAATCATAAAAAATGTCAATTAATTCTCCCTTAATACTTCGTATAGTCCAAGTGGGCGAAGAGAAGTGTAGTGTGTTAGTTTTAAATAAAGTTTAGGCTTACGGGAACCTACTGACCAAAGTAATCAAAATAATAAGAATTCTATAGTTTACTAAGTTCCCAGGGTACTTTTGCCTACCGTAAAAAAAATAAGAAAATTTTGTGTCAAAATTATATGAATACGTTTGTATATTGCAATTTTAAAGAAAACATTTATGTATGTGCGATAATTTCTACTAAAGTATTTTCAAGAATAAACGTCTTCCTTTAAATAAATACGAATTTAAATAAAAACTTTAGGTCAAATATTTTTTTATGTGTAAGGGTACTTTCTATATGAAAATATTTGTTACGCAATTTCTTAAATATTATTCAGATGCCTTTTTCAATTTTGTTTAAATGGAATACTATGCTTATAACCAGCTCGTCCTTTGACGCCATCGTGGCGCAGGGACACAAAGATTAAACTGTAACGCGATGTTTGTGGTTTCAATCCTCACTCCAGGGAATGAATTGTTATTTCTTAATATTTTTCATTTCTTCGCTCTAGCACCAAGGCAAAAAGCCCGGCGTTGGGTTCCGCCACTCAACACGCAATGTTTGCAAGTTTTGCAAGGATACAACTAAAAGTACGCCAACAATTAATTTTAAAGATATCCTTCTTTTAAATATATATCCTTCACGCTACAAAATACAGTAAAAAATATTACATAAAAAACACCGTTCTCATATAGAGAACCGAACAAAACGTCAAATTCAAACAGACCAGTGAAAAAGCTTTGTAAATTTTTTAGAAAACGTACGTACCTACTGTAAATAAAATGAATACCTATTATACTCTTTGTAGTACTTCTGCAACAATTTAAAGAGGTATTATAGTAGGAAAATTTGATATGAATGCCGCATGCATACCGCATAGCTCAATAGTTTATGACTTCTCTTGCAGTGGACGTTTTGAAAGCTTACCGAACAATATTTACTGGAAGCTCTGGATAAATAAGTTAATTTGCAAGAAGCTTTCTTTTTATAAGATAATGTCAAATTATGTATTATAATAATATGTTAATAACAATTCATATACTTTACAATTCAGGCCAGTTATGGACACAAATCACAGTGACTTTAAATACGATTGGTAGTGGGCTCGATTCTCACTCTAGGAATTAATTTCCTCGATTTAGAATCAAAATATTTAATATTTTAATATATTTACTTACATTTATATTTTCATGTCTTCGCTCTGGTGTCAAGGCCAAGCGCGGCGTTCAGTTCTGCCACTCAACACGCAATGACGAACTCGGCATCGTTACATAAAGTACGTCGTTGAGCTCTACGGGGTAAAACGAAATACCTCTTAAAAAAGAAAAAAGTAGATAAGGGAGTGATTAATCATTAAGATCTCTCCGTCTAGCTATAGTATTAAAGTGTGAATATCTATCTAACGATCGGCAGTTGGCCGGAACGGGAACTGTTTACAAAGTCTATTAAATTGTAAATATACGAGAGTAGCAGTATTTCACCGATAGTGTTTTGGCGAGAGGTAAATAATAGTCGTAGTTTATCAAACTCTCCTGCGATGCTGTATTAAATATTGCAGTAGAAAAAGATATTAAAAGATATTGCAGTACAAAAATATATTAGATTTCTGACTGCACCTATTAAAATCGGCTTCACGGAGTATCCCGCATACAGCAGGGTAGGCAGAGGGAAGCTAGTGTTAAGACACTCCGTTCCCCATTTTCTGCCGAACTCTGGAGGCATTGCGTGTTGAGTGACAGAACTCAACGCCGTGCTTTGCCTCGACACCAGAGCGAAGAAATGGAAATATAAATTTAAGTAAATATTTAATCTCCTCGAGTGGGGATCGGAACCGGCGACAGAATTTGGCGTAAGGTACAGAGCGGAGTGTCTTAACTCTAGGCTCTCTGCCTAACCTGCGACATGTGGGATACAGTGTGAAGGTAACAAAAAAAGTAAAGTAATTAAAATTTTCTTTTACAATGTGCCATTACGAACTTAAGTAATAAGGGACACTTGAACATGACTTACTTAACAAACTTACTTTGTATAGTATTCGAACTCATTGCTATCTAAGTATTTTCTGAGTGTCATATAAATAGTTCTAGTAGAACACTTCAATAAACAAGTCGCAACAAACTATGGAACTTTCATTCGATTGCTCTAACAGTTTCTCACTTTGTATGTTTGTTTGTTTGTTTACATCAATTCTATTAAATGTTGTACATTCTATGAATATTATATATAGTTTGTGGTTGTTCGATCCTTACTCGAGGAAATGAAATATTTATTTGTATTTAAATTTTCATTTCTTCACTCAGGTGTCGAGGCAAGGCGGACCCCCCTCCCCCCCTCCCTCTGCCTACCTTGCTGTGTGAAGCTGATTTAATTTTATGTGCTTCTTTTGCATTTCAAATTGTGAATATATATATATATATATATATATATATATATATATATATATATATATATATATATATATATAATTTTTCTGCTTATTTCAATGTTTTAAGTTAAAGTTTTAAGTATTTTTTACAAAATAACGATTAGGTATGTTTTCCTAATATCTTGCCTGTATAGAGGCAGTCATAGAGCAGGAGAGCAGTGATTATATAGTAGTTATTCAAATTGTTCTCTACTTTTCATACATTTCACAGAGCTAATGTATGCATGTATGTCTTACTTGACCGAAAAAGTGTTTGTATATGTACATAATTTGGCCATCGTGAAGTAGTAACATGGTAAGTGACAGTCAAATTTTGACTGAAAGCACGGTAATTGTGCCTTCGATCCTCACACGGAAGAATAGTTTTCAGGGTTCCTAGTCTTAAAAAGGAAAAAAAAACTCTTATAGTATCACTTTGCAGTCCGTCAAGACCATATACATATCTTGAGATCGATCCCGACTCGCATTTATTTTTATTTCCCTACTCCGGTCGACAAACTGCAATATTGGCTTTCACCAATCAAGGACGAAGTTTTTCGAATTCAGGCAGAGTGCGGAGAATGTAGTGCCTAAGTTAATACTGGGGTCACTCTGCCTAACCTGCTAGATGGAAAGTAAAGTGTCTAAAAACATATTGTGATGGCACTATATATATATACATAATATGTATAAAGGTACTTCGTACACGTACCATCAGGGGAGAATTTAAAAGTACTAACAATGCTATCCTGAAAACATATGTCTACAATTTTTAAACGCAATTTAAATATAATAAATAAAGAAAATTATTTTACTTATTTAAATGGATCACCTGCACCAGAAACTATAATTTATTTAATTTAGACATTTAAAAAAAACCTACTAATATTGCTAGAGTTAATAAAATTATACGTAAACCTATATAAAATATATTGCTTAACCCATTTCCCATAATATCCTTTAAAAAGATTAGTATGAAAGTAGCATCAAGTAGGTAACCCAATTAGAGCGTCATGAATGTTCTTATTAGATTATGTTTGGAGTAATCCCCGTACCCCATTACTGGAAGTAGATCGGTAGTATCAACGTATTGGATATAAAATCTACATGATTATATATTTTTAGGGTTCCGTACTTCTTAAAGTAAAAACCGATCACTTTGTTATCCGTTTGTCCGTCTGGAGGTATCAAGCTGATATTTATATCAAATATTTAGACCTATCTTGAAAAACAAAAAAACACAAGCTTCAAAGTCACAATCAAAAGATACGATCATTTGCATCGATTTTGCTCCATTTTATATGAAATTAGTAATAAAAAAATATTTTGTAACAACCTATAGGGTACTTCTAGTGGACCTACAGTTGTGAAAATATCCAAAATCTAAAAATTTATTCAAGGTATTCAATGGTAAAAAAATCTTTAATATTTATAGTTCATTTTATACAAATGAGTGCACTCATATGGGCAAATGCACTCAACAAACTCTACTTTGTAGAATATTGTAAGTTATACTTACCGTTTAAACTACAATTCTGACATTAATACGTAACCCTATGTGGCCAAGTCCGACTCGCACTTAACCAGTTTTTTATTTTGGTTATTTTGGGTACAAGAAGAGACAGTAACGTCATTCCGTTAGCACATTTCAATAACCATAAGTGCGCAATGAATGTATATTAGAACACGAACGCAATTCAGATAATTAAATAAATAGTCATATAGGTCAGCCGGTGAAGCCACGTGTGGGTCGGTAGTAATATATATTTGCTGTCTACACTATTATATAAAGAAAAAGGAAGGAAGGAAAGGATTTCTACGTGTGTTTGTTTGTAGTGAATAAACATAAAAAATACTGAACCGATTTTGAAAATTCAATATTAGAATGCTACACTATCACTGAGTAATATAGGTTATATATATTTGTAAAAAAATTCTAGGGATAGATACTAAAATTTTAATAATGAAACCGAAGGTTTAAAAAAGTAGGGAAAAATATCGCATGCGCTTAAAAAACTGTTGAAGATGAAACAAAAATTTTTCATTCATACATACTCGAGGGCCTTGCAATAAACATAAGCTACGTTTTTCTGCTATTTAAAAAAAAACAGGAATTTCACCGATTTACTTAAAGGTTGCTGAAAATGAGCTTTCTGAACGCTTACATTTGATACTCCGGCTCAACGTTATGAGACATATAAAAGTTAGTCGTATGTATATTTTTTAAATGTTCTACGAAAACATTATCCTTTAATAAAGTCTGCTCTGAAGATTGGTTTG
Organism: Heliconius hermathena; assembly: GCA_013403705.1. Taxonomy (NCBI): domain Eukaryota; kingdom Metazoa; phylum Arthropoda; class Insecta; order Lepidoptera; family Nymphalidae; genus Heliconius; species Heliconius hermathena. The sequence goes on along the minus strand of JAAIXJ010000498.1, from coordinate 4,176 downwards.
CTGATATCATTAATAAGCGGTACCCAGGACATGTTACTGTCAAAAATAAGGCCCAAATTATTTACTTTGTCACAATATGCGATTTCTACTTGTAACTGACATCCCAACCTACACTCAATAAAATATTTAAATAATAATTTTAAATATTTTATTATGGCTCGTGATACGTCTAATATAGTTAGAACTCTTTCGGAGTGATCGTAAGTAATCCAAGATCTTTTAGAGATTCAGAGGTAACAATATAAATATTAAATGTACAATAAGTTTAATATAAATACAAATAAAAGATATTATGTTAAATAAATTATCATTGTCTGTCCGTTTCATTCTCTCGTGATATTTCTAAAGAATATCGTAGACGTCCTATCCTCCTNTCCCTCTCTTTCCTTTTTTTCTTCTCTTGACTTTGACGTTGACAGTAGCTTATTCAGCCAACATGATATTTTACAATAATTAAAATATTAATTATGTTATTATTTATTTTAAATTATAATACATAACGTTTCATTATAATTATTAAATTATTTTTAATAAATATATTTTATATCTGAGTATTTTACCTACGGTATATTACGTCACTTCAATATTACTTGTGAACGGAACGCGTAATTAAAGAACTGAACTAAACTATTATTTATAAGATTGTATTTATCTTAAGCTATAATTAAATAATATTATAAATTATATTTATAATATATTTTTTTTTAAAATGTTTTTTTTTTTATTAATTATATTATTTACCAGCACAATTTGTTCTGGTATGGATCGTTACATACTCCCGAATCCAAGATCTTCGGCGTTGAATTTCAATTTATTTTATGTCTAAGTTTACTGCTACCAATGATAATAACTTGTGATTTACGTGGATTTACTAACTACAGATTCGGCCCAAGTCAGAATAGCAGCGAGATCATTATTTAAAGCCACGATAGTCCAAGGCAAATCGCTAAAATTTCAATGCAATAACTGCAATTCAACTGCATACTGATGATAGGAAAAAGAAATTACTCTAGATATATAATTTATAAAAATAGAAAATAAAAATGGAGAAAGAACACCGCCTTAAGGAACGCCAGAAGTGATATCTAACCACGTCGATATACCATCATTAGGTTTTACACATTTCTGACGAAAGATAGGAGTGAGATCAGTTTAAGGGTGCAAAAGAGACGTTGACTGCACGAAGAGTGTCCAGAAGTATATCAAAATGAACATAGTTAAATGCGCTACTAAAATCTAGAAGTACCATTACTGTGAGCTTGGTGTTAGCCATAGCACACCCAATGTCCTTCGTGATATTCAACAGCACAAATACTTCCGTGAATTCGCAGGCGAAGCCGCGATTGGGACCTTAGTATATATTAAATTTATATGAGTTTTTTTTTATGCTACTAGCGTTAGAGTTATTTTAAATATAATATGCCGCGTTGATATATTATCTATCCCCCTATATCTCGCATATAGCAGTGTAAGGAGAGGGAACCTGGGAATCTAAACCTAATAAGAAAATTCTCGAGGCTTTGCATGTTGAGTGGCTCGCGTTAACAGTAATACGACTTATATTCTCTCCTGTTTTTGATATAATATAACTGGTAATAGTATATTGTTTTTACATATATTCTAATTTATTTAGTTCTAACTTCTTTAATATACTTTTAAAGCATTTACGATGATAAAAGGACAACTAAGGACTCACCTAGGACTTCGCATTCTATTGCTAGCCTAAATAATAATTATTAAGAAATAATTAAGACATTTCCCAGATATCGTTAGATAAACGCCACTCAGTGTCCTCAACTTCTTATCTTCAAAATATTCATAAAACGAACAACATAAAAATAAGCTTTCTAAGGTATTCTCTAATAATAAGAAATTCGAAACCAATCAACAATTTCTGTTTCAGACATCAACGACACTGTTCCTGCTCGTCCACTTATCCCTACATACTGTAGATGAGGGGCACGCGATAAATCCTAGTGAGTATTCTTTTATTATACCACCATTTTGTTAGTTCACTTAAGAGTTCTTGACACGATCATATTACTTGGCCCATTTGCGAGGCTTCCAACAGATTTCATTCGTTTAAATCTATTTGTATTTTGTGTTTTGATTTATTATTTTATCTTATGTCTTTATAAGCATGTATGAAGTGAGCATTGTTGTGTTATACGTACATATTATTAATATATAAAGACAATGAAAAGTTAATGAGGCCAGTCGTGGCGTAGGTAGGTGTGCACGTGTGTCACTGTACACGCGATGGTTGTGGGTTCGATTCCTACTCGGAGGAGTGAATTTTTGTTTATTAATGTTTTAAATACTTTGCCTTGGTTATTTTATAGTTAGAATAAAAAGGACTTCAATTGAAGATTTAATAATAAAATAAGGATTTATGTTTATTTCAAATAAACTAAATATTTTTTTCTATTTGTATTTTTTACGCTTTCACTCTAGTAATAAATATTCATTTAATAAACTAATTGTATGAAAGAATGAATTCTTAGGTTGAAATTTCATTACAAAGTTTATATTTTTTACTTTCAGCATTTTTATATACCTGTTGTTTTACGTATTTATCTATAATATATAAAACAATAGGTATATAAATATGCTGAAATCAAAAATAATACCAATTCCTATGAAACAATCAAATCAAAAAACTTTTTATAGCCTAGACCATTTAGTACATGTAGAGTGATTTGAATAAATATTTTATACGGTTTTTTTAATTGATATACAAAGTGTGCTCCAATCTGGATGTGTATGGATATATTGGTATATTGATACGTTGAAACGTGAGATGAATTCAATCATCTGAAAATATAAAAGAAAACAAGTTTTAATCATGAAATAAAATATTAATTAAAATAAAATACATTTTTGGCATGAAATAACGTATTCGGTGCAATGTTAAGTTCCCCCATTCGACTTATTGAATTCGGACGAAAGGTGGAGATTGGAGTGACTTGACACTAGGCTTTCTTTACTCTGCGGGATGTAGCGTGGAGGTGAATTGTATAACAACTAAGTTGAGAAGATATTAAAATTTAAATGCTTAAATGCTTTAAATTTTTTATAAAAATGTTTAAATGAATTTTATTGACCTCAGTTAACCCAAGGTCAACAAAATTCAAATCACAGGCCACAGCGCAGCATAGCATAAGTATTTATAAATACCTTCTCAATAAAAAATACAGAATTCGAGATATTCGAGATAATTCGAGAAGGCCTCACAAAAAAAATATATTTTAACACCTGGATTATCATTACACTATGCCCCATTCAATAAGGACCTTGTACTAAACGATTTGTAAGAACCAATCTCCGTTAGAGCTATATCTTTGAAATATTTCAGCTTTTATCTCTCGCCATTTCCTTTCATTGTTTCTAATAAATTAATAATGAAAAGAGGCGTGATGAGATTGAATGGCTGAAAATTGATTATTATTAATGGTTTCTAATTTGGTATGCGTCGTGAATAATCATCATATTGAAAGTAATATTTTATTATTATTTTTAGTATAAACAGCCAAAAATAACAACTTTTAGGTTAAATGTTATTAAGAATGTTTTCTTTTAAGTAATTTGAAAGTGACTAAGCTCGATAAACGATGGCTTACAGCTTTTTGATGAAATGTTTATATTTGTACTAATATTGTATATTGTGATTTATTTTTTATATGTACGTTAATATGTCAGAATAGATAAAGCATCCACCATTTACTTTTTAGTCTCTATACTAATAGATGGAATCTACCTAATCATAAATAATAAAATAAATATTTTTGTATACAACACAATCTGGTAATAATGCCTTTATTATATAATTTTGAGCTTCATACTACCCAAATTTTATTTATTCGATATAGCTTTACACTTTTGTGACATAAAAGCAGTACTAAAACACTCCATTCTCCGTTTTCTGCGCAATTTTTGAGTGAGAAAGGGAAGTGTCTTACCGGGAGCGGAATTTCTTAATACTAGTTTACCAGTTTCCAGTTTCCCTCTGCCTACTATGTATAATAAGACAGTAAAAATATTTTGTCTGTACATTTAGTAATTTTGACTGAAATGGATAGAGGGATAATAGAAAGCAAAAATATTTTTTTTTGAATTTCTTGTCTGTCTGTGTGTCTGTCTGTCGACATATTTTTGTCCGCATTTTTCTTTGAAAGT